>PVKZ01002498.1:0-212448 GCA_004027375.1 Macroglossus sobrinus
ACTCACACATATAACTTTACATATATAAAACATTTAAAAAAATATTCTATTGTTTCTGTTTCTTTTTAGAATCATAACCCTGCGGTGAAATGATATAAAGTATCTTGATATTCTGATGGTTTTAGAGCTGCTTTACTGTCTTCAACTGCCAATGTGAGAGGAAAATAAACATTGATCCCATTTAAGTCTCTGATATTGAATTTAGTCACTTACTGCTGAAGTTAATCCTGACTAATACATTTAATCTGAGATACAGACCCATGGCGCAGAGACACATGAAGATGGACATAGAAATCGAGCTTGTAGCAGAGTCTAAACTAGCAATGAAAGTTTGCATTCGTCAGCCCAGTGCTATCCAGGAAGCAAAGCCGCATCAGGAGAGTGTGTAGTGCGCGAAGCACAAGCATTTAATCAATGAAAAGAGAAAAAGAACCTGAAAAGAAGATGGAAAGAGAGCTACCAAAAAGTTAGGTGAACCAAGACAGCAAATAAAGAGAGAGGTTTAACTAAGTTGTCAAATACTCCTGAGAAGTTGAATAAATGAGTCAAGAACTTAAGTTTCATCCACCAGGAGGTCACTGGTGCCCTGGGCAGACAGTGTAATTGGAGAGACCGTGGTGGAAGGCAGTGGGTGAGGACATGAAATGAAGACAGCAAGCTTAATACCTTTTAAAAGTTTGTTTTTAAGAGAAGGAAATAAATAGTGTAGTAATTGAATGGCAGTATAGTGTCAGATGGATGCTCCTTTTTCCTTCCTTTTGCTCTTTCCTTCCTCCCTCTTCTTTCCTTCCTTTTAATGGAAAATAGTTGATCTTGAGCTTGAGCTTAGGCTGAGATAGAGCCAGTTTAGATGCTCCTACATTAACTTGCCTTTCTACAAGTCTCATTGCGACTGTCTTGAATGCAGCAGTAAGGCCCTGGCCTCTTGCCTACTCTTTGTCTCATATTACTCAGTTTCTAGTTGCTGGGTGAGTGACTTGCCTCTTCCCACTCCATGTCTTGCTTGAGACTTCCACCTTCTTTCCCTCATCCAGGCCATCCAACCTGACTTCTACTGACATTGCTCAGTTTCCTGGCTGGATGGTCAGTTTTCAGCAGTGTCTTTGACATTGCCATTTTCTCCCTCATATCATAGTCTTGTGAGGAAAAAAGAAGAGAGAGAGAGAGAGAGAGAGAGAGAGAGAGAGAGACAGACAGACAGACAGACAGACATTGAATTATTTTATTCACTGCTTTTCTTCACCTCATCACTTGAGACTTACAGGCCACCTTGCACCTTCCTGGTTCCTGTGGGGTAAAGGGAGGCAGTTTACCAGTAAGTGGCACATCATCTAAAGTTGTGAATCCCCAAACTGGGAGGGTTCCAGATTCCCATATGTCCTCAAGAAATACAAGGGCTGTGAACCCATATTCTCAGCAAAGGTTATTATGGTATGAACAAATTGAGACTTATTCATATATCTTGTCACTGATACAATTCAAAGCTATTCAAAAACACTTGTGAATGAAGAGTAGGTTTAACATCATGTTTTTTTTTTTCCTCTGTAAATGGAAGCAGTAAAACATGCTAGGTTTAAATCTCCAGCTTTGAAAACTGAGAAATGTGGATGCATCCTGATCTGTGTAACTTTAGCAACATTACTGAACCTCCCTGAACACTCTTCTCGATTTGTAAAATGGGGATTACAACACCTCTGCCACAAGGCAGTTTAAAGAACATGTATGTAAGTGCTTCATACAGTGCTTGGCACACTGTAAGGATAGATTACATGATTATCACTGTTCTAGAAGTCAAACTACTGTCATGTGGGGGTCCAAATCTTTGCAACATTAAAAAGTTCATACACCAAAAGGAGCTGTCTCTATTGATTTCTAGAATATTTCTCCAGGCCATGCCATCAATCCCATGTGTTCTTTCTTCAATACCTGTAAGGGGAAGCTAATGCGTTTAACTCATCTGTGCTAATGATTTAATTTGTTCCCCCTCCCAAGTAACCTTTGCATTATAACAAGGAGATTTTCAGTGTCTTAATGAAAGTAAGTGACTAATGTGAGAATTGCAGGCACCTGGCAGGGCCAGAGAATGAGATGCCTGTGGGCAGTCCCTTTTCCTGAGGACTTCTATATCATACTACACGGGAGCAGGAGGACATTCAGCCTGCCTGTGGGTGAGGCCGGCCTTATTCTATGGAAGAGTAAATTTGTGCGAAATCCAAACCAGCTCCTGTCATTTTCAAGTTTTACTCCGTGCCTCTAGGGTGCAGACACACAATGAACAGTGTAAATATTCCTTGAACACATAGACTGAAGAGGAAGTGGAGGCTAAGGTGGGGACTGTTGGGCTCATCTCAATAGGTCAAAAATGTCTGAGAAAAAAAAATAACTTGAGCTCAAAGATGGACAAGGTAGCCGATTCAACTTGATTTCCTTTTATTTTATTACTGTCTTGCTCCTTTTCAGTTGACCTTTTTTTTTTGTCTTCATTTATGACAAAGAGCACAATAACTCCCAACTAACCTCACAGGTCCATAGTGAGAACTAAGGCAGTATAAATCAGTGAGCATTGCTAATTAACAGAGGCTGATACTCTGCTGACAAAATACTTGGCTATAAAATTATATATTTTTAACTTTATAAAAAATAAAATATACCCTTGAAGATTATGGAAATTTGACTTAACCAGGAAAAAGCATGGACACACAAAATTCCACAAATTGTTTCCGGGGATCATGAATTCTCCAAGTCTTGTTCATAAGCCTCTTAGAGGAGCTTGGTTTCCAGGTTAAGAACTTTTGATGAAATCCAACTTCTTTATTTTATGGAAAAGGGACTGACTCCAAGAAGTCCCAAGTTGAAGGCCACACGATACTTGGAAGTTCTAGATGGAACCCAGAGCTCAAGACTTCTGTTATCCCAAGTTCTTGATGAATTTTAATGAAGTTTGACATCTTATTAAGCTAAAGGCAATCTTTATTCCAGATAGAATTCTATGAGGCAAGATTAAAAAAAAAAATCTCCCTAATCACCCAGGCAGAGATTTAAAAAAGAAAAAGAAAAAGAAAAAAGAAAAACCAGCTCCTGCTGTTTTTGAAGACCCTTGGATTTTTTTTTTTTAATCTAGAAGCATGCATTTAAACTTAATTTAAACTTAATTTACTCATTATTGTGCCCTCATGCAGGGTTCTAGCTCACTAGCTCTGCATTGCCTTTATAAGAAGTTGATCTCTACCAAAATCATCAGAGAGGAAGACCTCAGAGGGCTACTTCCATGTCCCATTTTAGGGTCCAACACCTCTGAAATTAGGAATTTATCGCCATACTCTCAGAGGAATGTTTTATACACAGATGGAGCCTGACGACCTAACATGCTGTGCAATATTTGTACTTATTGTCGTTCTCAAGCTCATCTTGGATGATTAAAACTTAGAATAAGGTTTTGTTTTGGGCTTGTTTTCTTTATAAGGTTTCTCAAGTTATAATGACTGGGAAAGGTTACAATTTTCATAGTTCTTAAATTTTAGTTACTACTCATTCAGGTATTTAGTACATTTTATTTGTTATATTCACAATATCTGAAGAATGTAGCAAATATTGCGGTTTTGCATGTGTATCATGTGATTTATAACATAACTCGTTCTTTAATTCTATATGGTCCTTTTTGATATTTTTGATAATTGAGATAATTATCAAATCAATTGATTTGATTATGTAATTGATTTGTAGGGTAACTGATTTGTAGAGAATTTTGACCTTTGGTTTCATTCTCAAGAAGTATTTTTTGTGTGTGCCTACTTTTTGCACAGTCTTGTACCACACACAGGATATATCCCTATTTCTGCATCTATGAATGTGTAGCATTTAAGTGCACACTGGCATTCAAATAGTTCAAATATAAATATTGAAGAATATGTGATGGAGCTAATGGTTCTTAGGTAATCTTGAGTCAACAAAGGGAAAATAGCCTGTATACTACCACAGTGAGACAAGGTTTATATTTTTAGGTTCCTAGAAGGTAATATTGAATTGAGAGAAGACCCATCTAACCCTTGTCCAACACACACACAGACACAAATGCATGCACACATGCACACTTGTGTGCACACGGCTGTCAACTTCTTGGAATAGAAAACCATGTTACCCTGGAGAAGAGAGTATGTGCAGGGGGATAGATGACAGTTTTCAATTCTGGGCTGTGAGGAGGGAGAACTCTGAGGAGAATGAAGATTGTTTAGTGTGTAATGTGCTTACTCTGTGTCAGGCAGGAATGGATTCATATTTTTTGGTGCCTGAAGCTTATATGATTTTTTTGAGTTTCTAAGAAAAAAATACAAAACTGTAAACATAAAATTATGTACAAAAATAAATATCTATTTAGACTGAGAAAAGAAATTATAACAAACTATAAACACATAAAAGCAGCAGGTATCACAAAAAATAAATAGAAAAGTAACAAGTTAATTTTTATTAATTTATTTAACTTATACAAACCTTTATAATTCCTATTCTACTTATATATATTTTTTGGCTATGTTTGTTTTCATCACATCTTCATTTGAAAAGATTTTGCAGTATAATTTTTTATAAGGAGTATAGCAAGATAATGCACTTTTCTCAACAATTTTTCCCTCTAAATTTTGTTTCTTATTGATCCAATTTTTTTCACTTTCACGACTTGCTAAGAATTTAGAGTTGTTGTTAAACCTGGGGAAACCTCCATCACTTTACTTTTAGAAATGAATTATTGTAGGTATACTCATTGTGATACTATCACAGTTTTGTACAACTGCAAGAGTTCTGTTAATTCTGCTTAGCTCATACAAAGAAAAAAATTCCCATAAAAAGAAAAAAAATGTCTGAAGTGTTTATAATTACATGCACTTTGCATTTTCTATAATATTTCGACAGGAGAGAACTTCTGTTTTAACTTGGCGTCCAAGAAAACTTAATCTCCCAGTTACAATGATACATGGCTGATTATTGGAAGAGCCTTGGCCTCCTACATCTCAGACTTTGTTTCCCATCCTTTATGGGCATCTGGTGCTGGGAGCTGTGAGTCTCCACAAACTTTGACTCTACACTATAGTGTAGTTTCGGGCCCTAGTTGAGATGGTACCATGAGAGTTAGAAATCCTCCTAGAAGCCATTCCCAGGTTTCAAAAAAATGGATCCTCTGTCCCAAGGGACAGCCCCATTCAAAGGGAAGAAGTTGCAGGGGAAACAGATAGTGATCTTAATTGAGATATGATTAAAACATCTTTTGCAAAGTTTACATCTTAATGGGCCTTTGTAAGGGCTCTGAAGCCCCATCCTTATCAGTTTTTTGACTAAGCTGCCTCCCGTGCCAGAATTTCTAAAGAATCTGATCTTACTGCATCTCTGTGCCCCAGGGCTCAGACCTTAATTCTTTTTTCCTTTTCTTTCTTTTCTTTTTCTTTTCTTCTTCTTTTTTTTTTTTTTTTTTGGTCCTGTTTATTTCCTTCCTTGATGATCTCAACCAGCTTCCAGGCTTTAAACACAATCTATATTTAGGCAGTGTCCAATTTCTTTTCTCCACTCCCTGAAACCTCAGAACCTTATGTCAGTTTCTGCACTTGCCTGTCTAAGAGACCATTCAAACTCAGCATCACTGCAATTGAACTCGTGAGGATTTTGTTCCCTAAACCATTTTCACCCATAGGCTTCTCTGTTAGTGACAACTGTATGTTTCCAATTTGCTACACTAAAAATATGAGAGTTATCCTGTCTATTAGGATATCTTATACTTTGAAAATATATAGCTTCTTACACACTCCACAACTACTATCTTGAACATAGTCATCGCCATCCTTCACCTGGGTGAATAGCTTCCTGAAAGGCCTCTGGGCTTCTTCTTCACTCCCCCTCTGCAGTTTACAATACAGCAGCTTTAAAATGCAGATCAGGTCTTGTCATCCCTCAGTTCAAACCTATTTCACTCCAAGAAGCCAAAGACCATAGGTAGCCTAGAGGCCCTAGTGATCAGGCCTCACTGAGACCTCTCATACCCTCTCCGTGTCCCAGTGCCCTGGCCAGAGAGGCCTCTGGAACCTGTAGCACACACAAGGTCAGAACCTCAGGGCCTTTATCCCAGGTATGTACTTGGGTAAGCTGCCTTCTCTCTTTCAAGTATTTCCTCAGATCTTACCTCAGTGACTCCCCTGGCCACCCTGTTTCATGCTGTTCTTGCCACCCTTCCCACCGGGCAGTCTCCATCCCTTTTACCCTGCTCTGCTTCTTTTGCATTACCATCACTTGCTAACAATTATATGTTTACAAATTAATCATGTGTACCGTTTGTTTACTGTCTTACGCTCCCTAGAATATATGTTCTTTGGTGGTATGTCCATTGGAAATTCATCTAATTCTCAAAAAAGAAACAAACCTGTGAGATAGGTACTACCATTTTTTTTGTAAATTGAAAAAAAAAATTGAGGAAAGTTAAGCAGCTCACTAAGAGCACAGAACAGAGATGGGATTCAAACCCAGCCAGCCTCCAGAGTCCAGCCCACATCCCCAACCAGTGTGCGTTCCCCTCCTCCTGTGGGTGGGGGACGGCCCCCTGGAGGTGAACAAGCCCCGGTCTCATAGATAAACATTTCAGGATTAAAACTTGTTTTTCAAAAAAAGAAAAGAAAAGAAAAGAAAAAAGTCACTTACATGGAGTACAGTTATAACTCGATAATCAGTTTCCCAAGGAAATAGTGCTAATTCCCCCCTTTGTTGAGTCATCATGTGTATTCTTCTTGGCCTGGTTACATGGCTCAATTACCTTCACTGGAAGAACTGTGTGTAATACCCTGGGCTCTGACCTGCACTAATGAGAGACATGAAAACCACAGCAATATTCCCAAACACATTACTATAACAAAACATTGTTTGGGAGGTCAAGGTGATTTGCATAATGCAAGAATCACCTAAACTCAGGTGGGAAAACTGCTGAGGGAGGTCTGTAGTAGAAGAGAGATGGCGTGTGCAGTCTGGGTGTCAGAAACTATTCCTATAATGTGGCTCTTTTGTTTATTCGAGAAATAAGTTCAAATGTATAAAGAGTATAACAATTCTTGGCCATACCTTCATTCTTTCTGAGTATAGATCGATGGGGAAGAATTTTACAGGTGTGCAGGGGGGCTGAGATGAGCCATTTTTTGAGCTTATCTTCTGATAACCCACATATCATTATACACGAACACACACATGCACACACACACACACACACACACACACACACACACACATACACACATACACATACATACAGTGTGTTTCTGGACTCTTCCAAGAGGCTTATTTTTAGTCTTTCTAACCCTAGTAGTCCTCCACAAGGCCCTCTAACACACTGCCCCTAAATTACTTTTCAAGAACCTAGACTGGAGTGTGTCACTCTTCTACTTAAAATCCTTCCACGCACCCCTTACCGACTATAAAAAGCGCATACATTTCCGTGTGGCAAAAGCCCATCATCAGTCTGGGCACACTTACTCTTTAACTCTGCACTCCCCCAAACCCCGAGACACCATGCCCTGTTGCATCTCCGTGCTTTTGGCTCCTGCTGAAACGCCCTTTCTCCTTTGGATGTCTAGCCAAGTTATACACAACTTTTGAGAACCAGCTCAAATATTAACATTTCTAAGAAGCCTTCCTGGCCAAACATCAACCACCACCAACCCCTGCAAATATGCAAACACACTCACACATACTCAGATACTGTAGAAATAATCGTTTTCTGTTCCCCCACAGGACTTAGTACATACTTCAGAGACGGCGGTCCTGCTTGCATTTTGGTGATTTCCGTGTGTTCTACCATGATGTGGACATTCTCCAAAAGTCTGTAAGAACTGAAAAATCCCCATTGTTGCTTGCAGAGGTGAGTTAGCATTTAAATTATCAGGTATTGGTGTGCTGAAACTGTTTAGAATGCAGATCGTTATCTGAAAGTTGACTTGGAGGAACTTGGCGATAGAAAATGTGAGCGGAAAGTTCTCTAGAGTCATCCAGCTAGCTACTCACTCACTTACTCACTCAGTTCAAGAAACCTTTATGGAGCCCAGTTTCTGCCCAGCACTGTGCTAGGCATTGGAGCTAGCACGGTGAGCACACCCACTGGCCCCTGTCCTCCCGGAGCGCCGCACACAGGCAGCAGCTGTGCTACAGCGACGTGTGTGCTGACAGTCACAGCCATGCTGGGGTGACACTGCTGGTTCTTACGCTCTAAGAAGAAAGAGTTCGTGTTTTATGCACCTCTGAATCTCCTACGTTAACTTTAATCAACTGTCAGTAGAGTGGTAAAGACATTTTTACACCTAGAGGTGTTCAATAAATAGCTGATGAAAGAAGCAAAGAGGGAAAGGAGAGAGAGAGAGAGAGAGAGAGAGAGAGAGAGAGAGAGAGAGAGAGTGTGTGTGTGTGTGTGTGTGTGTGTGTGTGTGTGTGTGTGTGTGTGAGAGAGAGAGAGAGAGAGAGAGAGAGAGAGAGAGAGAGTGGTGGGGAGAGAGAGATATATGGAGGGAAGGAGGGAGGGAGGGAGGGAGAAGGAGAGAGAAGTCTTTTGGTTAAACCAAGCTAAAGTTTCTGATTCCAACCATGGAAATAAATCATGGTTTCTTCACGTGTTTTCTTCAGAAGGCTATTACTATAAACTCTGGGAACACTGCACCAAAACCAGTAGTAAGAAAAATAAGTAAAAACAGCACAAAATAAAAAAAAAAAAATCCTTGGCAAACAGCCTAAAGTATGATTAGACCATTAAGGAGGAACATTCCCTGATGATGTAACCCCTCAATCTGTGCCCCTTTTCTTAGGTGACTTCCAAAACACATTCTCTTGGGGTTTGCATGCCTAGAAGGCTTTGGGGATTATATGGAGAGAAGCAGAATACATTGAACAGGACTGTAATCATCTCTTTCTTTCTTTTTTTTTTTCCATGAAGCTCTAGAAATGTCACCAACCTTATTTAATGCAACATAGTGCATGTGGGGGAAAGTCCGATTTGCACCATGACAGTCCCTCAGCAGTTAGCAGCGTTGAGGGATGGAGGATAGAAAGGAAGATTAAAAGACACTGGCAGTATTGATTGAGACAACTGCCAACAACAAAACCCGAGTCTCTCCCAGCAAGCACACAGGGAGCAGCAAGGTGGGGCTGATTCAGGATTCGAGCCCTGCAGGAAGCCGTGCCTGGCTCTCCTCATTACAGACAGAGTCACCAGGCTTTCAGTGGAGGGAGCTCAGCCTCAGGCATGTGCCATCCACTGCAGAGGGGAAACTAACATTCTTCTTACCCTGGTGCTTCTTGTCAGCTAAGAACCGGGGCAAGGGGAAAAATCACTGAAGATGGGGGGAGTTTTCCCCACATTTTTTTATGACCCTGTTCTGTCTCAGTCATCTCAATATTCAAAAAATAGATTTAGAGGAGGGATATCATAAAGAGAAGAAGAGCCAAGCTGCTGAAGTCTGTTGAACTTTTAATCCCCAAATAGTTTTTCCTCTTCTCTATTATTATCTATTTTCAAAGCCCTGGAGCAAAAGGATTGTCTAAACCTCATTTATTGTCAGCCATTCAAAAAGCTTTATCATGTAGCATGATTAAAAGAAAACCAGGAGTGAGTTTTTAGAAGTTTTCTAGGGGCCAGTGTTGATATCAGAAACGAAATGTTTAGCATTGAGGTGAGAGATACAAGTAATAGAAATGATGGCTCAGAGATCCCAGCATAAACAGCTCTCTGTGCACCAGCCCTGAGGCTCTTTATCCCTGCAATCCTGTTTTAGCTCCTAAGGCAGGAGGTATCTCTGCCCAGAATGTATAATTGTATCCCTTCAGGGTAGCACTTTTTATTTGTTTCTTCCCCTGACTCAGGGAGTCTTAGGCTGTGCCCTCGGGTGACAGAATTTGCTGCCTTCTTCCAGTGGCTTAAGGATTTTCTTCCCTAAGGCGAAGGGTCCTGGAGGGCTTCTGCACTTGCCCATAGTGACTGCCCCACCAGGGTGCCTGCCCCCTGGTTCAGCCTTCCTCCTGAACACCCTGACGTATGTGGAGAAGCAGCCTGCGAGTGGGTACAAATTACCCTTGGGTCTGCTGCTCCTGTCACCAGAGCAAAGGGGTCTGTCTGCCTGCGTGCATCTAAGTCAATAGCAAGTACAAGTTTTGCTACAAAGAAAGTAAGAATTTATTTTAGAGAGTAGCAAGTCCTGGAGACATGGGTGAGCTATCACTCTCAAAAACCCGGTTCCCAGGCATCTCAAGGAATAGATTACATAGGGGGAAATCCTCAGTCATGGAAGCTACAGGTGTTGGAGTCATGGGTGTTCCTTGATTGGATGGATGGGGCTGGGGTAATTGGTCATCGTGTCTGATCCTGGCATCAGCCATGGCATCATCCTATCTGGTTCAGTGGTCGGTGGGTCTGGGACTGAAACAACCTAAGGCCAAGATGTCGTCCTTAGTTTAAAGAAAGCTTATTGTCCTCATGATCATAGACCTGCAGCTTCATTCTTAAAAGATTTGACACTGGCGGGAACCTTATGTCCTAGGCTTAATGATGAAGGACTAGGAATGCAAAGGTGAGAGGATGAGTACAGACAAAGCCAAGTGAGTCACAATGCCATTATACTAGGCAAAGCCTGTTTGAGTCAGAGAAAAAGCTATGTTAATGAAATGAAGTCTGTGTGTGATTACATTACCAGGGTTTTGTATTCTCATACTAGCCCACATTGGGCCTTTAGGAATTTTTTGAAATTTTAGCTGATTTCTTCTTACTAGTGTGTATGGTGTCCCACAGCATCTATTCCAGGTAAGCATGCGTTTTGCATCCCTTCTCTCTTTTAGAGGGTCCTGTCTTCCCTTACATTTTGAGCTAATCATTTGCTCTGTAGGCTCAGCTCTCTGATAGAATCAAGACAATTGTCAATTTGCAGATTTGTCTCTCTGTGTATGTGTGTGTGTGATGAGACTGTTGCTTTTTTTTCCAGGCTTTCTCCAGTGGTAGACAACTGATGTGTTTACTGAACTCAATTTCAAGGGTTGTATTTTAAAGGAATGCTTTCAAATTGCAGTTCATCCACAGGAGCATGATTAAGGTGTCTGTAGGCCTGGAAGCCACGGTAAAGGAACTAGAAACATCTAAACTGAAGATAAAAGGTCTAAGGGGAGAACTCGTCACATACTCTCAGGGTAGCTGTTTGAGGGCAAGGTTATACTTAGTTGGTGTTTCTCTAGAGGCCAGAGTAATGGGTGAGGATTACAGGCAAGCAGGTTTCTTCTCAATGCCTGGAAAGAGCATCCTATTAAAGAGAGCTATTAAAGCTGGGGGTTGTTTTCGAGGTCTCCCTTCTGACAATGGAAACAGTATTGTTGAGCATGCATTGAGATTTGTCAGGCTGCTTTAAAAGGTGGTTTTGGCATTCATTTAGAGGTTTGGAATAAATGAACTCTGACATACTTTCATTTCTTATAATTATAAGGACTAGACTCCCTTTTTTCATCTTCTCTTTTAAGTTCATTCTCAACTCGAGGGCGGTAACCCACTGACTTTCAGGTCCTTATATGGTGAAATGAAGTTGTGGCTTCTTAAGGCAAAGAACATACAGCATAGTTTTAAGCATTGAGCTATTAAAGAGGGTTCTTTTTGACTTAGTCAAAATGAGTGTCACAAATTATGGAGAAATAGTGTTGGAGGTGTTTTCTGCTTGGACTGGAATCTTCATCAGAATGCTCGGAAGTAAACATTAAAACTGAAGACAAAGTGATGGTGATTTACCCCAGCTGCAGCAACATGGACTTGTGCAAGAATAACTTCAGTGATAATTTCAGGGCCCAGATGAAGATGATTTTTGACCTCCCAAAAGGTCAAAATCATTTGGTTTTTGAGGAGAGAAGAAACAAGCAGTTGTATTAGCTGAACCTGGCCACATGCAAATGCATACGTAGTGTGAAGTGATATGCAGGTGGAACACACGGTTATTTAAAGGAGAGTGGAAGTGTGTTTTACTCCACAGTGTCAGAGTAAACCAGTGTCTCCCATGACACCCATCAGAACCCAGAAAATCCAGGTGGGGGAAAGCAGGGCATTCGGAGACAGGTCCCCAAGGAGCAGAGCTCCACGTGGTGACACAGTAGGGGTGGGAGGCGCATCTTTGGTTTCCTAAGTTCCGTGTTATAGATGACTCATGATTTCCTTGGAAAGACTGAGGCTGATTTGCTGATTATCTCTGGTCTTTTATATGGAAATGATAGTGCCAGAATAATAAACACTTTCTGTGATATTACATCTAGTCTTTGCCTCAGAAGTATTCTATATTAAAAAATGAAATAATAAAATTACCTTTCTTTAAAATGTCATAAAGAAGACATTCTGAGCCAGGTCAATCAATATATGCACAAAGGAACCTGTGGCACTATTGAGAAGTAAGCGGCAGTTCCAACAGCCTTTGTTTTCCATTTCTGTATTCTCTCCGTCCTCTTCTGCATAGTGTCCCCTTGCTCCCCTCTCCACCATGAGCCTCCTCTCGTTCAGAAAGGGCAAACCCTAAATTATTATGTGGTTCTTAGCTCTTTGTTCACCATTTGGGAGTACTGCTGGGCTTCAAAGACCAATTTGGCAAATATATTAGAGCTGAGAGAGGGTAATAGACCGTTTAGTGCAAAAGATGGTAGCTCTGCTGAGCATAAGATTGATTCTGCTTAAAACATGGACTGTACAATTTCTTGTGTTATACTCTGTTTCAAGGCATAAAAGCTACCGTTTGGTTAGTTAACATGTACATGGTATAGCCTCTTGTTTCGCCTCCCGCTACTCTTGTTTCTTGCTTTTTGGGTATTTCTGTACTCTTTACACACCCTCAAGGAGGATCCCCAGAGAGTCTCCAAAATGAAGCTGGGGGAAAAAAATAAAAATTAATCTAGATTGCTAATTTTAGGGTTAGAGTTTTGATATGGAAAGAATTTGAAGCTGCTAACCCAAATCAGGTTACTTCAGGATAAGTAACTCATCAGATTATCTTTCTCATTTCCACAGCTTTTTTGAAAATCAGAGTTGATTCTTGCACCTATATTTTAAATAAAGAATAATATTTTGAAACTCTTTCAGCTCAACCTACCTTTGGATTTTGATTGTTTATTTTATCATTAATTCATTTAGCAAACATTTGTTGATTACCTACTGTGTGCCAAGTACTGCATGCATTAAGTTCTGGGACACACAGAAAAAGTAAAACTCAATCTATATTCTCATTGGGAATCCTTTGTGCTAGGAACTGTGGGGATATAGTGATGACTTAAGATATGGTTTCTGCCTTCAAGAGGATGTATAGACTTGAAGGAGAAAGAGAATATATTCATTAAGGAATATAAGGAAGCACTGGGCAGCTGCTGGCAATTATGTAACATCTCAGGAGTCCAGGAGATTAAGAAGGAGACTGAGTTAAACCTTACAGGACAAGAGATTGTAGACAAGAGGAAAAAAGTGGGTGAAGGCTATTCAAGTACAGTGATGGGGCTGTGAATATGATAGCACATTCTGTTAGATACTATGAACACATAAATGGAGGAAAAGCTAGTATCGAATACCTGTTATGTAATCAGCACAAATCTAAAAGGTACAGAGCATGTGTAAGTGATATAAGGTATAGTTGTTTTCATGAGCTTAGAACTTTGTTGGGGTGCCAAGAATAATGCACATGAGACAATTAGAAAATAATTACATAATAGCAAGTGATGAGCTGCTAAATAGTATGGCTAATTCTAATGTGTTTTAAGAGTACTGAAAGGAGACCAAGAAGGCTGTAGAGAAACCATGGATGGCTCCACAGAAGTGGTAGGACCTTATGAGACAGAAAAGGTTTGGATGGGGATAGTGAAAGTGTGGACAAAAGGACATTTTTTATAGAGTCAAGAGTATCAAAGATATGCCAATGAAGAGCAGTGTAAACTGATGCTGGCCCATTTGGCTGGATGGCTTATAAGCTCGAAAGAGATCTGATGACACTGGAAACAGAACCTTTGAAAAGTATTTATGGGTGTGCTTAACAGGGTGGAGGAAAATTTTAGAATAACTCCTTCCTATAAGTAGGACCCTCATATTCCCAGTTATTATGTATGGATAATAAAAGTTGAATAGTGAAGAAGTCTGATAGGAAAAAAAGTTTGATTTGTTTGAAATATGGTATTGGATGAAAGCTCTACAGATACCATGGACCAAAAAGATGAACAAGTGAGCCATAGAGCAAATTAAGCCTAAAATATCACTGGAGGCAAAAATGACAAAACTGATGTCCTCTTACATCGGGCACATCACGAGAAGGTAGGGTTCTTTGGAAAAGATATAATGCTGGGAAATATAGAAGATAGCAGGAAAAGAGGAGGACCAAATATGAGATGAAGTGACTTCATAAAAAAAGCATAGATATGAGTCTGCAGGAGTTAAGCAGGACTGTAGAGAACAGGATATTGTGGACATCACTCATCCACGGGGTTGCAAGCAGTTGAGACCAACTCAACACCATGTAACACACGTAAATTGAACCATAGGAGAACCAGACTATAGAGTTCATTCGTCAAGCTTCTGGAGTTACAGGAATCACACGAGTAGGATAACAGGCAGAAGAGAAATATTTGTGGTCTGAAAGGAGAGCAGAAGCTTAGTGATGTCACGATCACCATGTCATTCAGTGCTATTTATGTCACTAACCATGTGAATCCATCATTACCTGATAGTGCTAAGATTGATTTTCTTTCCTTTCTTACAAACTCTGTTTAACAGACCCTCTGCTGAATAGCTTTAAACTGGTTTGAGCCAGTGCCAGGCACAGGTAGCAAGTTGGCAGGAGTGAGTGGGAGAGAGGTCAGAGTGTGTCTCCCTCCCAGTTCTTCAGCTCTTCTTTGGAGGAAGGAGATTGAACTTCTTACTATTTTCACTCTTTCCTTCAGACTCCCAGCTTCTATAGGGAAGCCACACTTTGGTTCTGCATTGTGTCAGGTGAATCTGGCTTCTGAATTCTGGAAACACCACTTCCTGTGTCTCTCCAGCCTTTGGTGATAGCAGCTTTTTGTCCTGGCTGATCTCTGAGTTAATCCCCTGTTTGGCTTCTTAGCTTTTAATTTTTTTAAATTAATTAATTCTTGTTGTTTAAAATGCACAGAAGTACTCTTATTTTCTGGCTGGACTCTGAGTGCGTAATCATGGATAAATCTTCCTGGCTCTGGTTTTCACATCTTTAAAATTGAAAGTGTGAAGTAGTTGCTTTATAATGCTTCTACAAATAACTGATAAACTCAGAACATCAGATATGTTAGATATTCTCTAGGTTCATCATTTTGTAAATCTTTTATCTGTTTAAAATCTTCCCATACGATATATGGTTCTTTTTTGGACACTTGTTAAACTGAAGCTTTGAAAGAATTATCCAGTAATTGAAGAACTTTATAATGGTGGGAATTGACCCAACATAAACCAGACTTTTTAAGGATAAAGACCGATAAGCTACTTGGAGATGCATGGAGAACAGAGAAGGAGGAGTTCTCCTGGGAAAATTCAAACTGAGTTTCCAGGAAATGTAAATGCATTTGGCCCCAGAGACTGAACATTTGGAGCAGAAAGGTCAACAAGTACAGAAAAAGAGAGGTGTCCTTTTCTTAGCATTTGCTAACACCTGCAGTGTGGCATCCTTCACCTGAATTTCCATCTCTTTAGTGACCAAGACCACCCTGGTGCCTTATAAGTGTCTACTTCAATCACATGACAGGCAATTTAGAATTTGTGTAATTATCTAAGGATTAGCAGTGGAGTAGGCTTTGTTAGCTCCCAATTGAATGCTCAATTTTAGAGCCATAATTGAAAAGATTTCCAGTAATTTGTAGTAGTTGTATTTAGTAAAAGGAACAGAGTGATTTTTGTTACTTTATTCCTTTATTATGTCTTTATAATTTATATTTGGCAGAGGTATGATATATCTCTGGTAATGTTCAGCTTGGACAAGGTTTTTCTTTGTGATATAACTGCAGAGGAGGTTGAAAATATCCTATCCTGCTACTTAATTTTCCTCTGGGAAATATTGGTCATCATTTCTCTTCGTACTATAAGACAGAACCATTTTTGTGCTGCTGGTGAATCAGTGAAAGTAAGTTTTACCCCAAATAACCTGTCTGTTATTTTTTCAGTCTGATTGCATTATTAATAGTTGATGATTGAATCAGTGCTAAGTCATCACAAATAATGTTTATTAAATGATTGCCTGTGTCAGTACTGTGGTGTGCCTTGTACAGACACTTGCAAAGGCACAGATTTTGCTTTTCTTGGGTAAGAGCAGAACCAGACACCCTGACTCCAAAACAAAACAAAACTAAATGGGATGGAATCCTTAAATCTTCTCAGATGGTACTAACAAAGTGTCGGCACCAAAACAAACGTGTGTATATGGATTTGTTTGCAGAGATGTTGTATGATATAAGTGGCTATCATTAGTCTATGTTAATTCCACAAAAAAATTCATTTATTTTAACATATTTATAGATGAACTCTGATGTGACCAGTATTCTAGGCTCTATAGGGGATGCAAAGAGAAGAGGAGATAACATATTTCTCCTGTTCCCCCTAAATTTACAGACCAGTTATAGATACAGTAATAATGAAAATACAACTTTTTGTTTAAACTTCATAGCAGTCTTAGAAATGAGCCATTGAATTTTGAACTGAATAAGAAACAAAGTTACTGTCTACTAATTTTCTATAGAATGAAGGTTTTCTAAATCAATAGCACTAGACTCGTGGGGCCTAACATTTAGCCTTGGTTCTGCTACTATATAATATTAACCTGCCTTCTGTTTGTATATTGATTAAAATGTAGGTGTTGGACTAGAATGGTAAATCTCCTGGCATGTCATGTAAAATCCTTCAGAGTTGTGCTGCTAGATTTTGATGAGTATGTGCATTTTACTTCAATACAAATGATAGAAATTTGAGCTTGACAGGACTTTTGATATAGCACACAGTGGAGAATAATTTACTGCGAATGAAAGATATGGTCCAATGTGAAGCCATAGTCCAAGGTAGAACTTGAGTTTACTTGAACGTGCAACTGCTTTATCAACTCTTTGATATTTAAAATTGAATGCTTAGGGTGGTAAACAGTTTGATATAAATAGCTAGCCAGTGATAAATAGTGTAACAACCATCAGAAATTTATATAATTTTGTTAGTTTTTCCTAGCTTGATCTTTAAAATTTCTGTTCACAATCTAATTCTTTCAGTTTTTTTTTTTTTTTTTACAAATTCTAGCATTCCACCTGCATAAAATGCCTGACAACCACTGTCAGAGAGAATTTTTAAAGTTGCTTTAAATCTCTTAAATTTATAATACTATATGTATCTAATACAGATCCAAAATTCCACTTTCATTCATTATTCTTCAACAATGGAGACAAAATAAAGATCATTAAAATCTAAGAGATTTTATTTCCAGCATACCTGCATTAAACAAAATATTTAGAAAAGAAGTCCCTAAGAAAGAACAAGTATAATACCAGCTATAAATCTGAATCCACACAAAGAAAGAGCATAGAAAGTGGTGGCTATGAGAGTGAAGATAGATACTTTTTATTTTTAATCTTTAAAAAAGTTAATTGAGTATTTAAAGCACAAAAATGTAACAGTATATTTGTTGTATGATTTATAATAAATGTCTGATGTATATATTCAATAGCACAAAATATAAAAATATACTATTGTAATATTTAATACACCTAAAGTGAAATAATATTAATTGAATTTCGACTTTGATACATTTAAAATGAATTTCATAAAACTCTTCCTTTAAGGAAAATTCGAGGGCCAGATGGCTTTATTGGCGAAATAAACCAAACTTTCAGGGAAATACCTTACAAATTCTATAGAAATTCTTCTAGGAACAGAAGAAAGGAAATGTTTTTAAAACTTTAAACTAGTCAAAATCATTACAAAAAGTAAATTTACTGACCAACATCATTCATAGGTGTATATGCAAAAATTCTTCACAAAATATTGTCAAATAAAATCCAAAAATATGTAGAAAGAATAATGCATCATAATCACATAGTATTTATACCAGAAATACAAAGTTGGTTCAGCCTTTAAAAAATTAGTCAATGGATTTCACTTATATCAGCAAACACATACACATAAACATAATTATCTCAATAAATGCATAAAAATTTGACAAAATTGAGCACCAATTTATGATGTGAACTCTTAGCAACATATATGTACAAGAGAGCTTTATCATTCTCTCAAATGGCATCCTAAAAATTACCTATGTCAGACATCCTACTATACAGTGAAAGACTGCTTTTCTTTTTAAATCCGGGAACAAAACAAGGGTTTCTGTTCACTTCTATTTGCTCTAGTTCCTAACCAATGCAATAAATTGGGGAAAAAAGTAACAAAAGGCAAGTGGAACAACTGGAACTCTCATACATTTCTTGTGCAATTGCAAAATGATATAGGTACTTTAGAAAATTGGTAATTTCTTCCAAATTTAATCATGTACCTACTGTATAATCTAGTAATCCCGCTTTTAGCTATTTACTCAAGAGAAATGTATGCATATAACACATAAGTAAACTTGTATGCAAATAAAACTTATTACATAAATATCTATAGTAGTGTTATCTGTAATTGCCAAAAACTATAAGCAACTCACCTCCCATCAGTTGTGAATGGGTAAGAAATTGTATTGCACCCATAAAGTGTACTGCTTCTCAGAAACCGAAAAGACCAAATTATTTAAAATTCTATTCATATGAAAGTCTTGAAAAGACAAATTCATAGGGACAGACCATAGCTGTCATGGTCTGCGATTGAGGCGAGAAGATTGTCTACAAGGGAACAAAGAGGGAACTTTTTTTGGGGGGGGATAATTAAACATTCTACATCTTGATTTTGGTGGGAGTTTAATGACTGTACGCATTTGTAAAAATCCATTTTACTCTGCTTTTAAAATGGAATAATTTTATAGTATGTAAATTATTCATTCCTCATACCTGACTTTGTGTGTGTATGTATGTGTGTGTGTGTGTGTATGCATGTATGTATGTCATAGGCAATTATTATGAATTTATGTAGCCAAGGTAAAATATTGCTGTACTTGAAGTATATACATAAATCATTCCATATCTAGTCTGAATAAATGAGATTCGATAAATATCTATTGAATTTCTCAATCTGGAAGTAAAAAGACAATCACACTCTGGAGGTCCTGCCCAAGTGTGCTCTCAATAATGAAGATGCCTTTGGTAATTTATTTGAAGGTTAAATTATTGAAAGGTACAGAAGTTATTCTGAGAGTTTGTGATTATAGTGGTAAGTTGAACATATATATATGCTAACCTTTGTTCTGTCTCAAGATCCAACTAAAAGGATGGTGGATTTTATTTTAAAATTGTAATAAAAACAAAGTGAGAAACTCACCAAGACCAAGAAAACTATAAGTGGACAATAGCAGCATACTATAAAACTGGAGAACAGATGACAAATCATAACAGAGAACAGATATAAGAGAGCAGAAACCTAAGCTATTGGGGCAGAGACCCTAGGAAATGAACCCAGAAAGGCTCAGGTGGCACAGATACCTCTGACATGGTAATGAAGGTAGGAGTAAAAACAGGTTGGTGAAAAGTCTGTATAAGAAATAGTTCTTCAATCCACATGTGGGCAAATTGTTTTCTCTAACATATCTGAAGATTGGACATTTATTCTTGAGATAGAGTAGAGGACTGCTGAATATTAGACAGAAATAACATACTAAAAATAGTGTCTACATAGTCAGCTCCCAGAACACAAACAGAGTTGTGCCCACTTTGCACAGCAGCAGCAGGTTTAGGTGGACACTTATGTTCACAGATGCAATAGACTGCACAAGGCTATAAGAAAGTACACAGAAAAAGAGAGGAGTATAGCACAAAATTTTCCAGCCACTACAGTCTTAGGAAATGCATGGTCACAAAAAGACAAACTTGGGTGAGGTCAGACCCTCTTAGCCTAAGGAAAACCATCAGTTCTTGGGTCTCTTTGGCTATTACATCTTATCAAGTGGTAACTCCTTCGGGACTCCTGGCTAGTTTGGTCTCTAGTGCAGGTGCACTTTATGGTTACCAGTTACTCATGACAATTCCAACAGTGAGGTATTTCTATTTGGTTTTATGTATATTTACTTCAGCTAAATTCTGGTTTACCTTGGATACAGAATATTGATAAATCCCTTGAGTTAGTGTTGCAAGAGGGTTTAAATCTAAGGTGAAATCCTCAGGCATCCCTGAGCCTAGAGAAAAGGTCACAAACCAATATTGGTAGACAGTTCTCCAAGGGCCTCTCATGCTTCTGTACATCTTGTCTGCAGAGGCACTGACTGCCTTTTGGTCTATTCTTTCAAAGATGTTTAATAATCAGCTTTTGAAGATAGATATAGTGTATCCCTCTTAAGAAAAGAGCAGACATGCTTACTATTCAGTATAACAAAGATAATATTTGCTTCCATATCAAAAGTTAGGCATGCTTATTACCCATTAGAAAATATTTTGAAATCCCAACCTCTGGATTTCTCTCCTGTAACTACACCCAGAACATAGGCAGGTGTTTATCTGATACTCAGAATGTCAACACTGTTTAGTCCTGGAACTCTAGAAACCATGCACCATAATCTTTTTGTCCTGCCTACTGATGATAGTCCATCATTAAGCCAAAATATTAATTCTGCTACTATTCTGAGCTTTTTCTCCTCTGATTCTTCTTGTCACTATGGGTCTCCTTCCTTTGAGGTTCTAAGGACAACATCCAGTTTTAAATAAATTCCCTAATTCTCTTCAAATTCCTTGTCTTCTGGATCTTTCCCAATGACCCTGCTTCTTTTGCAGTGTTCTACAAAGGAGACACTTCGTGTGATCACGTTATGCATATGTTGAGATCTGGAGATGATCTTGGATTTTTTTAGTACTTCCAGACCATAATTTTTTATAGCCATGCAGTAATTTATTCTCCTTTGTAATATATGCCACTCAGCTACATCATTGATTATCTGACATACTCCTAGTCATTTGAATAGTTTATGCTGTTGAGAACATTGGTTTGGGTTCATTCTTTATATTTCATTCCCATTTCTGCCAGCATCTATGGCAACCTTAATACATTACTCATGTAAATTCATCCAGTAGCTTGACCTTACCCATCTGAGGATGTCCATCTATGCTCTAGGTGCATGGCCTCATCCTGGACTTTATTATATCCGGAGAAGTGCAACACACTTGGAATCATCTAAAAAAGTAATATACTAATATCTGATGACAAGATTCTCCAGGATATTTCTCATTTTATTTCTAACTTCAGCTGTTCACTTTGTTGAGACCTCTCTTTCTATTTTTTTGCAGGACATTATTGTACTTATTTTTTTCCTCTCCCATTATAGCATTATGGTACCTCTTGAACCATTCTATAGAACAGAAGTCCCTAATCCCAGGGCCATGGACCAGTAGCTGTTCATGGCCTGTTAGGAACCAAGATACACAGCAGGAGGTGAGCAGTGGGCAAGCTAATGAAACTTCATCCATATTTGCAGCTGCTCCCCAGCACTGGCATCGTCACCTTAGTTCCACCTTAGATCATCAGGCATTAGCTTCTCATAAGAGCACCGGTTTCTGGTTCCAAAAAGCTTGAGGACCACGGCTTTAGAGTATCTTCAGTGTCCTCTGTGTGACTAGACAGAAGAGGCTCTTCTCTCTTTTTGCGTTATGTCACTAACCACAACACATAATTTATATCATTATGGCAGTAAAACTTAGGCCTTAAATATATTTCAGATAATTAAAATTGAAGTTCAGGTTAGTTAAGCAGGTAACTGATATTACATAGTTGGTGAGGTATAGAGCTGGACCTTGAACTTTCAAGAAGAGCTCACTGCCATTTATAGTATATAGAAGGTAAAGAGATGAAGATGCATGGCTAGAAAGCTGACAAGGCTCTCCTCTTTTCCCAAGGATGCATCAGAGATTCAGGGCAATAGAGAAAACGGAGAATACTATTCTCTTCCCTGATTCTTTTCTTTGATTGAAAAGACTGGCAGAAAAATATATCCCAGTTCCTAGGGCCAAGATAAATAAGTCACCTGGTCCAGAAACTAAATATGAAAAGGCACATATGCCCTTTCTTTTTTTCCCACTTCCTCTTTTCCAGAAATGGAAGTAAACTGGAAAGACAGACTGGCCTCAACTTGACAAGCAAAAGTAGACTGACTGCCTGGGCAAAAATGAGTAAGGTTGAGGTTTATTACTTTGCTAGTGAGTCTTGAAAAAAAAAGAAAAACTTGTCTAATAAGGACGAAAATTATATGTACCAATTCTTCATTTGAAATTTATCACTTTAGCAAGTGACTCTATACCAGAGACCCAGGATAAACAAGATATCAGCTCTCGCGCATGTGAACATGAGAACAACAAATTGAGAAGTAAGTTAATATAAGTCATATGGGCCCTTAGGATGCTGCTTCACAGAACCATGTGTAGAGATCCCAGGTTGAGAATGACTAGTGTGGGACCCATAACCAAGCCCTAATACCATCACAGAGATAGGAAAAGGCAGGAAAGGGGGTACAACAAAGGGGGAACACCTCTGCTTTTCCACATATTCTCCTTTATTACGACCTCTAACACACATCTAAGTTTGACTTTTCTGTAAACAGTAAATATTTAGTAAACATGAAGGAAATTAATTGTGATAGATGCATGGGTGAGTCTCTTAGGAGTGGAGTTGGTACTTTGTGTGAGTAATAAAAGTAGACAGGTATATAAGTGGAGTGGTTATATGTACTAATAGTTTTGGTGTAATGATTAATAGCTACTCTTTTTACTCTCAAAAGGCTCTACTTCAGACAATAAGCACTATGTCACCATTTGTATAAGTAGACATGCATACAAAAATAAGATGATTTGAGAGTCTCTCTTTTCAAAGATATGTGTGGCAGATGGGGTTACGCAGTTTACATTCCCCTTTGAGCAAGAACATGCTGTCCACCTGACAAACCAGCTGGCAGACACCTTCAGAGTCTGTCTCATGCTTTGGAAAGCCCCCAGCCAACAAAGAGCCAGGCAGTGGTAGCTGAGTCACTCTGTTTTTAGGGTGGTCCCATCAGTAACTCAGCAGGATCCTGGCATAAGGGGCTGGTCATTCCCCCCAGGACCATACTCCTCTGACCAAAAGTTCTTTGCCCCAGAGGTCCCTGTGGGTCTGACTTTGTCAGGTGTGCATCGTGATCTGATGGAGCTCCTTCTTCCTGGCCTTTTCCCAGAAATCCTTTGTATGCCTGTCTCAGGGGATGTTCCCAGACCACCCAACCCCATAATCTGTAATCCTTTCTCTTAAAAAGTATATTCACTTATGGGTTGGACATTTAGCAACCTTAAACCGATTTAGAGAATCCCAGTCCAAATCATTTGCCAAGTTACCAAATGTGGGGCTTTTTAATGTTCAGTGTGACACGTTCTGTGGGCATCGAGCAGTAGACCAGCATGAAGGCCCTGGTAAGAGGACCACCTTCCTGAAGAGAAATGGGCAATTAGAACTGAAAACTCTTTGCTGAGGGAAAACTACCCTCGAAAGCCATGTTGCTCATGATCATTTTCTCTTTTTCCTCTCTGCTTTGTTGCAAGAGAAAGGAAGCAGAGGCTTGAACAGGGAATTTATAAGGGCAAATATAACCTTTGGTGTGATGCACAGTGAGCTGACAGTTCAAGGTGTATCGTGCTAGATAAATGTCAAAAGCCAAAGAAAAGCCTTAATAATAAGCTGTCCAGAGGCTAAAATCCAGAACCCTGAAGCAAGAGAAAAAGGATTAATATTTAAAAGCAAATTTTAACCCAAAAGAAAACTGTCCTAGGTAGGTCTGAAAGATGTGATAAACTTGCGGTTGGGGGTTGGTGAGTGTAGAGAAAAGAGAGGGGAGAGGAGACTAAACTAAGACAGAAAAGGCACCTAATTTGTACCAAGATTTTTGTATTTATTTAGATATTACTCTAAAAAAATAGTAGAGCGGAGGCAGTTACAGTAAGTATTGTTACAGACTGAATTGTGCCCCACCCCAAATTCACATGTTGGTATCCTAATACCTGGTTCTCAGAATGTGACTGTATTTGGAGACAGGGCCTTTAAAGAGATAATTAAGTAAAAATTAGTTCATTTGGGTGTGTCTTAATCCAATATAACTGGAGTCATTATTAGAAGAGGAAATTAGGACACAGACAGACACAGAAAAATTCATGTGAAGATACAGGAAAAGGACAGTCATCTCCAAACTGCTTGGGGCAAGGGAAGGGGTGACCTTTACAAGGGAAAGTCTAGAGGCCAGAAGTCCAATAGAGATGATTAATTGCCAGTAAGAGTAAATTTGCTGTTTCTAGTGAAACAGCACAGGAAGTTGTAGGACCATTCCTATGGCCATGCTACAAGCTAAAAATGGTACTTCATTCTGTCTTCCATCCTCAGTCTGTTTTCCTAGTCACCTTTCCCAGCACCTAGTTTAGAAGAGGCTTATATGGTCTGAATGCTCATTATTAAAGTCTATAAAGAAAATTCAACTGTGATGTAACTGTTTTCTACATACTATGGTGTGATGCACAGTGAGCTGACAGTTCAAAATGAAAGGATCATTTTAACTAAATGCTTAGTTTGATTCCTGCAAGATATAATCTTTGGCTTATTCTTTGTTAGAATTAAATATCTGTGAAGTTAAAACATTTTCTCCACTTGGAAATGCTAGTAAGAGGTTTGCCAGCCAACCTAAAAATAATATTCTACCTTATTTCCAAGGCCACAAAGTCTTATAAGAAGAAAGGCACTGTGGGTTTTTGTTTATCCTAAAGAATCTTTGGATTACTAATCCACCATGGAGTGAATTTCAGTAAGTAGACTTAGAGAGGGCCAGGACTCATTGAGAGATAACTAGAGTTGAAGAGTTCAACACTTGCTAAATTAATCTCAGAATTGTGGGATTTATTGTCATATTGTGTCTGCTAGAGATGAAGCTTCATGCAGCCCATTATTCCGAGTGGAGACCAACCACATTTTTGTGTTACCACCTGTTGTCACCTACTGATATGACTTGATGGGTAGCTCCAAAATTAAGATGATTCAATCTGTGCCAAAGACTGTGTCTTCCTGGCTCTCAACTTGGCCCAAAAGTGCTATGCTCATAGACTTATCCTAACAGGAAGGAATTGGCACTCAGTCCTGTGAAGTGTCTTAATGCTTTTCAAGGGCTTAGCAGAGGATGATAAAGATCATGGGTTAGGATGCATTGGCCCACTCCAAAGTGCTTCACTGGGCTTAGAGTATAACTTTTCCTTTGTTTAAAGCAAACAATAAAATAAATAAAAAAGAAAAAAAAAGAAAAAAGAAAAAAGAAAAGCAAAAAGAAAAAAGAAAAAAGAATTTAAAAGCTCTTTTGCATCTGTGAGAGGATTCTACAGTCCAGAATAATCAGAGTTTCATATATCATAGAGCTAAAAGCCTGCACAGCCCTCCAGGGAGGGGTTTGGATCCTTTATAGTTCTGGAAACCTATAATAAATGAAGGTTTCCTTTTGCAATTGAAGCATTCTTCCATTGTTTTCTTCACTACTATTCTTATGAGTTTGGGCAGCTTCTCCCTTTTTGGTGAGCATCCTGCTCAGCCATCATTTTCCCTATTTCTTAGTTGTGAGGCCTTGGCAAATAAATTATTACCTATATCATTATAGCCAAACCAAGACAGCAAGTCTGTATTTCAAGCATGATGCATGCTTGTTTTGGTGTGTGTGCTTGTGTAGTGAGACATAGAATAAAGAGTCACATGGACAGGATAGAAACAGAGGCTAACTTCTTGCCCCAAATATTTTATGCCCTACCTTGATAGTTCTGGACACTGGCTACACATTAACATCACGTGGGGAGCTTTTCAAACATACCCATGGCCAGATCTCTCTCCCCAAAAGCTTGATTTAATTATCTACAATGGGTTTCAGGCATTGGTATTTTCAGATTTTACTCTGGGTTATTCTTATATGTGACCATAATTAGGAATGGCTGGCAGTTGGGACAAGCAAGCATAAACATGGACATAAGTGTGTGTATATTTAAAAGTGACTGCTAAATAATGCTGGAACCTGCATAACCTTGACACATGTGTAGTAAACTGACTAGAATAACAAGTTCATGTATAGAATTAGGTGTTGTTCATTCAGTCTTCCAGAAAATGGAAGATTTGATAAATAGTCATTGAACTGTGAGAACCTTGTTTTTTTTTTTGTTATTCCCATTAGGTTTATTCTTGGAAGCAAGAGTTAGATTATTTAAAAGTATGGGTTCTATTTGAAGTTTCTCAGTGTTAGACTCCTCCATTAATGTCTAAATATTTCAGATTTACTCCTGAAGGAGGTTTTAAGCTGAGTTTTGAAAGAAGTGAGAAACATAGATGGAACTGGCAGGTTGAGAAAATTACATGTGAATGGAATATTGGAAATGGGAGGAGCAAGAAAGGTGGAGATTGTGAGGAATGACAGGGCAAACATGCCACCCGGCCCTGTGGAGGAGACTTAGCCCTGGCTGGATGTGCTGAGACCTCATCGTCTCTCTATCTTTGGAATGGGTTTCAGATCATCTTTTAAGAGTAGACCCATTGTCCACCTTTTCGGACGCTCCCTTTACATGATGTATGTATGAATTGCTAACATAGAAGTTTTATTATACTTAAGCCATATTCCCACAAAAAATTATTTTGTAAAAGAATTCTGAGATTATTGGTGTTTCTTTAAATGAAATTATTAAAAAGGTAATTCATATTCATCGTAATAAATTAGGAGGGCATAAAAATATTAAGAAATTTAGTCATCTGCAATTCTACTACTCAGAAATAATCATTGCTCTCTGGTGTACATTTTGGCCATTTTTGAAAGGCAAAAACTTAATTTTTGTTTTTATGCACCACTCACCTGACACATGGTTGAAGTTTTGTGTTTATGTATTGACTAAATGCAGTTGTGTCGACCTCAATGATGTCAGACCATTGACATCCACCTGGTGACTTTGATCTTCATTTAGCTTTTGGCTTCTTGCAGTCTAGGTTTTATATGTCTTCATTAGTAGTTTGGTTCATGAGACTTTGCCCTAGATCAAAGAGCAAAAAGAAGAGTTACTCAGTTTTGCTCAAGCTAAAAAAAAATTAGCAAGGGAATTTAAATTGGATAAAAGGAAGATGCTAAATCCATTGAACCAGTTATAATGAATCTCTAGAGCAGCCAGATGTGTGTGTGTGTGTGTATGCACATATGCATGCATGTGTGTGTGTGTGTGTGTGTGTGTGTGTGTGTGTATGGTGGGAAAAAAGCTTTTCTTCCAAAGGAATGAGCTAATGAAGGCCACTATTATGGTCAGCTCTAACTTTTCAAAGCACCTATTATTAGCTTGACATAATTAATTTTCTTCAGCTTAACAACTTAGAGTTTCTGGATTTATTTGTGAATTGAACTTTATAATGCAAATACTATAAATGTATTGATTGATCATTCGCCTCCATTGCCTTGATAATTGGTTGAGAAACAATGCAACCGTTATATAAATCTGGATGCCTCGTTACTCCTGATGGTCAGGGAAAATTTTTAACTCTTTTGCCCCCTTTACATCCCTCTCCAATCTATCATAACACATTTGCAGTACTTTATTCTGCCTATTAGCTGGAAAGGACACCTAATACCCAACATTCAGAGAAGAAACTCACAATCCTTGACTTCTGTTTTCTCACCCTAATGTGTTTATGGCTTAGGCACTGGTTTTCAACCTCAGCACTACTGATGTTTTGGGTGGATAATTCATTGCTTCATAGTGCTGTCCTTTGCATTTTAGGATGTTTAGCAACATCCCTGGACTCTATCCACTAGATCCAATAGCCTCTCCCAAGTTGTGGCAGCCAAAAATGTCTCTAAAAATTGCCAGATGTCCCCTAAGGGAGCAAAATTACCCCCCAGTTGAAAACAAGTAAAGTGCTATTAGCACACATTGGCTTTCTGTAATAACTGTCTCAGGTGACACATTTGCATTTGAAATGTTGATTTGATTTCAAGTTCTTAATTCCAGGCTAATGGTTCTCATCACTACATGTTGGAACCAGAGATCATCTAAAAATTATAAAGGTCAGGACTCATCTCTAGGAATTGGATCTGAAATTGGGCTCAAGACATTTTTAAAAATTTTCAGGCAATTCTCAGGTGCAGAGAGGGTTGAGTGTCCTTCGAGAGAGTATGGCCAGGGGTGGAGCTTTGCTGAAATTGCTCACATCACATCATGAGGTTCGTAGTCTGTTCGGAAAGCATCCTTAAGCACCTTCACCCTGGTGCTTTTATAAAGGGACATGTAATGCCAAATGAATTTTATGTGTATTTATTTTCTGGTTACTAGCAAATGTCATCTGGAATGTGATTGGCTCAGGTTTTATAAAAATAGATCATGTGTTCTTCTAGATAATTTTGTTCTTACTTAACAAGGAAAATACATTTAAGACTTAAAACTAAAAGCTTACAAAAATTTAACTCTTAATTATTGCTTTAAATGGAAGGAGAAACAACTTAGATAAAAGAAAATTCAAATTGCACTGGTGTATTTGCTGTTGTGTCTGTACATGAGCTTGTCAAGTGTGTCATAGATCATGGCCATCAGTGATCAGCAAATTTATACATTAAGCTACAGGTGATAATTTTCACATTTAGAACTCTTAAAGAGGAATAGAATTTGGAAAAGACTAAACTAAGTCAATAGATCTTTTTATCATCCTAGTAAATACCTTTTTGATGTATGGGGGCACCTAATTAATATAGCGTGTATTATGGGATTATTGTCTGTCCAGCACATTTTCTTTCTTTCCCCTATAAGTGGTACGTGCTTTTCTTTGCAACACATACCCTATTTCTCATACTGCTGTGGATTATCAAGCTCAGTGTTCTGTCTGCACTTCCAGTCAAAGTCATGGGTGTGTGACACAAGCTGGACTACTCAATCTGAAATCACCTACAAAGAGACATATGATGCAAGTTGAGCCAATTAGAGTTCTCTCCTGGATCTTCTATGTTGGAGGCTGAAAGATAGCGCTAGATTCCTCATCTTGGTGGTACATGGAGAATGCCTGTGTGCATTAAAGAGAATGAGGCCAGCAGATATGGGATACAATAGTTAGTAATGACATCTTTTTAGACACACTGTAGATAACAAGCTGCCCCAAAGAATCCAAAGAGTGTGACCCTATGAAGAGGCCCGCTTTGCTGTAGCTTTGCAGGTTCCGTGGACCTAACTCGTATATCTGCATTTCAGTCATAAGAATTGCCAGTAAAGAATCGCTTTTGTTTTTATTTATTCTAACTGTGTACATGAAAGAAAAGTAGTTCAGATCAAAGCTTTTTGAAATGAAATGAAATTTCATTGTCATCATGAGCAGGATAGCAGTTTTCTTTGGCTGTGCTTTTGACTATAACTTTATGGTATGTCTAAGTCAAAGGGAATCAGATACTTAGATATCACCACCACCATCAACAACAACAAAAAAATGTGTAGGACCAAGCTTTGTGTCATACTAGATTTTAAATAATTAGAATCACAATGGCATAGGATGTTAGCACTTGAAGAGACCTTGAAGGTCACCTTGTACTTTGAATCTCAACTTTACAGGTGGTTGAGGAGGAGGCACACACCTGTGTAGAGAAAAGCTAAGGTGAACGGCATATCATTTACTACTAACAATAGTTAAAGTGCTAAACCTTACAGTGATTGTATTCATTTCTTATAGACTAGAACTGATTCAAGTTGAAAGTTCAACATTTCTATGACTGGTTGTCAGCTGGTCCTGAATGCCTTACAACTGGATCACTTATCTGTTTACAAATCAAAAAGAACTATCTATCCCATCATAGAGACCCAGAAGAAAAGTAAGATTCTTTTTGTAAACAGTAGATCATAGATATTTTCCAGACCTCAGTCTTCGTAACAACACAAGCTCAGCCCATCTTGAGTTTGAGGTTTCCAGTTTCAGATGATACTTCTTCAAAGCACCTACTCTCCCTGACCAGTGAAACAGAGCAAAAGGGAAATTTGCTGCTTTCTCTGTAATCCACCAGCTTCTTTTTCATTCCTGTAATCACCCCAATAACAGAAATTACATCATTTTTGTTTGTATATGCCATGTAATTGTGAATAAAAGTTCCCAAACAGCAAGTACTGATTATTTTGCTTAATTTGAGGAACTGTATGTCCTAACCATGCCAACAATTAGAAAAAGGTCATGGAAAAAGAGAATTTTTAAATGTAACCAAACTCAGATAATTTGTCATAAGCAATAAGGCAGAAGGAAGAGCCTCAGTGTTGTTGCTTAAAATCTTTTGAATCTAAACAATTACTAATGTTCAAATAAAATGAAGTCTTTACATTAGGGAGGAGAATGTTTATAGTAGGTAGTCAAGCTTGTCAAAATTCTTGGAAATGTGTTAAAAATGGTAAACTAGGGCTTATGGGTGTAAAATTTTGCATTAATAGCGGTTTCAAATGCCCCTAAAACAAATGATTTGTGTAAATATGTTAACACTCTTTCAAAAGTGGGCACCTTATTAAGACCAACACAGCACCTCCTCAGCTGAGCTAAAAACACTTTACTACCTATTTTATAGGTTTATTCAAATGATTTTCATCCTTCAGGGAAATTGTTCTACATCAGAAAAAGAAAAAGCCTGAGAATACTTCAATGAATCATTAGTAATAGCATTCTTGGTTTAAGGTGTAAGACCCATTCTTTATAAATAAACTATGTCCACAGGTATTTATATGTATAACTATATATATATATATATATACATATATTATATATATAATATATGTGTATATATATTTTATACATATAATAAAAATTATATATATGTTTATACTTTTATTAGCTATAAATTAAGATAATCATATTTGATTATTTTTGCTTTATTTAGAAGTGTCATTGAATCAGTGTGGTTTTAATCAGAATTAAATAACTTCTTCAAGGTTCAAAGAGATCATGTCATCCAAGTAGGACAATCTTTTTCCACCCAAACAAAATGGTTTGTCTCTATATTAGACATTTCATTCCTGTTAGTCTTGTTTGTCTCCTTTTCCTGACTCCTTGGGATAGGTCATGTAAAAGTCAGTCAGACACTTGGTAGATTTCCATGTAGGGGGAAAGTGGAAGAATCACTGCATCTATTCCCCACCACCCCGAACATATAGATGTTCTGGTATAGAGACGTGATATAAAAGCCAGAAGAGAGAACAATCACAGGATTGAACAGACAAGGATGGGGAAGAAATCGGTTGGGAAAGCAGTCTTTCTCTTGCACAAGTGTGCTGTAGGAGTTTAGTGAAATTCAGACCAGGAAATCTCCTTTCTCTCTGTGCCTGGCTGAATGTACTATGGAGCCACTCCAGTGTCTGAAAGAGAGGCCTGACCAGTTGATGCTGGCGCTCACCTGGCTTTCAGATCTCAGCACACAGGTTTCCACCCATTTTTTATTTTGGAGACTGTGATTTGTGATGGTTCATTTTTTTTTATTTAAAAAATATCTGGGTTCCCTACGATGCTAGAAAGGTTTATAGATGAAACATTAAGTTGTTTAATCAAATATAAAAAGTTCTATGTTTTGTTTTATTTAATAAAAGGTAGAGGCTTACAGAGGAGGGGATGCCAGGCTCACCTTCTGTGTGTTGAGTCTCTTGGCAGAATCAGTGGCTCTGCCTGTTAGATTGTATGGGATGGGTCCCAGAGCCACTCTGTCTGGGTCCAGAGCTTGGCCCTGCTATGCCCTGACATTGCAATTGACCTCCCTAAGCTTCAGTTTCCTCCTCTGTAAAATGAGGGTAGGATTGGTAACTATCTCAGGACTGGAGCAGACATTACAGAAGAAGATGAACGTAAAGAGCTAAGAATGTTCCTGGTGGATATTGAGCACTCAAAAAAAGCTCCTATGAACATAACCTAGACAGTGCTGTCTGCTCCCTGACAGTTGTCAAGGTCTGTTAAGACTGACATTCTATTCATTATCTGTAAGAACAACTAAAAGACAGCAGCCTTTAAAGACAGTATTGAACTGCCTGAAAATGTGATGGTTAGTCCACTAAGCAAGAAATTCTTGAATATTTCCCATTTTTTCCCCCAGAACATTCTGTAACTATAGTAAATGTAGTTATGATTCAGTAATAGCTCTTGTGTTAAATTACTCATCATATAGTGTTTTGACTTGTGATTTAAACTGTGCTTGAGACAGCAATATGCCTGACTTTGTGTGACTAACTTGAACATCCCAGTGCTGGTTTTCTTTCCTAAAAGCTGGAAATGTTAGAAATGTGGCAGAGACCCTCTAATTCCCAGCAATAAGTCCTGTTCCCTCCCTTCATACTCCAGAGCTGTTTCTCTAGAAATTTCCCAGGTTCCTTCACTTCTAACAGAAGCAAAGTAACAAGTTCCTACAAGTAGAATGTGAGTGCAAGGACTGTGTATCAATTCAATTCCAGGATGAGCCAGAAGCAGCAAGTGTGCTATTTCTCCTTTCTCTTCCCCGGTCAGGTAGATACGAGGACTCAGTCTCGAAGGATGCAAGTGCAACAAGATAGAAGTGGTTCTGACCTTGAGTCACTATCCACTGATTCAGAATGCCTGCATTGATGGGTTGCATAGCAATGAATAAACTTCAGTTGTGTTGAGCCACTGAGGTTTTGGAGTTTTGTCTCATCTGTTCAAGCTCATGTAACTAATATAAAAAGTAATACAGTTCTCCCAATGATTCATTGTTGCTTCAGATATTTTCAAACTCTTTTTTGAGATTTGCTGTTAGGGCTCCTAACTTAATATTTTTAGACATGGCCAAAAGCCATCCAAGTTGTAGAAATTCTCAATGTATTATTAGAAATTATAGTTTCTAATAATTTATTAGTTTAAATTAGTGAAACTAATAATTTATTAGTTTCATGATGCAATCCCCTAAAATCTACTCCTTGATAAAATAACTTTTTAATATAACAGAATCTCACTGAGAGCCATGTAACAGCTTCTTCATATCATGTTGAAAAGTCTTATCAGGTTGAGCCACAGTACTATTCAGTAGACCCAGTTTCTGATTCCAGCTTTGCTTCTTAATATTTAACCACAGTCTAAATTTTAATTCCAGAAAGCAAGAAAATGGCAAATTGTGGGCGTAGTATAGAAATGTTTTTATAAAAAGCTTGAAAATTTTAAAAATAAATGCCAGGCTAGGCTTCGAATGTTAACTAAAATATCCATATGGCAGTGTTATCAAACATCCCTACTTGTTGCAATGCATGATGGTATTATTTCTTCGATATACTCAAATTGTTTTTTTATTTCTGTAAAAATAGCTTTATTTAGAATTCTAAAACCACCTTTCAGTGAGCGACATCACATAATTGGATGAATAATATTGGGATCTGGAATCGTGTAATATTTTTAGCAGCCTGCGTGTTTTGAGCAAGGCCCAAACTGCTAGAAAGCAAAACTTTAAAGAATTTAAACTGCCTGAATGGTCTCTGGAGCAGGACTGTTTGCAATAAAATTGTGAAGAATAAAAAGTTGATATCTGGTTCCTCCTTTCAAACTTCTGCTTTACCGATGTCTTCTGGATGACTCTCCTCAGAGCTCCAGCCCCTTGGTCCACAGTTTGGCCTTGAGTGTGTGGGAACCCATCAGATATTTTTAAAAGACCTTTATATAAATAAAAAAGTTGATTTTGTAAGATGTAATACATATTCAGATGAGCTTGGAACAACTCGTAGTGCCAGCAAACAAGGAAATGCTCAAAAAGAAAAAAGTGGTGGAGGTTATATCAAAAGGACACATGTGACAACTGAAAGAGATCCCAATGGCCAAAGATGGAACAACTCGAGGAACAAAGTAATATTGGATTATAACCCAAAGTATAAAATAAGTATTGATGAGTTCATGCTGATATAAGTGATTAAAGAATAAATAAATGGAGAATATGCAAATCTCCCATCCAGAAGCATTGCTCAGAGTCCACCCTCAAAAAAGTGGAACATAACCCTCCATGGTAGGCTGAGTATAGTGATTTCCTTCCAAAAGAGCACAGAATGGCAATGGGGGAAAAATAAAAGAGTAATTTTACAGTGGAGACTCTTGATAAGGACGACTTCAGCCAGATGATCAAGGTCAACATCAAGTCAACATCGACAGTGCTAAGTTATATTGATCGTATGTATTGATAGTATGATGGTATAATGGGATGAAAGTAGCACTTTACCTGTGTGGTCTTTATCCCCAAGATCTGTACCCCAGTATAATCATTAGACAAATGTGAATTAAATCTCAGTTAAGAGGCATTCTACAAAATAACTGACCAATACACCTCAAAACATCAAGGTTGTGAAAAACAAAGGATGCCTAAGAAACTGTTAGAGCCAAGAGGAGATTAAGGAGACATGATGACTAAATATAACATGGTATCGAGGGTGGATCCTAGAACATAAAAAAAAAATGGACTTTAGGTAAAAACTTAAGAAATCTGAATAAAACATGGCTTTAGTTAATAATTATGTATAATATTGGCTCATTAATTGTAACAAATGTACCATACAAATGTAAGATATTAATAGGGAAAGTGGTTGTGGGGTATGTGGGAAATTACTGTATTATCTTTGTAATTTTTCTGTAACTCTAAACCTGTTCTCAAATAAAAAGTAAGATAGTATGATTTGCTGATGATTTAAAACTGAGCTTGGCAAACTTTTCGTAAAGGGTGGGATAAAAAATGATTTAGGCTTTATGAGGTATGTATGGTCCCTGTCACGTATTCTTTGTTTATAACACTTTATAAAAATATAAATCATTCTTAGCCGTAAAGTCATACAAATACAAGCAGAACAAAATATCAAAAACTGTAGTTGTAGAACCCCTGATTTGAAATAATGTATATAAAAGAGGTACTTAGACATTTATTTGTCCCATCAGCACACATGCGGATTTTTCTTAGTCTTCAGGTACTGTTTCTTCTTCTGTTCCAAGAACCATCTCTTCTTTTCAAAATCAGTAACTGATGTACCATTCTTGGTTAATTTCATCTTTCCCTATGAGACACAGTTAGGAATGATGTTATTACCCACAAAGTCATGGCTCTTTAGAACCTGTTTTATTGAAACAATATAGATCTTCTTGCCTTTGCAGTTCCCTGCTACCATTTGCTCATGACACTGTATCATCTATCCAGCCACCAGTGAACACTTCCTTCTAATGACTCTCTTAGAGGTTGTTAATATGTATTGTTGATGACAACCTCAAATAAGTCTTACTCAAAGTATATAGGAAAATGTGAACAATAATGTTTTAGACATTCTAAGATTACTGTCTAGAATTTTATAGTGTAAATGTTGAACGACATATCTTCCAGTTGTGTTTTAGGCTGTCATCACTGTGCCCTTGGAATGTAATCCCTTTTAATGTTGACTGCGCCACTGCCTTCTACACAGTTCCACCAGTGAGGAGGAGAGGCAACAGCCACGTGTACGGAGTGGGAAAAGCATTCCCATTTGCACAAGAAAGGTCCTTTCTTCACCCAGCATGGTTTAAGACAAGTCTAAGAAAGCACAATGTCACCATATTGATCAGAGGCAGAAAAGCGTGTGGATTTAAAGGGTGAGCATAGTTGGGAACCATAGTCTCAGAGGCCCTCAGAGGAGATAAGTGTGGCCATTCCCAAGAGTCTTCCTCAGTCACGCCACAAAAGCTGCCGAAGGAATGCCAAGCCTTCGCTGGGAGACCTACAATTGCCGCAGCAGGGACAGCACTTCCACTAGAAGGAACACCTGGCACGATTCCCAGGTGCTACTCAGATGCGGAAGATCAGAGGCAGCCCTGTCGTTGGAATATGGAGGATCAAGGGCAAGCCCAAGGACTTGTGGTAGAAGGTCAGTGGCGTGGAGTCCTGCTCTGATCCAGGGTCCAAAGTGAGTGAGGATCACTCCAAATTAGATTGTCAGCACCATTCTGGCAGCTCAGCCTTATACAGTCTTGCAAAAGAAATTTCATATCAGCCAACTAGAATGATCTGTTTACCCTCCTAGAACTAGGGCAGATTCAACCATAGGGCCCTGGGATGACCCAATGCTTAGCGAAGTTGGAGGTAGAGGATCAAAGAGATTTTTGAATGAGAAAAATAGGCAGTGGGGAGATTGGCCAGCTCTAGCTGGGTCCAAGCTATCAGAAGGAGAGTTAGATAGTTTCGACAAAGACTCTGCAAAGTGCAGGGTCTTCTAAGATGAGGGACCGAGAGCAAAGACCTCTGCTTATCTGATCTATGATGGCACTGCTTCTTCTCCATCCCAGAGATTGTCAGTGTCCCTGAGCTGGCCCTAGAGCTCCAACCTCCATCAAAAACTCCTTGGAGAATCACGCAGAAGCACATTGCAGATTTTCATTCAACCTTTTTTTTTTTTTTTTTTTTTTTTTTTGCCGCTGTTGTAGGCATTAGAGATAGAGACGAAAAACATTTCTGAACTTTTAAAAAGGTGTATGTATCCTGCAATCCTATTCTTGCAGGCCCCTGCTGTCAAATAACTAATTTGCAGAACTAACTCAGATTAAGATGTTAATCCTGATAATATCTTAATTCCAGATAATGCACTTGTATTTAACAAGATCTTTTTCAAATACCTAACACAAAGTTGTAACCTCTGACAATGCCTGCTGAAACATGTAGATTCACAATTAACTGTCCATAGAGCATTACCGCGCTCCAGCTACTTATTGGGGATTATCATTTTACATTTACCCTACTGAATACATTTAAAAAACTCAAGTAAGAGAAGCAATATTAATTTAAGGTTTGATGTGGGGGTATAGCCTTGTCTATTCTTCCAGATGCTCCAACAGCTAGTCCTGAATTATGCCAGATAATTAAGAAACTTGGTGCTTGGATTGAGTATTGTTTCTGCGCCCTCCCCTCCCCACTCTCCCAAACACTGTGCTTAAGAGTTGCTCTTGTTAGCATGTGTATTGATGTGGCACCATTCTCTAACTTTAGGGGAAAGGAGCCTTGACATTTTTTGAAAGGGTGTTGGTGAGGATGTTGTTCATCAAAGCACAGCCTTGTGTGAGAATTTAGAGCAGGAAGAAACATCTGTCTAATTTTTCTGAATAACCAGTTGGCTTTTATAGCCAAATGTGGTGGCTTACATATGTTTTCCTGTTTACTTCTAGAAAACTTACAGCCACATTTGGGGTTCATCTCCTGGCGGCGTGGTGTGCCCTAAACAGACTTCGGATTCTCACTTATTCTTCTGTCCTTATGTTCCTGTCTCATTTTGCATTTCAATAGAAACTTTAATTCTCCTGTGATGTTTACATGTTTTTAAGTTAACCTGATATTATTTTTGGAACCAGGGCTGGTTATAAGTAATTAAGTTGTGACCAGAGTGCTTTAGAGAGACTCGATGTCATTGTGGAAAGAGTGTGGGCTTTGGAATTACACAGGTTTGGCTGGACTATCAGAGGTGCTGCCGTATGGGCTACATGACTGTTGGCAAGTTTTTTTTACTTGACATGTCACATTCTCTAAGTGTCATAACTACTGATTAACCCTGTTCTCTTTCTAAAGCCATCTTCTCTTATATTTTTCTATGCATACAATACTCTCCAACGTGTTATCTTTTTATGCTGGCAAATTAAGTAAGGCAGTCTTAGACGGTTTTCACTTAGAGATGAATACCAACCTAAGGAAAGATATGGAGGCCTAGAGAAAAGCCATATTCTCTAAGAAAGTAGGCATGAGCTTTATGATCCCTTATTTATGTTATGGTGAAGTGTACATTTGTAAACCTTTATTTCTCTGTTCCACACTCGAATTCATACTCTGTCCTGCTGCTTAATTTATACTACCGATTTTAGCGGTTTCAATCAGAAACACAAGACAAAGCACTTAATTTTCTGGCTGTCATCGATATTTTCCTCCATTAATACAAACAGGACTACATCTCAGCGATATGCCATATATCAAAGAGATAGTGTCTGTCCTTGAAACAAAAAAAAATAATATATCCAAGCTTAACAAGTCTCTCCTATCTAATGAATGAATTTACAGTTTCAAAGAATAGTAAACCTGTCAAAAAGGAATTAAATGATATGTTGCACCAGGAATAACTTCTGTGTCTGGCATTTGTGGTAGGTTGTTAGTAAGAGGAGAACAGAATGTGTGGACCTTGATAATAAACCTGTCTTTGCTATTATTGTTAAGCTTGACTCTTCTGAAGATTAAAGTGGCAGGTAGTAAAATGTACCATACAAATGTAAACGTGATATTTTTGTTCTATTTTAAGTTTCTCATGGAAAATGGCTTTGTGATTGGTCTTTGAGCAGCACTTTATTTATAATCCTATTTGCAACTTGGAGAGATTTCACCTCGGTGAGTGAGCATACTGCTCTGGCTTTTGTGATTCTGAAAATGTCACTGCTGTCATTTGTCAAATATGCCTGAAATCTGCCTTTTCAATAAATGACATATCCCACTCCTTTTGGGTGAAACTTTTCACTCCTTTTCTTTTCTTTCAGAGAGCGAAGTCTAAATAATAAAAACAGATATTTGGGTTCTTATTTTTACAACAGGAATGAGAGGTTAATTACTTATATATTAGAACTACTAATTAGCAGTGGTTTCACAGTAACACAATTGGACAGCCTTGGATTTCTTTTATATTTTTACCTTATGATGTGGTGCCATTTTATTGCATTCACAAAATGGGTTGCCTTTGTTTTTACTTGAAAAAAAAATTTTGTGGAACAAAAGTTGCCTTCACAATGCACACCAATTTTTACCTACTTACTCTCCCATGGTTGATTCCTTGTTTATCTTTCCATAAGCCTTGGGAAATGCTTTTCTTTTCCTCCTGCTTACCTGCTAAAGTCCACATAGTTGCACATTCTTCCTTGGGGCTGGGAAATTGTAATTTCTGCACTCGTGTCTTCTGACTGACCCGTCCTTCCTTCGGCTACTGGCTTACCTTCTCTGCTTCTAGGTTACATCGTCTGTGAGATGTGGACTGCACCTCATCACATTCTGGGAGATGTTATGAGGATTAATTAATGTTTGCATTACACACAGAGACTCAGGTCTGCAAGATGCTTTATAAATTCAAAATACCACTATGTTAATAGCAGGCTCAGTTACGAGAAAACTGCTAAACACAACCCTGCCCCTCTCTGGAGCTCAGTGACCTTTCTATCTATCCCACTAATTCCATGGTGTCTCCCAGAGGAATCTTCTGTGCCTCTTCAACCTGGATTCACTTCTAACTTAATACATGCAGCAAACCTGGAAAGCATGTACCGGAAAAAGAAGGGAATTATTTATTTAAGTAATGCTTGTTCGCCTGGAACATAATAGCAGCTGGTTCCTGCTGAATCAAGAATATCTATTTGTTCCAGCAGATCACCCAATGTTGTTTATCAATTTTCATCCTCACAAATAGAATTAGTTTCCCAAACCATTTCTAATCAGGTTTATCCCCCTTCATTTTGGAGGCTTTCCATTGAAGGGTCATATTTAGCACGGTCATGGCCCATTACTTACCAGAGGAGCAGTGGCTTCGCCTTTGTCTGGGTCTGAGCCACGCTTTCTAAAAAAGCATCTTCTACCCAAGATGTCATCCAAAGTGCAAATACCATCTATTCCATGTGGATCTTTGAGAATGAAAAGGTTTAAATCATGTGCTCTGCAGTTTCCCAGATATAACAGTTGTATAAAGGTTTTATTTTATTTTTAAGATGCCTGTGTTATGAATTATTTTTGCCTACTGATCAAACTTAGGTCTAGGATATAAAATCTTATCATTTTTAAAAGTTGTCTTTCTTTCAAATGAAGTTATTTATTTTTACATTATTTTTATAATAATGACTATAGGTTCAACTGGACTCAGTCTGTCTCAGTCTGTGTCTCATAAGGCCAGTGAGTCAGTGACTTAATATGTCATAACTAGGCTTGGTGAGCACCGGGGCTCTCTAGACCAGAACCGGGTACTAATTCAAATAGGATTTGAATGAGACCTAAAGAAAAAAGGGAAAATATAGCCAGATCTCCAGTAATGTGGCTTCTAGAAAAATTCAAATTACACCAATTGCTATTCTGTGAAGAAGTATGCAAAGGTTTAAGTAAAACTGTGTGGTCAACGTCATGTAAATACCTCCAAGGAAGAAATCTAGAAGTGAGGTCAACATTCAGCAGAAATGCTGGTCTGTAAGTAACACTGGTGACACCCAGAAGCTGGATCTGGTCCCAGCTACCATCTTGCTACTCATATATGTTAAAAGCACCATGGTGAGCACTGTTACCTCATTACCCTGATTATAAAAGCAAGCACAGAGAAGCTGTGTGGCAAGCTCAAGATTACAAAGCTAGCAAGTGCAGGTGCTAAGAGTCAAACTCAGATGTTCCAGCTCTAGACATAAGGTCTAGAAGAAGCATAGGACATAGTGATAAAGATCATATATTGTGGAATCTCAGTTCTTGGGTCTGTGTGACTTGAGCACTTTACTTGGCCTCTCTGTGCCCTAGTTTCCTCATATATGAAAAGGAGATGATAATAGCACCCATCTCCTATGGTTATTGAGTTAAATGAGCGAATGCATAAAACCCGCGAAGAGTTCTTTACACATAGTAAGTAAGTAATAAATATTAGTTATTGTCAGATTACACAGGAACCAACAATATAGGGTAATCAAATACTAATGGATCAAAATAATTACATAGGAATATGATCCTTAGGGCATATAAAACAGGATAAGTGTGAGGAAATTACAAGAGCTATATTGTTGTTATTGTTATTTATTTTATAGCCACAAAATCTGCATGTTGTAGTTTCTCCTGCTGGAGGTGGTGGTGGGATTTTGATGGTCTTTTGGGTTTCTCAACAGCACGGTTTATTCATTTATTTACTTTTCCTCTTGATACAATACTAAAATGAAATTAAATTCAAAACAGCTTAAATTCACAACAGTAATGAGACTAGGAGGATGACCATTAGTGGGTGAGAAATTTCATGCATTTTTCTGAAAAATTAAAAATAAGTGAAGCATTATTGGAAGAAGAATAATTGGAGCCACAATACAAGCTATACTGTCCAAAATGGTAGCCACTGGCCTTATGTAGCTATTAAGTCATTGAAATGTGGCTGGTCCAAATTGACATGTGCTGTAAGTATAAAATACACACCAGATATTGAAGATTTAGTATGACAAAAAGTAAAATATTTCATTTTTATACTGATTACATGTTGAAATGATGTTTTTGATATTTTGGGTAAATGAAATGTTATTAAATTAATTTCACCTTTTAAACTTTTAAATATGTCTTTTAGAAAATTTTAAATCATACAAAAGACTCTCATTTGCAATGTGTATTTTTATTGCATAATACTGCTTTTGTCTAGTTGTGCAGAGAGCTATTGAGTATCCCCAAAGGACTTTTTCTGTCCGAGATACATGATGTAAAGCAGGGAAAAGTGGAGAAGGAGTTAGTAACCGGGGGACAAATTTGAGATTTACATAAGGAAAAGCTGGCTGTTTCCCTCCACTCCTCATTCCTCCTGCATGCAAGTCAACCAGAGCCAGGTGAGTATCCTAGATCAGTGAAGCAGATATTTACATTCTAAAAAATGGTGCCAGGAACTGGCACAGGAAACAGGGCTATAGGAGAAAGCCCTTTTCCCCATCCTGAGAATTTTAGAGTTTTCTCAATATAATTGCTACTTGATAGCCCATTTACCCTAAATCAGAGTCTGCCAATGGACTCACCCTCAGCTGTTCTCAGGAATCATTGTTTAAAATATCATTGGACAATCAAGGGTCACCAGATATTTGAGAAACATTTGTGTAAATGAAAGAGAAAGACCAAGAAGGGCAAAGTAATTCTATAGGAGGCAGACATATTAGATATCAAAAGAAAATAAATTGAAATAAATAAAGATATCCTAATTAGTATCCTTAGAGATTTAAGATGATATTACAGCTATAAAACATAAAGTGGTTTTTAGAAAATGAACCGTTTAATCTATAGTTAATATAACCATTAGATGAAAGTAAGTGAAACACAGCACTGCTCTTTATTATCTTTGCCACTTCTGTAATGTGAATCTATAATGATTTAAAAAGGAACACTTAAAAATATCAATTCGTAATAAGAAAGACCTTCTTAAAATTATAAGGAATTATATTTCAACATAACAAATAACAGAAAATTTTAAAGATAGAGTTGAGAAAATCTTTTAGATCATAAAATTATAAGGGAAGAGTCAGGAAACATGAAATGTGTCCATGGATGAAGAGAATATTATTTTGTCAGACATTAAAATTATTTATTTTGTCTTAATAATGTAAGTATTATTTTGCTTTTCAAGTTTTAGAGTTAACCTTTAAGCAAATCACAAATCAGGAAGTAAAATTTTCAACTGCAAAGGGAAAAAGTCACAGTGGCCACAATTATGACTCTATCTTCTCTTCTTTTAATTCAACTCTTGGCAGTATGGAGTTTACCATTGTTCCCAGCTCTTGTTTGGTTTTGTCATATTCTCTTTCTCTCTTTTCCCCACTCCTTCTCTCTCTCTATTCCTCCTTAGATCCTCCAAGTGAAGTCTGACGTTTTTGTACCCCTCTAAGAAGGTCTAGAGTTGTTAGTCTTGCCCAGCTCTGTTTAAGGTTTGAGAAGGTTGTAGGTGGCAGCATGATAGAGGGCATGGGTATATTTATTCCTGTTGGCATTTTGTTTTAATTCTTTTCCTTTGACCGTGTTATATAATGTTTGCGTCAAACCCTACAAGGCCCAACTTGGGAAAAGAAGTTGTCCAACAGTTCCAGACCAACTCATGGCAGTTCTGTACTGATATTTGGGCTCAAGCTAATCAGCTTTCTTTGACTTTCTATATGCTTGTTTCCTACACATTTGATTTCCTTTTCCAAAGTAAGAGTGTTAGTTAAATGTGGATATTTCTTGGTCTCTAACCAAATAAAATAATACAACCCCTTGTTAACACTTCATTTGCCCTCAGCCTATTTTCATTTCTATTTCTCAGGTAACCAACGTTTGTAACTCCTGACTTACTGCTTCTAGATCAACTATTTATCACCCTGTCTAGCCAGGGACTCTATGAAACTTCACACAATTGGAAAGAGATGCTTGTGCCTCTATCCATTTTTATTCCATTGGTTAAGAGATGGGGGATGATGTCAATGAGACCTAAAGCTGAGATAATCTAATTGGTGACATGAAGGCAGTTTGTATGTTCTTACATTACGATTGTCAGAATTCTCTCACCTGTCAGAGTCAGGGTTAGGGTTTTCACATATATCACCTTCCTGAAAACACGACTGTCCTCTCAGTTCCTAATTCTGCCTTGATGGCTTTAAAAAGCCCATGTCTAAGCCTAGTGGTATAACCTCTTCCACTTCCAGTGTCTTTAGGAAATGCATATACACCTCCATTTTATGGAACATGAGTGATTGTGTGGTCTCATTGCATCATTTTACCGGTGAGGGAAGCTAAGGCATATAGATGGTATGTAGTTTTCATAGCTTCCTAAGGGCAAAATTGTCATTAGAATCCCACCCAGCTGGCTCTAAATTTGACAAAATATATGGTTTTCAAAATGGTAATATTTGTTAAAAAAAAAAGTAAACTAAAAATTCAGTAGTTTCTTAAAAATCAGAAAAGGAAATACTTGTAATTCTAAAAACTGGATAAAGAAAAAACCTCTAGTGAGGTTTTTTCTTTATTTCACTAGATTAAACCTCCCAATTTTCTTTATAATGAAAAAGGTATTTTCATTGGCTTTTCATCTCTCTGTGAGCAAGGAATCTCTGCAGAGCTCATGTTGTTTTCTCAAATCATCTTTGTTGTAAACATGACAGATTTCCAGTGAACACCCTAAGAAATCCTAATTCAGGTTGAGCCCACGAATTTTTTTATCATGTATTGCCAGATGATTCTGATACAAAAGTCTATTGAGTATACTTCAAGTTACTTTGCTCTCACTGTGAGCTCTATCAAGGTCTGAATCTCCTAAATCGTATTCACATAAACACACATTGATAACCACAGTATTTTTACCAGTAAAAATCAGTCCTGTGATTATATAGGTGATTTGACATTAGGGCAGAATATATATTTTTTTAATCAAAGATGTATATTGACACACACATAATAGACTCTCAATAAAAGTTTATTGATAAAAAAATAACACTAGACTTCACAACTATACAGAGAGCAGCTTCTTTGTCTAGTCTGTTGTCCTAGTGAATGAAGTTTGGTTTATTGTAGGTTTTTAAATATTGTTCCACAAGGATACTAGAGCTCCTTCTATTGGTTTCTTTTCCTCTATCATGCAGTTAATCAGTTCTGAAGGTTTGTCACTATATCGACAGCTCGATTTTTCTAATTCCTGGGAGATACAGAGTTAGAGATAGAATATTTTGTCTATTTTTTCTTCATATATTTAAGACCAAGATATCATTCAGAGCCCCATAGAATATGGAAAGGGGAGATTCCTGCCACTTAATATAGTCTTGGGAATATCATTTTCCCCTGCTAAAGTAATTCCATTTCTCTTTTGCAGTTCTGAGATGTAAGGAGATAGGTATTTTCTGGTGATGCTCTGATATTTGTACAACGAATATTAGTTTCATTGTCTTCTCTTTCTCCTGTTTTCTCCACTGTGTTGCTAAGTGTCTACCAACTATGAGTTATAGTGACCTTGTACAGTAGATCAGGCTTGCCTGAGGCTAGTGTATATCTTCAGTCACTGATTCATCATTCATCTGTATAGTATTTGGTCTCATGACAAATGGTATATTGTGGTAGAAACTTCTAGTTTCTACAGTGGTATTTGGCAGAAGTGAATCTATTTTGGAGAAAGAGCTAATAGAAATAGCTGTTGGGACTTGGTATTTTTAATTATAGAAGGAGGAGAACTGAGGATTAAGCACATGTATTTAGATTGAGCTACTGAGTATTGGAACCACTTAATAAGATGGAAAACAGAAGGAATAAGAGTATTGGGAGGGAACAAAGCAGAACCAAGTGTTACATCTTAGACATATCAATTTCGAGGTACCTATTATACAATAAAGTAAAGATGTTATGTAGTGGTTATATACATGCATCTTAAGTTCAAGAAGAAAGATCAAGTGTAGACACATGAATTTGGCAATCATAGACAGTAGACTATATACAAAGCCATGAGGCTGAATAAAATTACACTGGAGAGAGCATGGATACAGAAAGAAAAGTCTACTACCAAACCCTGCGTTATTCCAACACATGATAGTGGAGTAACAGAGAAGGAATCAACACAGAAGACTGATAAGTCAGGCCCAGAATGGTAGGAAGTCACAAAGATGAAGGTGCACTATACCTGGTTACCCTGCAATATCAACTCTCTGATAACTTTGAGCAACGTTGTGAACTTGCCATTGGCCAGTGAGTTTTATTGTTATAAAAATGGGAGCGATGTTCTTTTCTATATAGTAAGAAGTCAGAAGTGTCACCTTCATTCTTGATAGTTTTGTTGTACATAGACTTCTATGTGCAATATTTATCTTATCATAGTTAATTTATCTTAGTTCTTTGAAGATATAATTCTTTTGCTTATAGTTTATAAGGTTATTGCTGAGAAATTAACTGTTAGTATGTTTGTTATTATTTGAGGTGATCTTTCCTTTCCCATTGGTTGTTCTTTAAGATTACCTCATTGTCTTTCACATTCTGCAGTTATATTATTATATGTCTACTCAAAAATTTAATTTAATTTTTCCTGCTCATGATATGTTGGAATTTCAGGATTCTATGCTTTGTATCAACTTTGTTATCTTTGTGTATTTTGTACTTTATCTGTTATCTTTCTCTTTGAATATTGCATTTATTACAATATTTAATATTGCCAAAGATAATATTGAAATATTGCCTATTGTCTTTGCCTTGTAAGTTTTCTTTCATAATTTATTTTCACCTATTTTCAAAGATTTTGTCTTACATTTGGGTGATTTCTTTAGATTTAATATTCAGCTCACTATTTCTCTTTTGTTGCATCTCATTATTTTGTTGTTCATTTTATCCCATTAACTAGATAGACAAATACATAGAGTTATTAGATATGTGGACATAGATACATATGTATCTTGGGTTGAAATTTCATTCTTCCAAAATTGATTTTCTTGCGAGTCAGTCAGTCACCTGGACGTCTACTAACTCAGAACTATTTTAAACTAACTATCCAGCTTGTAGTTTTGGAGGCAGCGTGGGAAGTGTGAATTCCATTGTTGAGCTTGCTCGAAAGTAGTTTGTTAATTGGGAATACTCATTAGAGTCTTCTCTTTATTTCTTCTAATGTACTTAAAATCCAAAACACAAATATTTCAGTATTCCCTGAGGTACAGCTACAGCATTTTTTTTTCTTGTTTACTAGCTAAGTTTGTCATCCTTTGAAAAACCTACTTTATGAAGAGTTTTAAAATTATTTAAAATACAATCCTATGTCATTTTGGACTTCCAGACTTGTGTGCCCTCCACTCTCCATTACTCAAGTCCTCCTTAAACCTCTAGGATATCATTAATGGGTAGATAATGTCTACTTCAACGTTACTATGTTTTATACATTTATTCTTTTTATTTATTTTAATGTCATAGTATTCCCTTACTTTATCCTTACTTCAACCATAAGTCAAAAACAATTTTAAAGACTTTTTTGATGCTGAACTGAGAATGATTTCTCTAAACCTCTAATATTCATGTTACCAGTAAAAGAAGCCTTCTCTTTGCTTACTCAGAATTCTATTCATTGTTTTGAGGTCAATTGCCATCTCATATGTGAATTTCATTCTGCCATCTCTAGTCAGTTATTTTTTCATATATCTTCAAAATAGAACATTTTTCTTAACTGTATTATTTGCAGTTTTCTGCCTTACAGTAAAATGTATGGTTTATATGTTAATATCTTGTTCTAGATAGACTGACTCTTGAAAGCAAGAAGCCATGTTTTAAGTCATCCTTCTCTTGGCCAAGAGATTGGCACACATTAACTATTTAATATATGTTGAATAAGTAAATAGATTGATGAATGAATGAATAAAAACATTTTTATAGGTTTGGCACTATCAATGAAGCTCAGTTCAAAAGTTATATCGAGCATCTGTTATATGTCGTGCATGTTCCTAAAAGCTAAGTAAATTAAAATGAATGAAACAGATTCTTAAAGAGAAGGATTGCACTTTAAGTCTCCAAAATAAAGTAAGTGGGGGAGGGAGAGTTTATAATTCCTTTGAGAAGAGAGAACATAAAGATGCATGTGTGATCAGTTAAACGTTCATAATAAATTATAGAAGAAATGAGGATTTGGGAGGGTCATCTCTTCACAACACATTATTAGCATAGGACTGGGCCAGACAGTTCAAAGGTCATTCCAATGTGTGCACACACACATGTGTGTAATTTTACAAGCTAATAAGAATTGTTATGTTATCCTTGTCTCAGCATTCAGAAAAAAATATTTGTGATTTTGGAATGAATTATTTTGGGCTTATAAGAACAATACAAGAAATAGTCTACATAATGCATTCCTAATAACATGTATGAAATTTGACTGTATAAAGGTAAATACTAAACTTACATATTATAAGAGTAGGGAGAGATGGACCCAGGCACAGAGAGGTAAAATGTCCACAATTACATTTTGCCTTTTACACAAATCTCTATGATTTATTTCTAGAATTTCAAATATGTTCTTGTTTGTTATCTTCTCTTCACAACTGAATAAACAGTTGACTGGCGTTAGCCCAATGAGTGTCTTGTTGATTTACCACTTTTGGCATTCAGAGTGATTTCCATCTTTGTCTCAACTATATTAGGTTTACGAGATTTACACTTCTTGTATCAGCATTTTCATCTTCCATTTGTTTTTATAAAATAATGAAGACAGAAGGCAATAAAATATTCAAAACACACAAACACTCTTGTATAAATATGCTGCCAAAAGTGTACTACTGGTTGGCAGTCAGTGCTACCTGAATATTTCAGCTTATCAGCTATGTATATATAGAAGGCCAAACTTAGCATATAAAATCTAGTTTGGGCTGTTGATGTATAATGTGCAAGTGAATGGATTGTATAAAAACAGAATGAACATAAGTCATGGGAAACCGTTAACTAGAACTATGCCCCTTAAGTTGCTTCTTTTACTTGTACATGAAGCAAAGAGCAAGCTTTGTATATTTGGAGCCATGAACCTCTCTTCAAATATGTATGACCTTTGATCATTTTCTCATGAGTAAATAAGTATATACATGTAAGTCAGTGATTTTCAAACCTAGAGGCACATTAGAATCCAAGGAACATTTTAAAAATCTTAATACCTGAGCTTTATCCCTGGGTGTCTTGATCTAATTTGGATGAGGTGGAGTTTGAACGTCAGTATGCTGGCAAAGCACCTCATGTGTTTCTAATGTGCATTGTGGGCTGAGAACTGCTGGACAAGATGATCCCTGACATCTTGTCCAGGGAGACAAATGTATTGTGGATGTTTAAGAGAAGGAGCATTGCAGTCAGATGGAGCTGAGTTTGATTCTCAGCTCTATCCCTTCAGGCTATATAAGTTTGGACAAGTTTTAACTTTTTTAAGTCCAGTTTTTTCATTTTTATGATAAAAATATTCTTGCTTCATTGGGTTGTTGTAAAGACTGAACATATCAATGGATATAAAAATAAATACTCAGGACTTAGTAGCACATAGTAGACATTTAACATATGCTGATGATTACTCATCTCCTCAGTCCTCCCCACCCCACCTCCAAAAAAGAAATTTCTGCCTGAGTGTATTATTGAACCAAGAATAGAAAGTAGAATAACAAAGTAAAGAACCAGAAATACCCCCCACTGTATATCTTTAAACTTGATGTATCCCACAGGCACATTTTGTATTGCCATGGACTATGCAATAAATGATGTTAGGCCAAATGGTTACAAAAAAAGAACAGTGAATAACAAAAAACAAAAAATTGACCCCCTGTCTTGTATTGCTTACAAAAGTAGATTACAGATAAGTGAAGGACCTAATATGACAAAAAACTTGAAATATGTAGTAAAAAATAGAATATTATTAAAATATTAGAATAGGAAGTATCTTTAAATACAAAAAGGACAAATCATAACAGATAGAATAAAAATACTGATTGCTTTGAAATTTAATGCATCTATATTACAAAAATACTAGAAAGTTAAAAGATATTTATAATATATGTAAATAACCAACTTATAGTAATCAGAATAGATTAAAAATATGTACAAATCAAGAAGACAAAATAAATCAAGACAATAGAAAAATGGACAAAGTATAGGAGGAATTGGCAGCTCAGAGAAATGAGCAAATGGAATATGTACAACTTTTATCAGAGAATCCTAAATTTAAAAAATGAGATGCAAATTCATATTCATCAAATTTTAAAAATCTAACAGTTCTGTAAACTCCTGGTGGAAATGCAAATTGTTGTGACAACCTTGCAAGAAAACCCTGTCTTATGTGTGTAAGGGAACACAACCATGAAGGATTCTAGCAGTGTTTGAATAGACAAAAATTGTAATCAACTTCAATGTTATCAACAGAAGTGATAAATTGTGGCAATAGTGCATCAGAATGCTATTCAAGGATGCAAATTAATGGATTAAAGTTACATTTATAAAAGTGAATGAATTTCTCAAATAATATATATATTTTTTAAAGAAAACATTGCAGAAAGACATAGGATGTTACTAGAAATACTTTGACTAGTTTGTTGGTCATGTATAAATTATAGTCAAAAGAACATACAGTAACTTCAGGTAGATAACTGGGAAGACAGGGAGAGAGGTACACAGGAGGTACACAGAAGGAATTTCAACTTTTTTCTAATTTTATGTTTTTTTAAAAAAAAAGTCTTGAAGGAAATGGTGAAATATTAAGATTTGATAACCTGGGATTGTAATAACAGGGTTCTAAAAAATGTGATGTTCTACTTATTTTCTACATATATAATTCTCATCTGCCCTTTCAACCTGGTGTCCCTGTTGTACTACTGTTAATTTTTAGCTTTGATTATGTGCTCACACCACCCTAGGCCCGGTGCTATGACCTTTGTGCATTTCTCATTTAGTCATCCCGAGGGAGTTACTATCATCCCCTTTTGCCAGATGAGGAAAATAAGACTCAGGGAAGTAAAATAATCTCTCTTGATCACAGTGTTGTCACTGGAAGGTTCGCAGTTGGACTCCAGGACCTGTGTAATTAACCACCACACTGTGGAAAGGACTGGCATTCCTTGAGTGTGCAACCAAACTGTGTATTGTGTAAGGTCACCTGACTTTGTCATTGTTGAGAAAATAACGGAATGAATACTGTGAGTGATGTGCCTTGGGGGTCCGCTGGGAAGGCCTACACACATGCTCAAGTATGGAGAGAAAAATGTAGAGGCAATATCTTGAGGCTTCCCAGGCAAGTTCATGTCTTATTTTTATGAGCCCCTTATATCCCATGACTTCTACATATTTCTTGTACTCTTAGTTCCAGCCCTTAGCCTCCTTTCTCTCAATAAAAGGATTTTTATTCATGCATACTAAAGGCCAAGGTTTGGAGCAAGGCAAGGAAACTGTCGTTGGCTTAATTACAAAGTTCTGTCCCTTGTCAAAATATAGTTGCACCTTTGAATTCATTAATCTGAGAAATTTTTCTTACTGGCCAGCCTGTAGTGAGGACACGTGGACACTCAGCTTTGCTGATCATAGGGGATCTCCTAGTGTTAGGGAGGACTGCAGTTGTCTAGAGCTGTCTGTGACCATATGGCTGTGTCTGTCTAGTTCAAGGAGGGACTGTTATCAGCCGGAAGCTTCTCTCTACAACCAGCTTTATCAGTAGGCTGACATTTTGATCTTTATTTTCTTGTTGCCTCTTTTTCCCAGTTGGTTCTAAATTCAGGAGGAGGAGGAAGGGATAATTTATCCTCACCTAAAATCTTGACACACAATATTAGGGAGGACATAAATGAGAGAAAGCAAAAAGGAAAAGGGAGCGGTGTAAAAACTGCAGCACAGTCCTACTCTGAGCTCTGGGTAAAGCTGAGGGTAGAAATGAAGCCAAAAAAAAAAAAATTAAAGAAGAAAATCTATGTTATTTTTGAATGGCTTATTGAAGGAAATAATAGTAACAGGAAATCAATAAAGCACATGATGCAGAATAAAAAACAATGAAGTCTGGGGTAAAGGCAAGTACTGTTGCATTCAACCGAGGGAATCATGGGACTAATAACAATTACATACTTTTTATTATAAAAACAAATAAAATGTTTCCAATTGAAGCCACTGATCCCAGTCTCTTGGAGTGCTTTAGAATCATAATAAGCAATCAGAATCTCTTTTATTAAAAGTCCGTTTGGTGTTTAGGGTATGTTATCAACATAAGTGATGTCTGTTGGGAAAGGAAGTCACCCCAGAATTATAATGCCAATTATATCTTTAAAAACATGTAAGCAGTGTTCTTTCAGGAACATTTCTGTAAAAAAGATGGATTTATTTATTTATTTATTTATTTATTTATTTATTTATCACTATTTATTTATTTTATTTTATTTTATTTTATTTTATTGCCTGAGAGTCAAATCAGGACATTGGACAGAGCTCCTTTTCCCCCTCAGCTCTAAGGAAGGAACATACTTAAGAACTTCACCAATATCAGCATGGGAGGACAATGCAAAGTGATTTTATGTGTACAGGGCAAATCTTAGCTCATTCCTCATACACTTGACCTGTAGTCCCCAAAGACAGGGCTCTGGGAAGGCCACTAAAAAGGGGGTATAGTTATGTTGCCTGTTGCCAACCATTCCTCACTAAGGTTGTTTACTTTTTTTAAGTGTTCTGTGAAAACTGTACGTTTCCTGGGACAGAATATTATCCCACTGTTTTTTTCCCCTCTCGTCTGTCCATTCGGATCTCTTAGTTGGCCTGAATGCCCTTATTACATTGAACACAATAAGCCCCCCTTCCTCTCTGGGTGTGTGACAGCAGTATATGCTTTGGGTATTTTTTTCAGACAAGGCAAACCATCTTGCCAGCCTAAAGTTGTCCCGCCTTGGTTTTCCAGGTTGAAAGAAAAGGCTGACTCCACTGTAGAACACACTTTTGTAGTGAAAGAGTTCTATACCCTTTGTCGTTTGTCCATGAGCAGGATACAAGGTCTTGAGGGGGAACTGATCTATAGAATGGTGCCATTTGTGGAGATGACAGTGAAAGACTGTGGCATTGAAGGCAATAAACAGCATCATCAGGGTTTCAGAACTGGTGAGACACTAAGAAGTGGGCAAGAGGAACTCTTTGATTTTTCTCTGCCTCTTGTGTCCTTCGCCTGAAATGGTGTTTTCATTTTTTTTCTTTCTGGTGGATTCTTACTCATTCTTCAAGGCCCAGCTTAAACATTATATCTTCTGTAGAGGCATCTGTATTGCTTCTTCCCCCTCTGCTGTTCTCTTCCCTTCTCATTGTTCTGTTTCCCCACCTCTATAGACCTAACTACCCCTGGGCTGCGGTAGTTGGGTAGTCACATGGGCAGTCACATGCACACATTCCGCTACTGACACGTGCCTCACGTGACTTAAAGGATTCAAGCACCTGTCAGTTGTCCTCCCAGAGTGTGAGAGCCTTGAGAGCAGAGGTCATGCCTTACTTGTCTCTGTATTCTCAGAGATTGTTAGGAACCCAGTAAATAATGCAGTACAGGTAGGAATGAATGAATTGATGAATGAATGAACAGTATTTTACCTCCGGTCATCTGTGCAAACACTGCTACCTAATTAAATGGTGTAGCAAGTAATTACACTGAATGCTTTCCAGGAAGCTAGCTCTGGCAACTTTCCCTCTTGCCTAAATCAAAACCTTAGGAATCATTTTCTTCTTTTCTCTCATCCCATCTCTTCCTATTGACACCACACTCCATTCCCTCACTCCAGTGTCTTCTCTGACAACTGCTCCGTCCTCTTCCTGGTATTCCACTTGGCAGCTCAGCTGTGCTTGTCCACACTGGTTCCAGCCCCTTCTCACCATCACCATTCAAATGGGCATTTCACACACCAAGAATAAAATAGATGTGTTTACAGAGATAACTAGAATGCACTTCCTAACTGTTAAAGGCACATGATATATGACAATAAGTTAAAATTATCTGAGATGTTAGGGTTGTTAATATAATAAATTGGAAAGAGATGTGCACATGGGCCCCCTATCATTCATGAAAAGAGCAGAAACTCAAAAGCAGACTCCCCTGTGTAACTGAGGAGAACGTTTTACAAGATTAAAATGTTCCAAGCACTGTCGGCTCTGACAATGGTATTAACCAGTTTCCCACAGGAATGGAAATAAAACAAGATCTAATAACAAGGACCTATACATGGCTGCACAGTGGGAAGATGAAAGACACAAGCACTTCAGGAAGGATGGCCCTGACATGCTGGGGTGCCAGGCGATTCACAAAATTCTACATGGGTGTAGGTTTCTGCCTGACACTTTAATAACACAAATATCTCATTTTAACTAGTTTTAGGTTATGCTTTCCCCTGGCCTTTCTGTTTCTATTTTTTTACTGGAAGCAAATAACCTATTATCAACTCCTGATAATATGTGATGGTTTTTAACGTCAGTTCCTAAAGCTGAGCCCTGGGAACTGGTGAATAAGACATTGCTCTTCACATTCTACTGGTATTTCTCTTATTTCCTGTGCCTTAGAGGGCTCAATAGGGTGCTGATTTTCAGTAGAGATAAAGATGTACTGGAAAACTTGGCCTTGATTAATCCTGATATTTTCTGCAAGGGGAAAATAGAGGTGATTTTTGTAGTACAGACTTCTCCAGAAGAGTTTGACTTCTTAACACCTTTGGTGGGTACTCTAATTGGGTTTAGGAGATTGTATAAAGTTCATTTGGGAACGATGAATGGAGCACAGTGGCCTAAAGTCAGATGCTATTTATTTACTTATAATTTATTTCTAAAGGATCTTAAGCCAATATCAGCTCCTGAGAGTTTACCAGTGTTTTTGACATATAAGTGAAAACAATACAAATCACTAATTTGATATACTCTCAACAAGTTTTCCTAACAAAAGTTTCGATGGTTTTATGCTTTCTTCCATATTAAATAATTCCAGTTCAGTCTCTTTTCTTTTCATGTTTGTTAATCCTCCTTGCCAGTATATCTGTTTTTTTTTAAATATCAATTTGTATTTTTCAAGAAATAGAGGATATCTGATAATTATCGGGAACCAAATGATACATTGGATAGAGACTGCTGTCCACACCTCTGATAATTATACCTTGGGCTCCTCACAAAGAAATCCCCAAATGTTAAAGCATAGAAGGAGTGAGGACCTTCTTCAGTCTGTCTTCTCTAGTAAATAGATCGTAGGAAATACACTAAAAGAATACTTGAATACACCATTGGAAAGTGAAGAATTTGAACAATATAGAGTAGATGACAGAAAAGCATCTTTTAAAATTTATTGGACTATCCACATTTACTGCATTGTAGATAACCCCTTACTGAGAGACAATGAAAAGAGTAAACTTTTACATTCGAAGGAATTATTCTAAAAAGTATAAGTATGGAAATCCTGAGTATGGCTATCTATGCATGCATGATATTTGGAGAGATTGCCAGATTTGAGTTTTCTTCTTGAAGTTGCTCTAGTAACAATATTCTTCAAAATTTTTTCTTTGTTCAAAGGAAGTGGATATGAGATTTTAGGAAGAAGCATTTCATTATATAAGCAACCAGAAGAAAGAAAAATTTACTACTACTCCCTCAGTGGCAAGACATCTCAGTTTTACCTGTCCAGTTAGAGGGTATTACTGGAGTCCAGAGGAAAATTTACTATTGCTGAACTTTAGTAGTAGTATTACCTGATTTTGGGTCACCTGGGCTGGTGCCAGGAAGGACAGTGCTCATTTGTGGTCATGGTTGATTTGACTCTACTCTGTGTGGGTGAATTTAATCAATATCCTTCTTTTTCCACAAAGGCACCAATTAAAATGAGGTGTGTGGGGGAAGCATCTGGATGTACACAAAAGGAAAAGCCTGAATTTTCTAAACTTAGCTATAGAAGGTGTTGATACCATGACTCAAACCAAAGAATTAGAGTTACCTTGTAATAACCTCACCCCAAACCAGGAGATGTGAATTCAGGAGCCGTAACCCTAGGGGCATTCAACTGCTGCCACTGCTGGTAAAGCCAGATGTCGTACCGAGAAAGGTGGCTTTTCAGAGTGACAACAAAGACCTCGGTGTCACCTACGTGCAGAGGTTGGTAAGGGCCAGGTGTTCACAGCCTATCTCCCCCGTAAACAATGTGGGATGTTTTATGCTAGCAGCAGAGTAATGACGCTAAGAGACTGAATGATTAAATGCCAGTCTGCCAGCCAGAGTACATTTGTTTTCTGCTTGAAAAAGCCACTTTCATTTTGTATGACAGCTTTCTTAACTGCAACATAGCTCAGAAAATGACAGAGAGCGAATGAGAATAAGTGATTGTAAACTGGCAAACAACTATTTGCTACTATTTGAACTACCATTAAACTGTTCATTCAATTTCTAGGCAGAAGCCATCACTCAGCTGTGGAACCAGAATGTGAGCATTATTTATTTGGTGGCATTACAGTGCCATCTAATCTTGGGGAAAATCTTTTGGACAAAAATCAGAATATCCAAAAATTACTTTGATATTCCGTGGCAAAATATAATACTCGACTAGGTTTCTAATTTCTCTGTTCTTTATCTTATTGTTATTACTGAAATGCTTGAATTCCATTCTCATTCTGATGTTGCACCCTCAGATATGAGTTTTTCGACCAGCTGTCTATGCTGGCCAGGTTTTGTTAGCACTGGGCAAAGCTGAAGTTTTACAAGACGTACATGCGCTGGACTGGGCTTCCACTTAGTATCATTCATTTTCTTTGGGAATATTCCCTTTCACAGCTTGCACATTCCTTACAACAGGTGCAGTTGCTCTGCATTGAAGAAGAATTAGGAATTATAAAAATAATGAGGTCAACTACGAGGTGCTGTGTATGCTTTATCTTATTTAAACTTCTTAACAATCTTAATGAGATAGTTTGCCTCTGTTACAAAGAAGACTTAAATGATTTACCATTTAGAACTTGACCCCAAGTCTGACCGTCCCTACCACATTGCTTCTCAAAGGAAGCTCCTAGTGCTATGGCCTATTCCACCAAAAGGAAAGAAATTCAAATATTTGAAGGGAGTCTCTGAGCACTTACTGTGTAAGATAGGTGTAAATTTGAGGTAATGGAACAAATATTATAGAGTTAGGGTTTCACATGAGAGTTCATTTTTCCCTTGTGAATCCTGGAGGCGTATGTCCTCAGTCTGAGGCTATTGACCACACTGAAAGCATCTTTTAGAATACCTTCTTCAGACCTAGTGTCATAGGGTTTTTGTTTTTGTTTGTTTCCTTGCTTGTTTGCTTGTTTTTAATGATAACTATTTCCCCCAGCTTTTTATTCTCTAAAAGTGTATGTGGTGTTTGATAAGAAGCCATATTAATCTGGAGTCAAGTTTAGTGTTACTGAATAGATCAAGTTATTTAATATAATTTTGTGTCTAAAAAGAAATCATATTGTAAATGGATATGAGTTAGTGTACCTCATCAAATGAAATGTTTGAGTATTTATAACACTGTCATAACAATTTACCAAGAGTGTTAAACAAAAAAAAAGCCTTCTGGAGGATATTTTGGCAATATGTATCAAGAACTCTAAAATTTTCTGTATTCTTTCTACTTTTAGAAACTTATGCTAAAGAAATAATCAAAGACATATGCTAAGATTTTTTAAGGATACTCATCAATACATTATTTAAGAGATAAAATATAAGAATAAATATAGCTAACTTAGGGAATTAGATAGAAAACTATGCCTTCATTTGAAACAATGTTATAGAATATGTAATGCTTCAATAAATATTCACAGCATATTTATCAATTATTTAAAATATATATTACAACATATTTTATCATGTAGTTTTTATAATGTATATAATGTGCATGTATTATATGTACACCAAAAGGTAACAATGATTTTTTTAATTTTGTGTGTGTTTTCTCTCCAGATTTTCTATATGCATAGTATTAATTTATAATAAGAATATTTTAAAACCTACTAAAGGTCTTGATTTAGTCTATTCTCATACTTTATAAATTATGGTAGGTTAATCACTTGGTTTTAGTAATAGAAACTCAACATAGCCCCTTTCAAAAATACAGCCTTTCATCGACTGGAAGAAAATATTTGCAAAAGACACATTTAATAAAGAATCGTTACCCAAAATGTACAAAGAACTCTTAAAATTCAACAAAAAGTAAATGAATAACCCAGTATCATGAATAGAGGCAACAATATTGTATTGTAATCATTAAATTTTCTAAGAAATGAGAACTTTCTTATTTTAATAATCAAAAAGAAATATTTTTGTAACATGATAGAGGTGCTAATTATTACTACAATGGCAATCATATTACAATATATAAATATATCAGCTTAACATGTTATATACCTTAAATTTTATACACTATTATATTTCAGATATATTTAAAATAAAAAAAAGAAAATGAACCACTCAATTAAAAGATGGGCAAGATATCTGAACAGATACCTCATCAAATATATATGTGGGGGGGGGATAGTGGGGGAAGAGGGAAGGGGAGAGAGAGAGGTGGTGGAGGATGATGGGCAGTAAGGAAGTAGCATGAGAAAAGATGTTCGGCATCATATGTCACTAAGAAATTGCGAATTAAAACCACAGTGAGATACTGCTGCACACCTAGTTGAATGGTCAAAATCCAAAACACTGACAACACTAAATGCTGGTGAGGATGTGGGACAATAGGAACTCTCATTCACTGATGGTGGGAATGTAAAATGTACAGCTACTTTGGAAAATAGTTTGGCAGTTTCTTACAAAACTTAACAGACTCATACCATACAATCCATCAGTCATTCTGCTTGGTATTTACCCAAATGAATTGAAACGTATTTCCACGTGAATACCTGCATGCAGATGCTTATACCATCTCTGTTTGCCAAAACTTAGAAACAGCCAGGACGTCTTTCAGTAGGTGACTGGAAAATTAACTGTGGCGCACTCACACGATGGAATGTAATTCAGTGCTAAAAAGAAACAATCTTCAAACCACGAAAAGGTATGGATGATCCTTACATTCATATTTCTAAAGTGAAAGAAGCTACTCTGAAAAGCCTACATAGTATGTGATTTCAACACTACGGCATTATGGAAAAGGCAAAATTATGAAGACAATGGAAAGATTAGTGGTTGCTAGGGGTTAGAAAGGAAGAAGGCATGAATAGGTAGAGCACAGGGAATTATTAAGACAGTGAAACTATTCTGTATCATACACTTATGGGTAGATATATGTTAGTATATGTTTATTGAAACTGATGGAATGTATAATACCAAGAGTGAACCCTAATGAAAATGATGACTTTGGGTGACAATAATGAGTCATTGTAGGTTTGATTGTACCACTGTAGTGTTGATAATAGGGGAAGTTGAGCGTGTGTGGAAGCAGGCGATAAATGAGCACTCTGCGCTTTCTGCTCAATATCTCTGTGAAACTAAAAATTCTCTAAAAATTAAATTATTAATAGAAAATACAGCCTTAAACTTTGTGTCTGTAAGAACTCTCTGTTAGAAATGTAAAGGAAATACTGCTGATATGCTAGAGAGGTAGCTGAATGATTCTCTGAAAATCTCCAGATGGGATTCTGGGAAAATCTATCAGTTAAAAGCAAAGGGCCACACACTAAATATTTCTGACTTTTCCTGCCATATGGTCTCTGATAGAGCTGCCCAACTCTAGTCTGAAAGCATCCATAGACAAGACGGAAACAAACAAGTGTGACTGTGTTCCCATAAAAACTTATTTTCAAGAACAAACATTTGCTAATCCTTGATTTAAAGCAAGGGATGAGGACATGGTTTGGCAAGCGAGAGACGAGTGTGTGTGAAGAGGGCTCTGCTCCCTGTGAGGCTGAAGGGAGCTGGGTGGAGAGATGGAGAAGGCGGTTCTGATGGGTTTCTTTAGAGTTCCCCACATCTCAAAGCAATTGTTAACATTCTAGGAAATTGCAAAGAAGTATTTGTTCTTTTTAATAGTATCAGTTGAAGTACTGTTTGTTATCGAGGAAGTAGCTAATCTCCCAAAGAGAAAACAGTGGTTGAAAAATGGTGAAAGGTAAAAAAAACTATTCTTTCACTCTCAGGCTCTTCTCCAGAGGCAACTTGATGAGAAGAACAAATACCAATAGAATCAGCTACCTCTATTTCCTTCACAGGAAGAATAGTTTGTAAGAGGACTCTCTTGAGAAATCATTACCTGAATCAAAGCATTTCTTTTTTCCAGGGTGTTAGAGGAGATGGGCCAGAGTCATGTTTAAGTAAAAGAGGAACAAACTTTAAATCAAAACTAAGATGTATTATGTATCAGAATTACATAAGTTTCGCTGTTATTTGGTTTGAAATTGACCTAATGGTACCTGTTCAGTTTGTATTTCTCCAGCTCCTTATAGTTCTTTGAAGAAGACCCCATAGAAAATCCTTTTGATGTTATTATCACATTACAGAAGCCATTAGTTGTCTTGTTAAACCTCAGAAATGTGCAACTAAACAACTTTGGGAAGAATTCAGCATACATAAGCATGTTAACCTTTGACTGCATTCCTTCAAATGTAGACAGGAAAATGAAATGCATTCTCAGTTATGTGTTTGGTGTTTATTTCCAGCTTTCTTATAAAACCAAAATATAAACATAAAAAGATAAACACTGGAACAATTAAATTGTAAAAGGAAAAAAAAACTCATGCAGGTACATTATTCATATGTATTCAAATGGAGCCATAATCTAATCATTAAATATAATTCTAAATGTTCAGATTTGTCTACTGAAGCAAAACTGGAATGACAATCAGAGATAAAGGTTGATCTAAATGTTCTGTCTTCAGGCATTTCTTTGTTATTGCATATGATGGCTCTACCGTATTAATAAGAAATCGAAAGAAAGTAGAATACAACTATTACCACTGGGTCTGGACATGAGACCCTGGTCAGGGACACCTTTCTGCCAGGGCATGCATGAGAGAGCTTCATTTTGCTCATGTGCTAGCATAGATTTTATTTCAGGATTAGTGGATTATAATCATGCAGAGCTATTCTCAGAGCACACCTGCCTAGCTAACTAACTGATTTGTAGAATGAAGAGAGAAAAATCTCTCTGTGTGAGAACAAACTTGCCTTTCTAAATTCTAAAAGCCTGACAAATACAGGAGATTTAGTTCATCCTTTGAAGAGTTTGTCAACATTTTACCTTATAAATAATACAGACCTGTGGCCTTCCCGTGGGGCTTCACTCAGCTTTCTCATTTCCCCAATTTGCTCAGCATCTACTGTGTGTCAGGCATTGTACTGGGTATAAAGAAAGACACGGTTTCCACTTTAAGCTGGACCCACAGTACTCTCTGTGAGTACGGAAGTTCTGCCAATTAGGTTCAGTGATGCTGCTCTGCACAGCAAGAATCTAGGGAGAGGTGATCCCTTCCTATACCCGTTACTTCTGAGCATCCGAACTGTGGCGTGAGGTCGTCCATTTCCATGAGTAGGTGGGATGTTACTGGTCAAAGAAGAAATTTAATTTCATGAAAATGTTTCAATCCTACTATCTGTTTGGTAATTTTTTAAAATGAGAATACAGTAGGACCAAAAAGGAGCCTATGATTTAAAAATAAAATTAAGGATACAGCTCTGTTTACACACACACACACACACACACACACACACACACACACACACACAAAACGTGTATATGTATACACATAATATGTATGTACACATAAATAAATGGAGAGGTGAATGCTTTGTATAATAGAAAAGATTATAACATGCATATATAAAAATAAACATATACTTTAATATTAATACAAACATATACTTTAATAAGTTAGAATAATAAAAGGATGATTATAAAAAATTAATGATCATTCTCAAGACTGTAGGACTTGAGATGGCATTTTCTTTCGTGTAGTTTTTCTGTGTCTTAGATTGTTTTACAATAAGCATGTGTCATTTATGTCAGGGATCCCCAAACTTTTTGGCACCAGAGACCAGTGCTCTTATGAGAATCTAATGCCTGATGATCTGAGGTGGGGCTGAGGCGGTGATGCTAGTGCTGGGAGCGGCTGGAGATGCAGATGAAGCTTCAGATGCTGGCCTGCCGCTCACCATCTGCTGTGCTGTCCGGTTCCTAACAGGCCACAGACCAATCCCAGTTCGTGGGGACCCTGATTTATATAATCAAATAAAGCAGAGCTATTTTCATTGTGAGAAGAATATCTATACAACACTAAATACCCGCATTCCAAAATCTCTCCACAGGATGTAAACTCAGGTTGACCCCCACTAGACATTTTCAAACGCTCAGTCAGGAGAAACTTCATGTGGGCATAATCGTTTGAAAAGTGTGCAGTTCATTCACTTCTGACATCCTTTTTTTCAGCCCTGGATTTAAACAGACCATCCTAGAAATCTATACCTGGATTACCTTGCCTTGTTTTCATCTCTCCCAGCCATACACCTCCACGATTGGCATTTTGACATTGTATTAAATGAAGCAAACAAAGAAATTTGCTGAAAACCAAATCGCTGAAAGTCTGCTAAATAAAGGCACATAAAAGAACCTTCTGTTATATAAAATTAGAAAAAAAGCTTTCTTTCTCGTAGAATTTGGTATGCTTCATGAACTGTGTGAATTTTGACATTTATAAGATCTTTTTGTTTGCTTTGCTTAACAGGAATCTCTTAGTCTGGATTTTACAACTTAAATTTAATCACACTATTCACCAGTGTTTATCAACTGTTTTTTTTCCCCCCTCATTATTGCCTCTTTAAGGAGCCCTTTAAGGTATATATATTTTTTTCTCAATCATCCAGTTATGCTCCCTCCTAAGAAATTTTAATACCACAAATATACTGTGTATCTGTTTATGTACCATATGTATATCTATGCTTTATACAGAAAAAGAGTAAGATTTTGTTTTTTACCTCTGAGGATTTATGAATGCCCCACTGAGAATGCGTGCTCTATAGTAACCAGCGGCCTGCGCACCCCCATATTAACATTCCTCTGTCTCCATTTGCCATTCTATTTAACTTACCCTGGGTCTGTCTGTGTGTACCTATATACAGAAACACACACTTAGCTATATCATCAAATGTATTTGTGGAATGCATTTTCATAAACAATCTAAAATCCAGATAAATTGGATACATCATTAAATGTAAACAAGAGACTATAATCAGTGCTGTTCCTTACCATAGACAAATCTTGTATTAGAAATAAAGAGGATTTTTTAGGGACTAAGCTTTGATCATGTTGCTAAGGTAAAACTCTAATGGAATGTGTTGTGGTGACCTAGGGAAGGAAAACATAAAGGGAGGCCATCGAATGTGGCCATGCATCATAAAACATCTATCAATGATGAATGCAGTGGAAGAAAACATTATAAGCCAGAACACTGTAAGCAGATTTTTCTGTCACGAGTGATTCTTTTTAAAATATATCTATTTCCTTTAATATATGTTCCTATTTTTCCACGGTCCTCATTTTTTTTTTTTGAGGTTTCTTTCTATTCCCCATCTCTAACAACTTTTATTACTCTTTTCTGGACCCTATTGATCTCATCTATCTTGAAGGGACACAATATAAAGTACAGAGAATCTCACAAATAAAAAAGAATGCCATCTTATGAACATATTTCCTATTTTGGTGCACCTGGACATACAGAGTACTAAACAGTCTTCAGGATTGATGTGCACATTTATTTCAAGGCACAAGTGAACACTGTGAACCTTGCTGAAATTATTGAAAACCTAAGTTTTGAATGTGGGTTGCTGTTGGAGCTACATCTCCAAAGTACAGTAATAAATGGATTTTAGATACATGGGCAGGTCCAGATGGCTTTCCAGAGCAGGACAACAAACCTACAGAAATAGAACAATTGGGCAGCAATTGTTTTAGAAGAGTCAGCCTATCTTCAAATGTTTGGGATTTAAAAAAGAAAAAAGATAAATTTGTCAAGATGAACATAATTAATCATTTTCAAATTTCAAATTTCAAGAAAAATATATGTACTTGTAGAGACCAATGCAACCTCAGGAGGATAGGAATGGTTGAGGAAAGTCACATGGAAAGAAAAACAGAAACAAGCAAAGGGCACTAGAATTTGTGATAGTGGCTTTCTTTTCTAACTGGTTATAAGGGAACAATTGAGCTATTTAAATTTGTTACATAGCCACCTAAGTTTATGCAGGCTTTTAAAGTGTTTTTGAGAATAAATGAGGGGAAACCGGAGAACAAAATTTTAGGAGAGAGAAGTACTCGTGCATAGTTGTAAAGATTATAATGCCATCGCATATCAGTTAGGAATGGTTTAGGCTAAAAGTAAAAAAACAAAACAAAACAAAACAAAACATTCACTTATTTAATTCAGCAATTATTTACCGAGCTAAAGGTTTTTGGTGTCATAGAATTTGTAGTCTAGTAGTGCAAGAGGCAAACAATGAATAGTACACACAGTAACGTAACTAAATTATAGAAAATGTTAGAAAGTTATACGTTCTACGGAGCAAAGGAAGTACAGACTGGACCACAGGTGAGGAGCATTATTCACTCTGGCACAGTGGGGCAGGAGTGATTTGCTGCTTTCAGTGGAGTCATCAGAAGTAGTTCCTAGTGTGGGTGTAGCGGTCAGTAGGCCTCACTCACTGATAAGGGCAAGTTTGAGCAGAGATTTTAAAGGAAACAAGTAAAGAAACTATGCAGATATTTGGGAAAGTTAGATTTCAGGTAGATGAAAAACTCGTAAAGTGCAGACAGTGCTGAGGCATTCACAGAACATCCAGGAAGCCCGTGTGGCACATGCAGAGGGAAGTTTGAAATGAGAAGTTCAGAGCTTACCTGAGACTAGATCGTCACAGGTCATGTGAACCAGTGAAGGAATCTTGGGCTTTTGATATGACTCAAAAGGACTTTTGATGTGCTTTAATCAAGGAATATTAGAATTTGTCTGGCTTCTGTGTGTTAAGAACAGATCTTGAGAAGGCAAAGTGGCTTAAATTTTAAGGAAATATATTACTTCACTGCATTCGTTTCCTGAAATTATCCCATACTTGGTGGCTTAAAACAATAGGAATTTATTCTTAACAGTTCAGGTCAGAGGTGTCACAGAACAGTTCTGCTGGATGCTCTAAGGAAGCATCGGTTCCATACCTCTCTCCTAGACTCTCGTGGCTGTAGGCCGTCCTTAGTATTCATTGGCTTCTAGATGCATCCCTTGAGTCTCTGCCTTCATTTTCACAGGACCTTTTTCTCTGTATTTTCTCATTACCTCCATTTCTGTATACTTCAAATATTTCCTTCCTTTCTCTTACAAGGACACCAGTCATTGGTTTAAGCCTACCCTAAATCCAGAATAAACTCATTTTTGTTTCTTAATTATATCTGCAAAGACTCTATTTCCCAAAAGGTCACATTTGTAGGCACCAGGGATTAGAATTTAGACATATTTCTGGGAGACACAATTTAACATAATACATTGATATTTTATCTGGAAGAGGGGCGATTCCAGAGTTGGTTAGTTGGTTAGTTTGGAAGCTAATTATGTTATCTTGGAACAGATTCTTTCTTCTTCCTCCTCTTCCTTCTCCTCCTCCTCCTCCTCCTCCTTCGCTGCTGCCGCTACTGCTGCCCTTCTGCTTCTGCTGCTTCTGCTGCATCTCCTGCTTCTGCTGCTAATTGTGCTGCTACTTCTGCTGCTTCTGCAGCTTCTGCTGCTGCTTCTGTTTCCTCTGCTGCTCTATCTGCTTCTGCTGCTGCTGCTTTAATGCTGCTGCTGTTTCTACTGTCTGCTGCTGCTTCTGCTGCTGCTTCTGTTGGCTTCTGCTGCTTCTGCTACTGCTGCTTGTGCTGCGTTTGATTCTGCTGCTTCTGCTGTTACTCTTTCCACTGCTACTGCTGCTACTTTTTCTTCTTCTGCTTCTGCTGCTTCAGCCTCTGTTGCTTCTGTGACTGCTTCTGCTTCTGCTGCTGCTTCTTCTGCTGCTGCTACTGCTGCTCCTGCTCCTGTTACTGCTAAGGCTTCTGGTGCTGCAGCTGCTGCTGCTTCTGCTGCTACTTCTGCTCTTGCCGCTACTGCTGCTTCTGCTTCTGCGGCTGCAGCAGCTGCTGCCGCTTTTGCTTCTGCTGCTTCCACTGTTACTTCTGCTTCTGCTACTTCTGCTTCTGTTGGAGCAGCTGCTGCTTCTGCTGTCTCTGCTGCTTCTGCTTCTTCTGTTCTTTCTACTGTCTGTTTCTGCTGCTTCTGCCTCTGCTCTGCTTCTTCTGCTGCTTCTTTCTTCCTCTTCCTCTCTTCCCCTTTCTCTTTTCCCTCACCCTTCCTCCTCCTCCTCCTCCTCTTCTGCTTCTGCTTACGCTTCTTCTTCTGCTGCTGCTGCTTCTCCTCCTCCTCCTCTTCCTCCTCCTCACTTCTTTCCTTCCTTCCTTTTTTCCTTCCTTCCTTCCTTCCTTCTTCCTTCTTCCTTCTTCCTTCTTTCTTCTTTTTTTCCTTTCCTCTTCTTTCTTCTTCCTTTCTTCTTCTTCCTTCATTCTTCTTTCTTTTTTCTTCTTATTTCTTCTTTATCACTGCCACTCTGGGTGTGCTGGCTTTTTTGTCAATCTTATCTTCATAGCTTCAAGATTTCTGTATCTTTACGAGTTCAAATCCAACTATATTGATATCTGTAAGAAAGGAAGACTACGCTCCCTCCCCTTTATGTTCCTCATCTATCCATTATCACAGGGATTTTGTTTGTATCTTTTATTCACTACATCTCTCCAGAATCTAGAGGAGTGGATGAAGCATTGCAGTGTCAGCAACCATTGTTCAGATGAATTCTTTGATGAGGATTTAATCACATGTTCATGTCAGCATCAAAGTAAGGTTTTTGGGAACAAGCATGTGGGCTTTGAACAGTCAACATCCTTAAAGCTATGGATGGTGCCATAGGGGCAATAACTTTACTATTGGGTCAAAAAATTAGTCTAGTTAGAAAGGAGAAAAGGTAAGTGGAAATGGTTAGTGGATAACTTATTTCAATGTTTCTAAAAATGGATAAGTTAAATAAGTTATATTACATGCTGAATTGAATCTTTTCAGGTCTTTGACATATAAGTCAACGACACTTACAAAGAAGTTTAAGTCTTGTATGCACATTGTCTTTTCTCATAGAGTTTCATGTTTGTCTAGGCTTCATCCTGGACAGCCATCCTTTTCACAGTCTTGCTTCTAAAGACATTCTTGCACAGGACCCTTCTGTCTGCCGTTAGTTTCACTGCATCTTTGTACACAAACAATTTTCATGATGGAATAATGTATTAATTTAGTAAGCTAGTAATAAATTATTAGACGATTTGGAACAGACAGTCCAATTCTATCAAAACCATGGGATCCGCTTTCGTGAGCAGACAGAAACAGACCACAGTGATTTTTTTTCTGAAATATTTGAGGAAAAAATACCTCCCTTTAAGTTTGTCTATGTTTTCTCTTGGAGTTCATCTTATTTTTGAAAATATTCTTGTCAAGATAAATTAATTATAAATAACTGCTATAATAAAGCTCTCAATATGTACATGTGTGCCCATATATAAATATAATTACATTTATTTTATATTATGTGTTATGTGCCTAGACAGATCTATCAGACCCTTGAAGACTTAACAACAAAAATAAAGATCTCTCCCTTGTCTCCATTGTATCCAAAGGCTGCAGAGGGAAATGGGATGTAAAATAATTATGTGGTTAGCAGGTCACCCGTTCAGGATTATTGATTGTTCCACTAAGTAGGCAATTAAAAATGAAAAACAAAGAGAAATATCCAGATACAAACAGATACTTGTTTAAAACTTTACAGAGACATTAAAACACCTTCTATTCTTCAGCATTTCCTTGAAGGTAAAATGGGATTCTAAAACTTGCCGCATTCAGCTCATCAGAATTTGTGGACAAATACTCACTGTCCGTGGAGGGGAAAGTAGCAGGGGCAGGAGGAAACAAGGCAAATGTGTTCCAATCTAAGTCCTGGGGCCTGATGGCTTGCATCCCAGACTTTTTAAGAGATTGGCATTTTTTTGTTGTTGTTGCAACTATCACAGTTAAAGCATTTATGTTGCAATTGTGCAGTCATTAAAGGATGAAAAAATTAAGAGTTTCTTAATTAAACAATGGGGGTGGAGGTGGGAACTAATGAAGTTAGAACAGGAAATGGTAGGCATGGGAGAGATATATTGGAAATATCTGCAGAAGCAGTTGAGAGGGCCAGCCAGAATCATTTAAATTTGCAAAGAGACTGCATGTACCTGGAATTAACCCACACTGTTTTATAAAGGACAGATGCTCCAAAATATTCTCTGACAAGCTGGGGAAAGCTGCCGATTTAAAAACAAAAAAGAGTTTTCATCCTGTTCTGTATAACAAACCATCAGAACCAGCCCTTTGTGGAATGGATGCTGCCACTGTTTGGTGGCTATATACCTCGGTGTCAGGACACATCAGGGGACAATTCTTCCTGACAGAGACCATGCCTGTGGAAAGATCTGGCTAAAAAATGCTGTTAGTTATATTCCTTCTGTCCTGTCTGAATCACGAAGACTTTCAGCATAGCCTTTCCCTTTTTTCTTCCTTCCTTCCCTTCTCCCCTTCCTTCCTTCCCTCTCTCCCTCCCTCTGCCCCACCCCCGCCTTTCTTTTTTTAAAGCTGTGGTTAAATTGTTTAGATGACAGTGAGTCACCTGTATGGAACAAGCATTTGTTGAACATGTGCCACATGGAAAGTTCTGTGATAAATGTTAGGAGGAGAAGAAGAAATAGACCGACATTTGTCAAATATGTACAAAGCTCTTTCTGTGAGCAAGGCTCTATGCTAGATGCTGGGAGGAGGAATGGGTTGCAGTTATAGAAAATACATGTTCTTTTGCCTTCAAGGAACATATAATTTAGAAGCCAAAATAGCAAAGTTCTTATCTTCAGTAAACATTATCAAGCATCTACCATGGGTCCCGAAGAGTTCATAATCTGGCAATATGGTTTCGAAATATGGACAAAGAAATGGCTATACTTCAGAGAAAATCTTAAAGGGTAAGATAGCAGTTTAGTGGGTCATGATAGGAGAGGAGGATTTTGGCAGCTGGGGATGAGTGACAAGAGTGTTTCAGGCAGTGGGGAAAGGTGAGCAGTGACATGGAAATGGAAATGCTAATGCATGGGTTGAGTTCAGACATCACGCAGTAGATTTGGCTGAATAGTGGGAATGTGAATGGGAATAAAATGAGATAACAAGAAAGGTGGGGGTCAGATCCTAAGTAATTTGTATTTAATCCTGGTGACAATAAGATAGTACAAGATTTTGTAAGAGGGAGGCATTATCATGGATGAGCATTTGAAATACTAATCTGATTGCTATGTGTACAGTCCATTAAAAAAGGAGACATTTTGAAACAAGGAGATGAGTTTTAGTAAGTCATTGGTCCATGTTGGAGTTAAGGAAGGACCTTTGGTGGTGCCGATGGAAGCAAGAAGAAAAAATGGACATCAGAGATTTATGCAAGTTAAAATCGACAAAGAAAGACTGTTGCTAAATTACTCAATAGTCATGTTACATGCAATAAGATTTCTGAAAAGAAAGAAATCAATAAGACTTTTTTTTTTTTTTTTTTTTAGCACACTGATCTACAGTTATCTGTCTTCAAGCTAGAGCTTGGCACTATAACGTTAATGTAATAATGGTAATGTGCGTTCTCCACCGACTCAGCTCTGGTCCACTCAGTTCTGTTCCCTGCATTCAGAATCAGTCTCTCCTCTGTATCGGTTTTCTAGATGTCTCAGATTTCCTTTGGTTTTATCAGTGTGACATGGGGTCCTGCAGTCAGTGTCCTCAGTGTTGCCAGACAAGAAAAGAGTGAAGGCCTGTCAGGTTCTGGGCATTTCTTCCACTGGACACAGCCAGTGAAGGCACTAGGCCCTCACAATGCAGAGATCCTTTCACATAAAAAGAGGTTGGTTGGCATAGATCTAGGTTACAGCCCATAATCAGTTTCTAATCACAGGAAGTCAGCTGGTGAGATGCATATATGCATATCTTCATGTACACTCCAGGTCCTAGCCAGGGCAAGACCACCTCCCTGACCGGGGCCTCTGAAATCCAGTCTCCTGTTTTTTTCTCCAACGCTCCCAGCCTTATCACTTCTACTGCTTTCATTCCTCAGTATTCCTGGTTTCAATAGTCCAGTTCTCTCTGTCTTTCAAAACTGCCCCTCCCAGCACAAGAGAAAGTGTTTTAGCTGCCCATTAGAGGCCAAATAATTAGCAATAAGAAAAATAGCTTTCCTCATGGTTTGGGAAGACTCAATTTTTAAAACCTAATAGATTTTATTCTGGCCTAGTTCTGGGATCGTTCACCCTCTGTACCAGAATGTATTGAATGACTTCAATGCAACAAATAAAAAAGCAAAATAATTTGAGTTTCATCTTAAAATATATTTGACTCTTTTATTCAGCTGCATTAGCGAGATGTTTTTCATAGAGACGTTCATATTAGGGAAGTTTTCATACATGCTCTCTCTTTTGGTGCTTGTCACAAGCCTGAGGTCATCATTCCTTTTTGACTATTGGGAATCCGAGGCAGGGAGGCCAACACGCTGCATACTACATGATTGGAAGTGACAATGTCGTTAGGAGAATTTAAGGCTGATTCTCCAACTCTGCCTATTTAATATGTTGGCTACTGACCAAAGCACTGAAGAAAATATAAATGCTGTAGCTTACCTTTCATTTGTTATTTTATTATTAAAATAATATAATTATTCTATTTTCCTCATTGACCAATGAAAGAAGCTGGTTAAATTTCAGAGGGCAGTTTTTTGAAAGAATTGGTCCTGTGTATGATTTCCATCAGTTTTTGATTCAACTTAGGCATTTATTGCTTTTATGGGGTTCTAGAGATTTAGTGATGAAAGAGTTATGGTGCTTTTCCTGATGATATTCACTGTCCAAAGAGAGAAGGAAACATCAGTAACAAACTATACTGCAACATACGTGTTTAATATCAGCTATTTTGGAAAATGTTTTGTATTAAGCCCCCCTTTTATGCTTTTTTTTAATACCTCTCTCAAATATTTGATGCACTTCAATATTCTCTTTCTCCAGTCGACCTCTCTCAAAATAGTAGTTTTCATGATTTGAGTCATCCTACCCCATTTTTGCAAGATGGTCGTTGCCCCAATCTTCACATGTTTAAATAACCATGTCTAAAGGAAATGGGAATTTCCTTCTCAAACCCCGCTCAGACGTCTCTTGATGTTTTAGGTGGTTTGCCTGTGCTCTGGCTGCAAGAGAATTCAGGGAAGCAAATACTCAGCTTCATCAGCCCTTGTAGTGGAAGCAAGTCTAGCCCTCTGGGATGAAGGGGGTGTGGTGAAGAAGAAGGGCTGTCATGTAAATAACCAGCAGAGTTTGCCACAGTAAATCATGATACAATGATGATACTTAATTTCTGAATGCATTAATATGGTCATTTCTCATTGTTGGCACAATTTCGATATCATGTGGTGGAAACTGAAAAGGAATATACCATTTATAATACTCAGTTACCATGATGGTAGCTAAGTATAAGGAATAAGATCTCCATTCTCCAAATAAAAGTTACTGCCTCTAATTCTCACACCATGGATATTTCACGTTTACCATTGTCATCGTCATCCTCATCTTTTCTGTAAACCATTCTTGTCAAATATCATTCATTTAGTTCTCTGCTCACACAAGATGCTCTATTATCACTCTGTTTCTCTCAAAAATGTGGAAAAGAATGCTTTTGGAGAAATTAGAGTATTGGGAGGAGGTGTTGCAGGTGTATTTCATTGTATGCAATAGATGAGCTCCCAAAAAGTGGAGTATACAGTGAAGTTTTGTAAACTGAATCAATTTTAAATGCAGTAGAAGAACTTGTTATTCAAAGGAACATTGTAGTGAATCTGTGTTGCCAAGACCATTTGAAATACAGATACTGAGTCTTGAATGTTCAACAGTTTTGTAAACTTGTATTTTTCTCACGTTGGGTTATTCTTCAATTGTTTATGTGCTTTATAATTTTCAGGGAAAAGTCGTTATGAATCCAAGATTGTCTTTATTACTACAAATATATAACATCTAGGTATTTTATTGCCATCTTAGAAGTATCATTATTTTCATTATTCATGCTTTCAGGTAAGTTTTATTTTGGATTAACCATTTTGGATGATTCAAATAATAAAATTGCAAAAATGGAAGAAAAAGTCATGAATCACATATCTAGTGGTTTTTCAAAAATATTGTTCAACAAATGGTTCATGATAAACACACACACACACACACACACACAGGCACATTCACAGGGAACCTCGGGAGAAATAGGGATGACGCAGATGTGAGGGACGGTGGTCCTTCCAGCTTGATGCCTTCCTGGGTTCTCCCTCTCATGGCAGGGTGTACTCATGTCACCTTCTGTGTAAGCTCTGGAATCAGACTACTGAGTTCAAATTCCACCTCTGCCACCTATGAGGAGGCAGCTTTGGTAACTACTTATTCCCTCTGTGTCTCAGTCTTTCTGTCAGCTTGTAAATGGTGCGTAATAGTAATCGTTACTACCACGAGGTGTTGAACGTGTAAATGAGTTAGTGCCTGTAAAGCACTTGGAATAGTACCTGCCCTGTGCACGCCGTCAAGCAAGTTCGATTTTAATATTGCCCTCTATAGAGACACCATCCCAAAATAACATGACATGGAAGGATAGCTTTTAAAATTTAACCATTTAATGCCAAGTCCTCATTTTACCAGTGAGCGAGCAGGGGCCCTGAGGTTATAGGCACTTGCGTCCAGGGACACAAAGGCAAGACATGCCAAAACTCCATTGAGAGCAGAATTTCTCAAACTGGGCATTACTGACATATTGAGCCAGATAATTCTTTGTCATGAGGAGCTGTCTTGTACAGGAGAGAATGCTTTCAGCAGCATCCTTGGCCTCTTCTGACTGTGTGCCAGTCACACAAAAATGTCTGTAGACACTGCAGAATGTCCTCTGGGTGACAAAATTGCACATCTTGAGAACCGCTGCCTTAGCTCTGGAGAACCAGAAAGGATGCTTCCAGGAACGCTCATGCAGAGTGACGCAGCTCTGCAAGAGGCTGACACCTGCACAGTGACCCTCAGGGAACTTACCCGGGGCACACATCTCACTCCCCTCATATGCACATGTAACAGTGTTTCTGGAAGTCTCAATAGAAGGGCCACACTCTATCTAAAGTGTGTGAGTGACACATTTATGAAATAATTACCCACCAGGATAATGCAGAGCTTCCCTAAATAGCTCTGAATTTCAGGCTCTGAATATTTTAAACTGACACAAGATTACTTATCTGAAGCCCACTGTTATTATAGGCTATGGCAGTGACAACCTCCGGACCTACAGATTCAAACAGCATGGAATTTTTCTTCAAGCATGTGTGCTGGGACATTGCTGGCTCCAGTCCCGGGAGTACGCAGAGCTCAGCCCTTTCCTTAATCTGAGCTTTGCCTCTCCCTTTTCATCCTTTTCCTGCCCCCATCATATGCAGGATACTCCTGGGTTAAATTCACTTTCTGTTCTTAAAAGAAATTTCCAGTGGTGAATACAAACTCAATTTATGAAATTTAACTATCAACAAAAGTGATATATTATTTTCTATTAAATATCCTATTGCTTATACAATCCCACGCATACTACAACCCTTACATTTTTTATTAACACTATTATATATATATAAAACACTTTAACTTACAAAGCCTCTTCATGTACGTTACTGTACTTAACCCTTACAGCAGTACTTAAAGGAAAATCAGTTCAAAGAGGTTAAGTAATTATTTCAGATAACCTTGTCAGTATCAAGACGACCAGGACTCAGGCTGCAGTGGTGCTTTCTCTCCTTAGCTGCGGTTTCGCTTTCTATGGTCTCAGTTACATGGTCCACAGTGGTCTAAAAATTGTAAATGGAAAATTTCAGAAATAAACAATTCATAAGTTTTAATTTTGTGCCATTCTGAGTAGTGCGAGGAAATCTTGCATCATCCAGCTTTGTCCCTCTCAGGAAGTGAATCATCTCTTTGTCTAGTGTCTCCACATTTGTATACACTACCCACCTGTTACTCACTTAGTAGCCAGGTTGTTTATCAAATCAACTGTCACGACATCACAGTGCTTGTGTTCAGGTAACCCTTACTTTACTTAATAAGGCCCCAATGCCATTCACATAACTTTTAGTACAATATATTGTCATAATCATTCCATGTTATTATTAGTTAGTATTATTAATCTCTTGCTGTGCCTAATTTATAAATTAAACTGTATTATAGGCATGCATCATAAGAAAAAAACAGTATATGTAGGGTTTGGTACTATCCACTGTGTATAGTATATATATAGTATATATAGGGTTCAGTTTCAGGCGTCCACTGGGGGTCTTGGAATGTATTTCCTATGGATAAGGGGCCCAAGATCCTGTGAAGCAAAATCCATATACTTCCACATTACATTTTATTCAATAATAATCACAGGAGTTTTATTTCAACTACATTGCCATTGTCCAGACTTATTTGGGAACTGCCTTTGGAGACCACCGTTAGAGCACATGGCAACCTGGGAACTAAAACAAGGGAAAGAGAACCATGCTTGTCTTTCTAAGGCATTTATTTACCTACTTGGGAGAGTCAAGGGCAAATTTATGTATAACCTGGCTTCATTATCTCAGAAATAATGTAGGGTCCATTTACCAACTCAGGCAGTTTTGACCAACTAGTAAATCAATCCTTATTAAACCTCCATTTTGGCATACTTATGAAAGATCATGTATGGTTACAGAACCAGAAAAAAAATTAGAATTGAAATTAGCTCTGGAGATCATCTAATTCAATGATTTCCAAGTACTGGCCAGTGGCCCAGTGCTGAGCTTCCTTCATAAAATTTTTTAGGAAGCTTTATAAAAGTGTAGATGCCCGGACATCACCTCCTGGAGATAATGCATCAGTGTATGTTGGGCAGAGCTCATGAATCTGTATTTTCAACAAACATCTCTGATGAATCTGATGTGCGATCCCATTCCAGAACCCCTGATGTGACCATTTCTCTCATGTTTTAAATGACCTTCCCCAAGGTCAGAAGTAGGCTAAATCCCAGATCTCCTGACTCCCAGGCCAGCCCTCCTTTTTCTACCTTAGATTGCAGGACCTCAAGGAAGTCATTCACCAGTCGGTGGGCTTTGTAATGTCAGATTGGCTTTGTGGTCTTGCACCTCTCCAGTCATATGAATTGAAATCAGTTAACGAAAGCTTGAAGGTCTGGTGTGCCCAGACTCTGAGATCAGTTCTTTCACGAGGCCGAGAAAATAGGAAGAGCTCCAAGCCAGGGTTCTGCAACGAGTTAGTTTAACTGGTGACACCATCTCCACTTTACTTTCTTAAACCAATTTCATCTGTCAAACTCTAAAAACAATTGAAAGGCAATTATCACGCTATAATTTTGGAGGAATTTCTCCTCATATTTCTAATGTTTAATTTTACATTCCTTGATAAAATATTAAAGTCTCATGGCCATAGGAAACAATGAGAAAATAATTAAACACAGCACATAATGAAATGCTGTCTATGTGAGTCTGATACTGACAGATGTAGCAGTGTCTTTCCCTTCCTTTACTGTAAACTCATCATGGCTAGCAGGAACTTGATGGTTCATTCAATCTTGTGTCCTACTCATCACTTCATACCATTCTTTATACACAGTGAAAGCTCTTGTATATTTGTGAATGAAGGTGCCAGTTTAGCAAGCGCATCTCAGCTCCCATTAAGCAGATGTGTCCTGAGTCATTAGCATAGCAGACCTGCTGGCAGAGCCAGGATGGGGTGGGCGGACATCTCTTGGCCAAAGGGCTTTCCTTGCAGGGAAGCTGGCAAGGCTTGGCCTACCTGGCTCTTTGAAATGAATTTCACATCTTAGAATTTCATGTACTTTAAAAATGACCATGAATATGTCCTTTAGTACTAATGCTGCTTATTTCTATCATTTTCTCATCTGGCAGGAAAATGCCATATTATCCTTGAAAATCCTAGAGCCTTGAAAAATTGTGGCTCTGTTTTTCCAATAGTGTCCTCACTAGCTCTCAACACAGCGAAATACTTAAACAACAACAAGCAAATCAACCAACCACCAGATGACCTTATAGAGGCAGGTTGGAACCTTTACAATAAAATATGAAGTATCTCTTTCACCTGTGCCTTTGCAGGTACTATTCCCTCTGCCTGGAGCATTCTGCTCTTCTCCTGACATCTGCGATCTACATTTTACTCCCCACACATTCTTTATTCACTTTATGCATTATTTGGGGGCTGCCTGACTATTCCTTTGTTAGGGCAGTCTTCTCTGACCTTCTGGGGTCCAGCTAGACGTCCCTCTTTTATGCCTTCTCAGCGCACAACACTGCCCATCTGATAGTGCTTATGACAGTGACTTACACTTATCTACTTGGGCATTTCCTTCACCCATCACACCCTATGGTCTGTAAGGGCACAGACCATGTTTAAACTGTTCCCACAATATCACACATGCCCCAAGCTAAGATGATATGTTTCCTAAGAGAGTTATATCTTACCCCAAATTTGAAGATGTTAAGGAGCACTTCCTCTAGTTCTCTACTATGAATAATGAAGCACCTTTCAGAAAATCATATTGGGTCTGAGCTGATCTCAGTCAATGCCATTTTTGTGTGTTGAAACAGTTCACTAATATATTTTTTAAGGTGAAAAAAAAATAACACCAAGAGTTTGTACTTATTCTTGAGGATATGACCTCAAGATTGTAGGCATAAGAGATAATCTTAAACAAGCCTTTTAACAAAAGCAATACTGAAATCATTTTACAAAAGCAATGCTGAAAGCAGTTATGTTTTGAAGATAACATTTTTAAAGCTTTGGAAAGAATAGAGAAATAAATTGTTCTAATGCCCTGGAAACGGTTTGGGATACCCATCTATAGGTTCAAAATGGCTGCATCTCTACTTAACAGGATGAAAATATGACGTGGTCAGAAAAATGGTGGTAACCGTGATTGGGAAAGGACTCCCATGAATACGTAGACGCTGATGTTAAGAATGCATGTGAAGAGTGTGAGAACAATTGCTACAATGTCTAAATGAATACATCATTTACCCCTTATGCATTTAAAACATGCATGAGTTAAAATGACAAGATTATATATTACAAGTAGAATTTAACTATTTTATCAACATCCCTAAAAGTTACTTTTGTATTTACATTAGCTAAAAAAAATGTCATGAGGATTTTGTTGTTATAAATATGGAAGATGACGTTATTTATGGAAATACCATATATTTGGAGGAAACGCACAGGTGTGTTGTTTGTTGATTCAGTGTATGATGGATACAGGATACAGGACTGTAACGTTTGCCCTTTGAATGTGTTGTTCAGATAACTCAGTCTCTCAGACTCCTCAGAAGAACCAAACCGTATGGTAGTCAGAGCCATAGCAGTTGCAAAGGCTTGCCTCATCCTGTGTATGTCCCACTCTTGCCCCTGTCAGCCATTTTCCCATGTTACTTACGACTTTGTGTTTGCAAAAAGACCTGGACCAAATTGAATAAACAAAAAAGAAGGGATGGCCCAAGTAACTGAAAAGTCTGGAATCCCACCACTTTCCCTCTTGACTTTATCAGGGCCCTGAATGTTACCAGGACCCTTTCTGTATCTCAGCTGTTTTCTCCCTCCATATGTGGCTCGTCCTCAGCTATGCTCTCCCTCACGCTGAAAGAAGGGGCAGCAGCCCCAGGTCTGAAATCCTCTTAGCTTGGGTCCAGTGAGAACACACTCCTTATCTCCGCTGTTGTGGATGGATCACTGGCACATTGCTAACACATCACCATGGCAGGGAAACATCCTCTAAGAACGTCCTGAGATGAGGATGAGGAAGATTTTGTTCTTCATGGGGAGAGGGAGATTCATCAGTCTGAAAAAGTATAAATGGATTAAGCAGCAAAAACAACAGATGTCCACTTTATTTTTACATATGTTCCCTATTTTAGTAGTAGTCCATGTTAATTGTATATCATTCGGAACAATGAAAGAAGGAAAAAAAAATTACCATTCATAGCCTCCTCTCTCAGGGAGATCTATGAGTAACATTTAGTCATGCTTTATCATAATTTTTTTATTTGTGTAATTTTTATACAATGGCAATCAGATAGTTATGGATTCTGTGTTTTTACTTACATTAAATAATAAAAATTTGGCCATACTGAGAATAACCTTTCATAAACAATTTTGATGGCTGCATTACATGTTTTATGTAACTATTTTATTTTTTCTCTCGTGTGGATCCACCCACCTGCACTTGACCTCTGAGGTTGACCTCTGTCTTCCTGTCCTCTGTCCAGTCTTTGGTGATGAGTTTGACCTTCTCGTAGTCACTGGGACTGCACTATGGCTCAGTCCAGCTGCCCAGTCTTAACACCAGGACACAGCTTCAGCATAGTATGCTACACTCGGACTGTTCTTGGTGACTTGAGCTATTTCTGGTATATCTGCCGTCTGCTGAGACAAGATTTAAAGGTGACCAGGCCCATGGATCCCAGATCATTAGACCCTCTCCTTCCACAGCCACTGCACATGATAGTAATGTAATCATTTCTTCAAAAAAATACACATTGAGCATCTGTTATGTGCCAGGCATTATACCACTACTGAGAATATAAAGGTGAGCAAAAACCTGTATCTTCATCTTGCTTTCAGTATATTGAAAAAGACAGACATTAATCAACATTAAATGTAAAATTACCACTATGATAAGTGCAGTGAAGGAGAGAGACATGGATATGAGTGGCTATAATAGAAGAATTTGATCTACTCAGTGATGGTTTTTCTGAGGAAGTAATGATTAAATTGAGATCTGAAGGATGAGTGAGCAGTAACTAGCAAAAGTTGGGTGGAGAAAATAGTTTGAGACTACAAAAGAATCTCCTGATTCTTTGACTTTCTGACTTAAAATTCTATTTCATCTGTGGTACCTTCTGTAAGAAATGTGGTCAGGGAAGGCTTCCCTGAGAACGTGATGTTCAAGCAAAGACCTAAAGAAGCTTAGGGAGAAAGCCCAAAGGTATGTGGGAAAGAATGTCACAGAGAAGAAATTCATGCAGAGGCCCTGAGGTGGGCCCCATGTGTCCCAGGGGCAAATAGCAGAAGGCCACTGTCTAGAGCAGTGAACTAAGTGAAGGGACATCTATGAGACAAGGTCAGACAGTGAAAGAGAGGGGGGTGCAGATCTGTTGAGTTTTCATAGTCATTATAGGGCATTGTAAAGAATTAGAGTTTTGAGTTCGATGAAACTGAATTTGAGTGAGATGGATAAAATATAGAAACACAGAAATGTTTGCATAAGTGACTTGATCTGACTTATATCGAAAAGAAGCATTTGGACTGTGTTGCAAAAAAATTGTATAGAATAAAAGCTGGAAGCACAGTGATGCTCAGAGCATATTTATAGGTCTATTTTACAGAGAAGAAATTGAGGCTCAGAGATGATGCCTAGATTTGACTTGAACTTAAGTCATGATCCTTAAGTCCATGCTTTTTCTACCATGCTAGAATAATGTGTTTATATTAATTATAAAAAATATGATCATACAATACTAGAAATTTGGATGTTTTTTCACTTTTTCACCTAACATATCATAAAGCCTCATGTCTTTAAATATTTTTTTCTGTAGTATCATTTTAAAGGCCTATACCTTAGTTCATTTTATAGATGTACTGTCTTCAGATAACCTATCTCCTGTTGTTGTTTATTTTTTTTAAATTGGGAGACCTAAGAAAATGTTTGCAATCAAGACTGTTTTCATTCTCTTTGGGAAAAGAGCCAAATATCCTAAGGAAAATATTTTAAAACAGGTTTCCTGCTGAAGAGAAGTTGATCTTTCATATATGAAATGTCAATCTAAACGCTAATGTTGCATTGGCCTTTGTATTTTAAATTACTTAAAACAATGTCTTAAAAAGTCACATTTTCACATTTTGTGAAAGAAGCATGAAACAAACTCAAACTAATTAAGTAGTTCTGGTTATGCAGTCAGTATGTTTATGATGAAAGGCAGTAAGTATTATGTGTAGAAGTTAAAGTGTTTATATTTTCAGATGTTAGTTTAATGATTTGATGAGGATGATTTCATAATGTTCTCAATTCCCCTTTCTCTTAGGAGTGTAATTTCTCCCCTGTTGTCTCATCTGTTACTTTATCTGGCCAGTACAGTGCTCAGAGCTTTTTTCCAGGCTTTTCAAGTTTCCCTTGCCTCTTTCACCCTCACACCTCAAAAAATGAAGTTTCTTCTTTCATTTTTCCTTAAGAGTTCTCAATGCAGTGGCCTTGAGAGAGTCCACATTATGTAAGAGAATCATGTTTCCTCCTGGATCCAGGTCAGCATTTAGGCCTTCTGCAATACTTCCCACAGCAGAAGTAGAGACAGGGAATTATTCAATTGAACCTCTGTAGTTCACCATTGTAGCAATGGCTAGACTATTTCTGCAGCAGTCTGACCAGCCTCAGAAGAATTGAGTCGTATCAAAGTACCGATTTTCAGTATTCAACCACAAAAAAAAAAAAAAGGAAAGATTTTCTTACTTGCAAGAGAACTTGCTTTTGCTATTTTCCGAGGTAGAAGGAAAGCTCCTTGACCATTTTGGAAATCAGTAAGGCTTTTTCCTCCATTGCCATAGGTTATTATAGAAAAAACAACCTGTGTTCCTCAACATAACTATGATTGAGAGGGAGCCTGCTTTGCTCTCCCTGCAGGCAACCATCTGGAGGCTGGGGAATGTCAGTCGATAGAATGTGAAGAATGCCCGGGTCCTAATACTCAGACATCATTGCTGTTTCTAGCAGGTTGCAGTGGACCATTTGAGCCAACATCTCCCAGGGCCCAGGGTAATTTCCTTCACCATTCCTCCTAGCCCACTATTATCACCACTTATTTCAGGGTGCTCTTCTTGAGTTCTTTAGTTACCATTTTATAAAAACGTAAGAGGTACCTCAAGACACAGCCCATACCTGAGGAAGGCATTGCTCTCTACAGAAAAGAAATGGTACCTCCCTGGGGTACCATACTTCCTTGTATGTAGATGGGAGGCAGCATTTAAAGCCTGGGACGATTCAGTATCCTTTAAGTGGGGTCTATTCAAGCTTGAGCTCTGTACTTTTTAACTAATGTGACTTTCACAACTTTAACTCCCTCTGTTTCAGGCTCCCCATCTGTGCATAGGAAGAATAATGCTTCTCAAAGTTCTTAAGAGGATTAAACGAGAGTACGTATTTAGATGCTCCAGTCCAGTCTGTTCCCATAGTGTGAGGTGCACACATTCTCATCCCCTCTCAGTCCATTGACATGACCATAAAAAGCCATTATCTTGCTTTGTCTGTTCAGGCTTATTTCCTCGTAGTGTCTTTTGGAATTTGACTGCCTGTAGTTGTTTCCACATAAGTAAATACATGTTAAATATCACTTAGTATAATCTATTATATAATATTAATGTAAAACTAAAATATATTAATATAATGTTAAGTATATAATATGTATAGTGATTTGGGACTCATACTATATGTCTAAACTCAGTGGGTGACACCCACATTTACAGGATTATGAAGGAAAAAGAGGTAATTTGAAGAAACAGAGAGGGAGGACATGTGATTTTGGATTAATCTGTCTCTGAAGGCGGCCCCCCGGAGTGTACTGTTGAGTACGAAGCTGAGTAGCATTCACAGCCCTCTCTTGGGCACACCACCGTGTCTAACATGCTGTAACGTGACATTGGACTTTTCAGTGGAGGTATCCTACCTTTCAAGTTCAAAGTCAATTAAAAATGCTCATTTTTTGTCACACTCAGTTGAAGTCAAATTCTTTCCAATCCTTAATTTACAAAATTGTTTTTATTTTGGGAATGGGGTGAGTTAGTAAATACAAGTATTCTTGTTCATTTTTATTTTTTTAGATTAATTTCAGTGTTCTTTCCTGAAGAGATCTTTTGAATTTTAAATTTGTCCACAAATATATTCGTTATTTCTTCTAGTTTTATGTCACTGACTAATTTGTTAAGTGTGTTAATATCTCTACTCAAGGTATCAACTAAAACATTGGCTTTGGGGGCAAAGGGAAGTAGAGCCCTGTGGTAAGTCACAGGAGAACAGTTTTCAGAGTGGGCATGAATTGGCATTGACCAGTTAATACAACACCACAGTAATAGTTACTGTGGATTTTCTATACTGTATCATTGTTTAGGTCATATTTTAACTTAGATATTTACAACAGTATCATGAATATCTTGTAAAATCCAGATATGATTCATCCTTGATATTTTCTTGCTGCTTCAGTCTGCACGGATTTCTTCTCAGTGAACCCATGTTGGCTCCCAGTGATGATACCATCCTCCTTAAGTATTTATAAATCAGGTATTGAACCAGTAATGTTCATTTCCTTCCTGGAACTGATTTCCAGCTCACTTGCCTGTAGTCCTTCCATTTTATGTGTAAATCCAGGAAACTTGCCTATTTTCAGGCATAAACGCCTCTCCTATTCTTTAAAGATTAAAAAAAAAAGGTGATTTGGTCATCTTTTGCAAGTAATTTTTATACTTTAGAAAATATTTGAAGCTAGAAGTATTGGGTATTTTTAGAGCTAGGCTCTCTAGGACTCTCTTATGATTGAAAGTTTTCCTTCTCCTATGTCCCTGCTCAAATAACCTCTCCTATCAGGCAGATTTAATTTTAGCCTCTAGAACTTTCTATATTCATAATTACTTCAAACTCCTTGATAGATTAGTAGTCTCATTGGAGTCCTATTACTTCCAAGATGTCACCTCTTACTACCTTTTTTCTCCGTTGTCTAAACTACTTTATGCATATGTTTGTATAGCTACTACATGTATACAGTTTTAAATTTTAGGCCATAAAAGGTGTCTGTCTTCTTTGTCTATATTGGAGCCTGAATTGGAGGTTGCTTGAAATCAAGAACTTTTTCTTGTCTTCTTTTTAACCACGAAGTTATCTTACATGTACAGTGGGCATTGGGAGAGGTTTGTTGACTAATCATAATCACAAAGCCAATCCTTCATTGTCACATCATCACACACCCTCTGCCACTCAAAAGTCAATTGCAAAACTAGAACTGGATAAAAGCTGAAAATTTCATGGCGTGGAAGTACATTTAGGAAAGATCAACTTTGTTTTTAATTGGTTTAAAAGGATCCTACGTGTTGTAAAAGGTAGATACCCTTCTTATCTCACATTAAATATTAATAAAAGAACTAACCATTCCAGTAACTGAGAACTGCAAAGGCAGGACTAGCTTCAGGCAACGTGACTTATTCCAATATAACCAAGAGCTTCCTTTCTTACCTTTTGTTCACTCTAATCCTATAGTTTTTTTCATGTTCTACATGGTTTTCTATGGCTGCTATACCAAAACACCACAAATTTGGTGCCTTATACAATAAATATTTATGATCTAACAGTTCAGGATGTCAAAATTCTGAAAATGGCTCTTAGACTGCTACAGCCAGGATGTCCTGAAGGCTGTGCTCCTTCTGGGGGCTCTCGGAGTGAGGCTGGTTGTTGCCTTTTTGTTCCTAGAAGCAGCCTGCATTCCATGCCTTGTAGACCCCTTCTAGCAATGGCATCACGTGACCTCTGCTTCTCTGTTTCTCCTTTCCATTTTGTAAGGACCCTTGTGATTGCAGTGTGTCTACTGCAATAACCCAGGATAATGTCTTTATTTCAAAATCCTTAACTTTATCCCATCACAGAGTTCCTTTGACCATTTAAGATAACATATATTTACATGTTCTTTGGATTTGACTGGTCATCTTTAGAAGGTCATTATTTTACCTACTACAGTCTTCCCTCTGGCTCCAAAAGATTCACATTCACCCACATACAAACCATGTTCACCCATTCCCTGTATCCCCCCAATTTTTAATCCTTTATATCATCAACTCAGAATCCAACATCTCATGTAAATATAAGATCCAAGGTCTCAGATTTCATCATCTAAATCAGATTATGGATGAAAGTCTGTCTGGGCCCGATCCATTGTGGGGAGAAATTTCTCTCTGTGTACCTGTGAAACTAGAAAATAAGTTATCTGATTTCAAAACATAATGGTGCAACAGGCAGAGGAAACTACCCATAGACATTCCTATTTAAACGGTAGGAAAAGGAAGAAAAAAAGAAGTTACTATTCCTAAGCAGTTTTGAAACTCAATTAGGCAAATAATAGTTTTCAAGGCCTGGGAATAATTCTCCGTGGTTCATGGCTCCCTCCTCTGGATCCATGGTACTGCCTTCTGGATTCACACTTCTGCTCTTGGCATACCCTTCCTTCTTTTTTATGCAGGGTAGCATGTATTTGCAGCTGAGTACTCTTACAGGCCTGTTTTCTGTCTATAAGATTCTAGGAGTCCAATAACCTTCTTTCATTTGGACCCCTCTGTCTCTTTCAGTCCTTGCTAGCAGTTTCCACTCATATAACAGTCTCAAGAACCATGCTGATCTCCCATATATGTCTTGGGGATTCATACTATTAGATTCAATGTCCCTTTACAAATCTTTCTTGGATAATCCCTTCTCTACTCCTAACTTCTGCTGGAATAGCTGGGAGTACCCATGAATGACATGGCTAATCTCCTCAAAGAGCCCTCTGTGTGCCTGAATATTCTGACTTTTTGATCTTTCCGAGGCATGAGCAGAATGTTGTCTAGTCACATCCCTGTCTTTCTCTCCAGAGCACACTTTCTTGACTGAAGCTCTTAATTTCAGTGTTTTGTAATCTGAATAGTCTGAGGATTTCCCAGATCAAGTCCTAGTTCTTCTTGTTCACTGGTTTTTCCCTCAATCTGTCTTTTTTATCATAAGCATCAAGGAGGAATCAGGTCTTATGTTCAATACTTGCAAAATCTCCTTAGTTAATACCCAAAGTCATCACTTAGGAGTTCTGCTTTTCGCATAACTGTAGGGTACAATTGTGCTAAGTTTTCTTCGGCTGTATCACAAGGCTCCTCTTCCTTCTAGTTTCCAACAACACGCTCATTTCCTCTTGAGCCTTCACCAACAGCACCTTCAGGTTCCATATTTCTACCATCAGTTGTTCAGGGCAATCTAGTTTTGTTCCTATCTTGTTCCTTAAAATTCTTCCAGCCTCTTCCCTTTGCTGAATTCCAGTGCCACTTGTACATTTTTAAGTATTCATTACAGTAGCACCTCACTTCATGGTACCAAAATCTGTGTGAGCTTCCTATTACTCCCTAACACACTACCACAAGTTTAGTGCTTTAAAACAATGCAAGTTTTTGTTTGTTTGTTTGTTTGTTTGTTTTAAATCTTGCAGTTGTGGTTATTTAGTCCATTTTCTATTTAGGAAAAAAAAAGTGCAGCTTACTACCAGCATTAGTTTAATTTTATATTAACATGTTCTTTGAGGCTAAAGCAAATCTGACTGGTTTTCAGTGTAAAAATAAAATATAAAAACTGTTCTTGGAGTTATTTCTAAACAGAACTTGTCACTAATTCTAATGTAACAGAAATGTATAGATAAATCAGATTCATCAAATGAGCTTCGGCTAACAACTGTTCAAGAGCGATGTTAACATCACACATAAAATGCTATATTTTCTAGGATTTGAAATTTTCAGCGATCAAGAGTTACTATATTTTGTAAATGGAAATACCACTACCAGAAACAGAAACAGAATGTTATAAGTAGAATGATATCATTTGTTTCCAAAGACTATCAATACGCTAGAGTGATGCAAAAATAATAATAAAAGCAAGATCTTTCATGGCAAATTTTGGGGGTAAGGTTAGGACTGTAATCCATGAGTTATCTTGGGGTAAATGCTGCAGCCCCAAGTGCTACCAGGGAGTATTCTCGAGGCTAATGGGAAATGGATTTAAAAAAAAAGGTTTTACAGGACTAGAATTGAGGTATTGGTAGGGCTGTATTCTTTCTGTAGGCTTGAGGGGAATCTTTTTTTTACCTTCTCTGGTTTCCAGAGGCTCTAATGTGCCTTGGCCCACAATGCCTTCCAGTAATGGAATCACTCCACCTGGATCCCCACATTGTCATCTCATCCATCACCTTTCAGACCTTGACTTTCTGCTTTCCTTATCTAAGAACCTTTGTGATGCAGTGGATTCACTGGGATAATCCCATATCACGACTCCAATTTATTATTCCTCATTCTATCAAATCTGAAAATGAATTTTTCCATATAAGGTAACATTTTCATGGGTTCTAGGGATCAGGTTGTGAGCATCTTTGGAGGGAGGGGAGAGAAGTTATTCTGCTGCCACAGGTTCTTCATAAGGATCTGATGCAGGCTCCACGATTTCTTCTAAATTAGTTTTGTGTGTGTGTGTGTTGTTTTTTTTTTTTTTCCCACAGAAGCTCATACGCTTCCACAATCCCGAGGGAAAAAAGGTTTATCTGAGTAGTACCCTGTGAGAGACAGAAAGCTTTTCATTTCTGGAATCCCCAGAAAATGTCTCCTGGGCTCTGATTAGCTGATGAGAGGATTTTATGACTATCGCCAGAAGAGACTGAAACTCTTGCCTCATACTATAAACCAGTAGTTCTTTCCATCATTTTGCAGGGTCATGCTTGAACTTATTTTGTGCATCTAAAAGCTAAAAGTTTCTCTCCCCAGGAAAAAAAGCATGTGCACAGAAGTGAATAATTTTTCATAACATTTTAGGATATTCATGAACTATCTAAAGTTTGTCAGCAAGGTCTCCCTGGAGGATCCATGGACCCAGTTAAGGACCCTTTCTGTAGACTCTGAGCGTGCACCTCCAGAGACATTATCATCAGCTAAAGCAGGGGTCCCCAATCCCTGGGCTGTGGACCAGTACTGATCCATGGCTGGTTAGGAACAGGGCCGCACAGCAGGAGGTGAGCAGCCTGCCAGAACGCAAAGCTTCATATGTATTTGCAGCCGCTCCCCAGCACTAGCATCACCACCTCAGCTCCACCTCCGATCATCAGGCATTAGATTCTCTCATAGGAGCACCGGTTGTTGGTGCCAAAAGGTTGGGGACTGCTGAGCTAAAGGAAGCTTTGAATGCTTTGAGAAATTTGGGGGTCACCAAGGAGTTCCATTGCATTCTGAAGGACCCACCCATTTAAGCTACGTCAGAAGATTTTTGACTTGGAGACCACAGGTTCTTCTAATTTTAACTTTTCCAAGCTAGGAAAGGATGGATGGACATGGCTGACATTCTGGAAACACTTTTCCAGTCCTCATATCATGGGACTTTTCCTGAGGATGATTTTATCCTGAATTTTTATGCTCCCCTTCCCCCATTTTTTAATACCTAATGACATTTTCTTCTCTCAGAAACTGATAAATTTCAGAGTGACAAGACGGTGTGGGGAGGAGAGAGAAAAAATGAATAGAGCAGGTAATACAGTGAGGAATGGAGAGAACTGCCTCTGAACAGTTCCTTAACAGACAAAACTTTCACCAGATGGCATTTCCATTCATCATCCTTCCTCACCAAATTCATTTGTTTGGGAGTTCACATTTTCAGCAACAATGTATTGGCGTGTGTGGTATTCTGAATCCTGTGCTAGGTCTGTGAGGAGTGCAGAGGTGAATGCCATTCAGACTCTTTTCAAAGAGTGGGAAGTCCTGCATTGGAGATAAATATGCAGGGAAAGTCAGCCTAAAGCAGTTTCCAGAAAGGGTTTCTCTGTTCGCCCATCCTAAATTTCTTCCTCTGTGTGTGTGTGTATGTGTGCACGCACACACACGCTTCATCTCATGTTCCCAGGACTGGAGGAATGCCTCTCTTGTTCCCCCATCTCATCTCCTCATTACACGGACCATCATATTTACCATGATATTTTGTAATGATATATTTATGCCTCTCTCACAACAGATCACAAACCCCTTGAGGATAGAGGCTGAGTCTTATTAAACTTCATATCTGTATTCCCTGGGAGCTAACAGGGTACCTAGAACATGATAAATACTTTTTTAAAAAGTTGTTGAATACAGCATTGAATCCAGAGAAAAGAGAAGGTAGATGAAACAAGATGCCCCGTGAAAGGAGGACCCTAGCTGTTATGTCAGGGGACAGTGGCATTTGTCCGTATGTTTCTGGGCCTCAGTTTTACACCTCTCCTAGAAGGGAGGAGCTGGATTAGGTGGTCCTTTCCATATAAAAAATGGTTTTCATGCTGAGGGTGGGGAAAGAAGTAACTAACATCCTGTCCAGCTGACCCTGCTTATGCTTCCCCCTACGTTTTCCAGTCAAAAATAGTTCCCTGAAGTTTGAGTGTCAAGAGAGCTGCAAAACCCCCAGATGCTCACGCAGTTCGCCGGCTCCATTGACAAAAGTGACTTCCCACGCTTTGCCCACAGAGGGCATCCCTGCTCATTGATATGTAGACCAGGCGAATGCAGCTGCTGGGAGCCTCCTCCGACCGCTCTTTTTTCCCTTCTCCGTCATCCCTCTGCCCCCACCCCCTTCCCCTGGAATCTTTGCCTGATCCAGTTCGTTTTCCCTCCGGTCTCCACATTTTCCCTCCCAGCCCTCCGCATCTCCGGATCAATGGATAGTACGGGCTCCAACTCCCAGCTCACACACCGCTGGCGGACACCCCAGTAACAAGTGAGAGTGCTCCACCCCACAGCCCCCCGCTTCGTCTCCCTTGGTCCCCTCCACTCTCCGCTCTTGGAGGAAAGACAAGCAGCATCTCTCATTCTCAGGAGGATTTTTCTTCTCAACTTTAACCAGCGGAGGACAGGGGGCCGGACTCAAGCTTCTCCCGCACAGCCCGGCCACAGGATTGCTTTCCGTCTCCTCTTGGTCCCTCCCGGGCATTCTGTTTATTGATGACTCGAGAGCCCCGCAGAGAGCTGTCTCCCCTCCTCTTGTCCCCTCTGCTTCCTTGAGTTAGTTTTCCAAGGTTTTCCAGGGAGCTCAGGATCTCTCGGACTGAATGGAACTTTTTGCTGCCTCCTTTGGCTGCTGATTCTGTCAGTGGACAAGAAAGAAGGCTCCGGAGGCAAGAAGAGGCGCAGGGGAGGTGGAGGGAGAGGACGAGGAGGAGGAAGCCGAAGGGGCTCGGTGTGAGTGTGTGCATGTGTGCATGTGTGTGTGAGTGCATGTGTGTGAGAGCAGCCGCTGCCCAGGACCCCCGGCCCCGAAGGTGTTGGTTGAAATATGGAGAATAGTCTTGGATGTGTTTGGGTACCCAAGCTGGCTTTTGTACTCTTCGGAGCTACCCTGCTCAGCGCACATCTTCAGGTCACCGGTAAGAGGTTCTTTCCTTTCTTCTCGTCGCACTTCCCCAGCCCCCCAACCCCTCTTCTTTTCCTTCTCATTTCGTTCGGCGAGTAGTAGAATTGGGGTAGCGGGAGAAAGAGCAAGATGTTCGGTGCTCACTCTGCACCCCTTTTCCTCACCGATGATAAAAGGCAGGAAGACTTTTCCCCCCTGGGGGCAGAGGATGTTGGCGGCAGGGGAGAGGGTCGCCCCTTCGCTTTTTTAATCTGGTGCTCTTGCATCTTTGCTTTTGCAAACACTTGCCCTGATTTGAAGAGCTGGAGGGCTGGGGCAGGGAGGAGGCAGGTGATGGGGATGCCATTGGAAGGAACCGGGTTGGATCCGTAAAGCCTTGGAAACCTATGGAGCAGGGTTTTTGGGGCAACAGGGCCAAGCAGAGCGGGTCACCGAGGGGGCTTTGAGGAAGTCTGCGGAATGCAGGCGGTCGGGCGGCTGAGTCGTTCCTGTGCGCCTCCATTTGGGATTTTGACTTGCCTGCCTATGGAGAATTCCGAAAGGGACAGTTACTGTGCTGTGTGGTGCTTAGGGCCGGGGACGGTGGTGCTGAAAAGAGGCACAGAGTTGCTAGGAGGAAGGAGGCGTGTTTTATTTTATATGTTAACCGTGGATTAAGTTCACAGGCTGTCTTCAGATACCTTCAGGACAGTTTCAAACTCCAAATGATTGCTGTTCCAGGCAACCGGCCCCTTGGCTCCCTTGCTTGGCAAGCATAGTTTGTCTGCTTAAACATGGCACAAGTGTTTGGGGGAATGGATTGGGTGATAGTAGGAGAAAGAGGGACCCGAGGGCTGCTGGGGGCTGCTGCAGTCTTCGTATTTGGAGCTGGGGGGCTTCGACGGCCAAAAAATATATTTTTAAAAGAGCAAAATGTCTCCTTTTTATGTCCACTCGTTTCGCTGGGCCTCACCACAAGTATAGATGGGCAGTGGGGTACCGGGGGTGGACCTGGCGGGGAAGGAGTGGAGAACAGACGGGTGAGCATTCACATTCCTTCGGGAATGATCTTTTCCCAAATCCAAAAAGAAAAGAACTGCGGGCAGGGGCCACACGTTGGGTAGGAGCCCCCCCCCCCCGACTCCTGGAAATTAACAGGGAACGGAAGGTAAATCACAACCAGCCCCCAGCTGCCCCCAAGCCTGAACCTCCGACTCTCTTGTTCTTGCTAAATGCTGCATGGCCCAGGATTGCGAATGCGAGCGGGGAATGCGCCTCTCCTGGTCGCTGGGGATTCAGACAGTCAAGCGGGGAGCCAGCTGGAGGCTCCCCCGATCCTGGCGCGGCCACACACGAACAGAATCTGTGCATCCACACTGACCCCAACTCTTCACCTTCGTTTGCTCGGAGCGAGAGAAAGAATGAGTGAGGGAGCGAGAGAGTGAGAGGGAAGTGTGCGTGTGCGTGTGTGCGTGTGCGTGTGTGTGTGTGTGTGTGTGTGTGTGTGTGTGTGTACACGCGCGCGTGCGCATATGATGCGTGTGGACCCGCATCCGCTCGTTCGCTCAGCAGACCAACTCCCTCCCTCCATCCCTCCCTCTCAAGCCGGTCCCCTCCTCCCCAGCTTCTCTCTCTCGCAGCTTTGTCCTCAGCAATTACTCTCCCGGAAGGTGGGCGGGGGTCATCCCCTCCCGAATGAATAGGTGTCTTTTTAAAGTTCCCTCCTCGCCACCCGCAGACATTGGATGCTGAAGTGGGGAAGAGACCCTCCTTCTGCACAAATTGAGTTGCGCTCTTTTGGGCAGTTCGGGAGCCGGCCACAGAGGGAAGGGGGGAAGTTCAGAGGGGCGTCCCTAGCTGGATAGAAAGCCTACCCAGCCAGACCTGAAATGAGTCGGCTGAAAATATTGGATTAGGCAAGGTGTGCAAGAATAGACAATGGCGTTTTATCAATTACACTAAAATCTTTTAAAGCTGTTTCCCAGCACACTTTGGCTAAGAGTGGAGGTAAATGGAGACAGGTTTATATATGTTTTACTAATATCTAAATTAATTAACTATTCCTTTTCCTACTTAAGTTTCTTGTCTAGAGAGTTAGGAACATATATTACTGCTTGATTTTAATTTCCTTCTCAACTGACATGTATGTATATGTTCGAAAAGGCAGACAAAAATATGCATATACAGGAGATATACCCGTGGATACGCTTGTGAATCTAAATCTTTAAGCTTCTCTCTACTTCTAAATTCATTCCTGTTATTTGCAAGTGACAGTTTGCACAGGTCCCAGGAAAGTGGATGATGCAGTTTCGAGATGTAGTTAATTCATATCACTCTGGTCTTTGCTTATTAATCTGCTTCTCTTTTTCTTAGTCATAATTTCTCTTCTTCAGATACCTGGCAGGGAATTGATGCTGAAGGAAGCAGAGTTCACTCTATGAAAGGACCAGTAGGAGGTGCCCTTAATAAGGCCAAGTGCCTAGTTTACTGGCAGTGAAATTCCCACCCACCGGGATGTTTTAAAGACTTTGTTGATGGATAACAAAGGATTGTGGAGACTAGCAATAGCACTGGGTATGTTCCTGCTTCCTAGATACAGTCTGAAGCTGCTGTAGCTTTCTCTGAAATAGTTATGAGAAAACAAAGGGCCTCCCTGAACAGTATCAGAATAGGACGAAGACTGATGCTGGAGGAGGAGGGTGGTGGCCTTTTTAGTTGGCTCTTGTAAGATGCCATCTTCTTACGTATTTGACTTGAGCACCAAGCAACAGCTCTAGAAGAGTTTGAGGATCTCAGATGGGATGAAAATTTTAAACGTTAGATGTCAGTGATTGAAATAGCAGGTATATGTGTTAATTAATTTTTTTTTTTCATCTCTGTGTTTGGCTTATGTTCTGTTGAAAAAAAAAAAGTGATCAGAGTTTGTGTAGTCTGGACATGGTGAAAGGTGGCTTACCGCCTCTGCTCTCCCCTGCATGTCTCCCCAACCAAAGTAGATCCGATGCCCCCGTCTGTGTGTGCTGTTGAGTAGAACATGGCAGGACCCGAGGGCTCCTGGGCAGCCTGTCTGTCCCTTCCTCTTTGAGTGCTGCAATGTAAATCACCAGCGACCTGTCACAGCATCCATTTCCCACACAGCAGCAGGTGCCCCCTCTGAGTTGTGAAGCATGTGAACCAGCCACCACACGTGCTATAATGTGAATATGTTAGGTCTAGTGCATTTGCTTTAATGCTCTTAAAAGCCAGGCTGGCTTGAGCTGCTGATAGGCATTTTTTTTTTTCCGGGCAGAGATTTATAACTTCTCAGTGTGTTTAATTTACATTTATGCTCTGGCAAGTTAACCTCTCAGCAAACTCCCTTATTGTTTTCATTGAAGAGGAAGAGCTTTAATCCGATCTGAAGTCTTGAGTGAAGGTTCCTCCGAATTTGCAGGCTGTCCTGTGGTCTTCTCAGCCAAAGGGAAGCTTGACAAGAGACTGGGGAGGTGATTTTTGGATGGAAGGGGACATTTTTACTTGTTTCTGGCGAGAAAAGGGATGACACTGCATCTTGCAAGGGAATCCCAGCACTTTATCCTCAAAAAGATCTTTTATGAGAGGAAATATTTCTTTCTCTCTGGCTCGAGTTTCTTTTTTCATGCATCCGGTAGTCCAAATCTTCATATGCACGTGTCTTGGTCCTGGAATGTTTTCTGCCACACACAGTGGGCTCACCCCAGTACCTTCTCCCTGCTTTGGAAACGAGCCCTGACTTAAGTCTTGACTTCCAGACCAAATGCTTTTTATCTTTAGGTGTTTACAGGCAGCGCTAAAGTTTCTGCAAAGACTATTTCTCTCCATGGAATACTGTGCCCCAATATTTCCTTTTAAAGCAAGTATTCTCCCCGTTTCTTTGGAGAACTTGCCATCCTAAACTTTACAGGTGAAACTTTTTCTCCATGCTTTTACCGTACAGGATAACTCTGTTAGAAAGAGTGTAGTTGTTTCTGATATTTCTTAAAAACGTAATCGTGAAGATGCAGAGAAGAGAGGATTCCCACCTCCTGGGCCACCTCCCCAGTGCACGACTGGGGTGGACTGGAATTGTGCTTGTTTCATAAAGAGATGTTGGGAAACCATTGTGATTCCACCTGTGACTGAACTCTCCTTACCTGGCTATGGACCTTCCCACTGCGTGTAGATATCACCTGTATGCTCTCAGAAACTTGCTCCATGTCAGGAATACATTGCTCTGTTATGGTATTTGTTACACAGCTACCAGGTCCAATGATGAATTTCTGATGGATCCACGTACCGCAGATGATGATCTCTTAGATGAACTGTTTTATGTAAATTTTGGGAAACCTTCTTTTTGCCTGAGTTAATAATGACATAAGCCCACCGAGGATTACTTGATTAATTAACTAAAGATAAAAAAGTCATTAGGTTCTGGAAATAGACTGTATTTCCTAAAGAAGAGTGATAAATAATATGCACATTTACAATTCATAAAATGTAAATGGGGAGTCATCTTTTTTTTCCTGTTTATTTTATTTTATTTTTTATTTATTGATTTATTTTTTATTATGATGACCCAGGGGAGGACAGGAGAGTGTCACAAACTGTCACAACACTTATACCTTAATGAATTGTAGCCTGGAATCTTAGTAACGCTTAATGGAAACACACCTGAATTAAATATCAACATGATGCCCAGCGAATTGTTCTGCAGGCTGCCTCTGCAGAATCACAGCTCTCGTTTCTAAACTGTAGAGTGTCAACGCTGCCTCCTTCGCTACAATTCAGGAAAGTCTTTCTCACTGTGAACCTGGTCCACAGGCATTGTGTTTGACATGCTGCATTATATTTCGCGAGGTCACGGAGATTTGCCTTAAAAACATTTTAAATTTTTATGAGTGTTCCTTTTACTGGAGAGTTAAGCTGTGTTCTACAGACAGCTAAGTAGTACTCTTCTCACAGGTGACTCTAACTAGTGGTGGCCTCTCCGCCAGTGGTATGGAAGTTTTAGAACTCAAAAGCAGTAAGAAGATATAAGAGTGAACACTAGAATATAGTACGTTATGTCAGCCTAGGTATTCTGTTTTTTTCAGCAGGGTGTTACCGAGTTGGAATACTAGAACTTTAATTTCCTTCAAAGTTACTACTTTTCAGAAATCAAAGCATTTCTTAATGATATTATATCAGTAGCATGGCACTGACCCAAAGCATTGAAGATATTTTCCTTCAAAACAAGACTTCAGGTAAAGGAGCTGTTGAACTTGTCAATAAGAAAGGACAAACAATCCAGCTTATTTTTCATAATGATTAAAAAAAGAACGTGCAAGATAACATTACGTGTTGCGTATGCCAAGTGGGTAGCAGCAAAAATAAAATGCAAATTATTAGACACTTTTATAATTGCAGCACTCAGGTAAATTACAGCACAATTTAGTACTACACGTTTGCTTCCTCCCACATGAGAGTGTTGATTCCTTATCTTACATTTCTCTGGTTTAGCACTGTACTAACACACAGATGTACAGTTGGCTGATTGATCATCAAAATAACTATAGTGCTCTAAAGTTCTTTCACAAATTTTAGCCTGAAATTTAAAAGCCAGACCTCTTTAACTCAATGATTAAGTAAGTATGTTTTCTTTGGCGGTGTAGAAATGCCAGTGGTATGGTTTTGAAATATATAATAATGTGTATGATGCACTATTTTTCTTTGTCACTATTTATGGTAATTAGCCAGTGATAATACTAGTATATGCTGCTTTTTATAAATAGTTCCAAACAACCATATGAGCCACAGCTTTCATTGCTTGGGAGGGAAGTTCGATCAGAAAAAACAAATTTTCCATATTTATTGATCATATTTTTAAAGTCAATTGTTATGCTATGACTCGGGTGGGAAAGTTTCTGTTTTCTGTTAAATTTCACGATCCCAGTGCCTGTAACCAGCTTCTTACTTTTGTGATATACTTTGGCTTAATTTTACGCATTTGAATGCTGTGACTTCTTGCTTGGACAGTCATTTCACAGTTTCGCAGGAAGGAGGCCCTTTATACCACTTAGGATTATTTTGATGGGACTTATCAGGGAGATGTATTGCAATTTGAGGATTTCTCCCTTGTACTTTGCTCACCTTTTAAAGATTGTTTCTTGCCAGAAGTCTACTCTTGAGACTGTCTAGGACAAAAATGTTTCATTGAATTAATTGAATCTTTATGATGTGATATAATGAAAATACCAACTTATTAATATAGTATTATGATCTGATGGCAGGGCTTATCAACACCAACGTTAGTCTGGTATTGAAAATGCCCTTAAAGTCTACATCCATGCTACCCTGAACAAGCCTGATCCTGTCTAATCTCGGAAGCTAGGCAGGGTGGAACCTGTTAGTACTTGATGGGAGACCACCTAGGAAGACCAGGTACTATAGGCATAAAAAATTAAAAAATGAGGGATTATAAACTGACAAGGTTCTTGTAATCTGTGAGGTCAACCAATAGTTGCCTTACCTTAAAAAAAAAAAAATGCCCTTAAGTCTACTTTTACATTTTTATAAGAAAATAAAGGAGTCAAATGATTAACATAAATATTATTTACTCATCAGTTTTCTTGATAACTGAATTTCTTATTAAATATTTTTAGATTTTACTAGTTTTTCCATAGCTTTAAAAACATTTATACACTCACTTAGCTGCCTTTTAAGTATGTAAAACATTTTACAACAATTTAACCTGGTTTTAATAAATCAAAGGCATTGCAGTGGCTCAGTTATTATACTCTGATATTATAGGGATAATTTCTAAAGATCTGTATCATACAGGGCTGTATATTTTTTCTCTTATATAGCCATGGGCTGCTGATTTTTTTTAAGATTTCTATTTTTTATTTATAACATGCATTTATCTTCTTTCTTGTCTCCAGCTCCAAATTCTTCCTCTAATAAGAGTTCTTCAAAGCAGCCCTTCTCTTTTCTGCCTTTGATTTGCTAAGAAATAGGGGATTGGGTTTTGTGACAATTATGTCTAAAGTAAAAGAGGAGATTCTAAATCAGGACCCAAATCCCTCACTAGAGGAAAAAAAAAACAACTATTGGTTTTAACTAATGGGCTGTAGTATTTCTGAAGGCTGATACTTCTTTGCAGTTTCCTTTATGCAACATTTTTTTCCTTATTAAAAGATGTGGACTAGATAACTTCTATTTATATTACTAATTTTCACATAGTATGATTTATTTAAATTGTGAACTATACTATACATATAATGTTTGGTATAATTAATAATAATAACATCAATGATCACAGTAATGATAATGACACAAATATCTCTATTCCCACCAGCAATTTTCTTAATTTTATATTAATTCCTTGCTTTCTTTACAGTTTTAGCCACATACATATTAACATATTTTTAACATATTATTTTGCCTTGCTTGTCCTCGACCATTATAAAATGTGTATATTCTTCTCTAATTTGCATATTTTCTGGACAAATATTTGAGATTTGTCTAGGAGGATGCATGTTGCTGAATTTCAGTTACTTTCTCTGCTGTGTAATATTTCGTGATATCACTTAATTGTACTTTATCCAATTCGTCACTAATGGACTATTGGGAACTCAAGTTTTGCTATTGCCAGTGATGCTGCTATGAACATTCTTGAACATGTCCCCCCAGAACAAATTCACCACCATATCTAGGGTCCAAAAGTGAACTTGCTGAGGAATAGAAAGAATATCTTTAGGAGCCAAATTCTAGAAATAAACAATTCATAAATTTAAAATTGCGTACTGTTTTGAGCATCGTTATGAAATCTCACCCTGTCCTGCTCCAATGACAAGTTGCATCTATAGACATTTCTGCCAGGAACATAGGAAAGTTCCCTTTGTTCCATGTCTCCACCAGTACTTGGAATTGTCATATGTTTAATTTGCCCTCATGGTGGATATGAATTAGCATCTCATGGATTTTAATTTGCACCTCTTTGATTGCTAATAAGTTGAACATTTTTTCCCCCATAAGTTTATTGGCTGTTTGTGATTTCAGCAAGATAATTCTACAATTCTGTTTCTCCAACTGAGCGGCCATTTGCTTTGAGGGATATTTTGGGTTTTCCTACTAAGCAACATTTTGCTTTCAGGCATAGATGTTATCAGTGGCCTAACTTTTAGAAAGTTGTTGCCTTATACGGTATCACACTTATTTTTAGCTCAGATTTTCCTTAAACATCTTTCTAGAACATACACTTATTTTAAACTGGAAAAGAGATCCTCAGTCACTATAAGATTACCGAATACCTAGAGAAACCCTCACCTTGTCAGTATTCTGCCTTGTCATATTTATTATGTCTATGAGCATATTGCTTACAGAGAAGTGGGATGCTAGGATGCCAGGCTTAATTTGAGGAACATTACAAATCCTCTGAATATGACAGAATTAAAAGATGACTCAATCACAGAGTTATACAGATAGATGCCGAGTCTATGTCAGATATCTTCATCTGACCATTTGACCTTGGTAAAATACATAAGTTCAGGAGCATGGTTATATATGGGACTGTGAGTTTTAAACAAATAAACATACTTGCACATGTGCATATGCGCACCTCCCAGTTTTTGTTTGGGTTCATAATTGTCACCTATTCCTATGGGACAGACTAATGGAGGCCCCTGGATGAAATAAACTGTCGGATATGCTAGCAGTGGCTTTTCTAGTGTGTTGCCCCTATATTAACTCATTAGAGATGTGAGCCAAGCCGGAGACATCTACGCAAACCCCTGGCACCCGGAATCCTCAATCCATTGTTCCCACATCTTTTCTGAGCCTCATGGGATCCCAGAAGAATATAAATTAGAGAGAAAATCTGCAAAGCTTTCCCTTTCATGTTTAATATCTGGGCAGAGCTGTTCCCTGCAGGACAATTTCTCATTATTTTCTCTCTTTGGTTTGAGACATCTCCAGGGATGGTTTGTTCAGCGGCCTATTAGTTGTTACTGTTAAAATTTATTTTACAATTCATCATAGATGGTCCTATTCTAAATGTTCTTCCCATTGCTCCTGTCACCCAGCCTTGATTTTCATTTTCCCTCTTCAGTGATACTCTGCTTGTCTGTGCTGAAGTTGGGTAATTCTAGCCATAAATCATTCTTGCCGCCCCCTTAGTCTTTACTTAACCAGGCTATAAATATTTAGTTCATTTACTCTTTCCTCATACTTCGCCAGAAGCTTAATCATGTTTGTTTTTCCTACCTGATCTCCCTCTAGTTTGTTTATATCTTTCTGGTAATCAAGGGCCCCAGATTAAATGTTCCTCTTCTAAGTAAGGTGTTCCAAGTGCTATATTAGAAAATATAGGTTTAGCATAGTCTTTAGCTTATTGTACAGTCATTCATGGGTACCCATTTTGTCTCCCTTAAAACATGGTTTCTCAGGTAGGACTTTTAATGCCTAACAAAATCATTGAGGTATTATAAGGATCAAATAAGATCAAAATTTTGATTCAAGATAATAGTTACTGAGCATTTGCTGTAGGTTATAAATAATTAAATAAAAGGCCTAAATGTGTTTCTGTCCTCGAAGGGTTTATCATCAAATCAAGGTGACAGACACAGACACAGCTAAAGAGGATACAAGACAGAACAAAGTACTCATTAATAAAAATAAGCACAAACAAAGTAGGGCACGCTTTGAAAAATATCAGCTATAATGTTTATGTATTATAGCATTAATATATTAATGTTAACCAGATGAGCTGAGAAAGCCAATTTATTCATTCCTGTACCCTTAGATTGGCCAAAACAAAACAAAAAACAAAAAGAAGGGAGCGTAAAGAGTTGTCAGTCATGTTTAAACCAAGTTATGGGTATGGTAAGAATGCAAATATCAATGTTTTTCCTGGCAGATGTGCGGATGTTGCTATAAATACATCCTCAGACTATCTACAATGACCCTTTCTTCTTTTATTTATGGAGTGTGTCCTAAGGTGGTATGGAGCTTTGATCCTAGTGGGATGGAAATGCTAATCAATACGTATGTTAGTAAATCCATAATTCTAAAATGAAATAAAGCTTTGAAGACAAGAAAGTATTATAGAAGAATAACTCAGCAGATAAAAGAAGGCTTTCTTAATGAAGCTGTGGTTGGAATTTGAAGAATGGATTAATTTAAAGAGGGTCTAGAAGAGAATACTAGGTAAGAGAAGAGAGTGCAAAGGCCCTGGGGTGGGAAGAAGCATAGTAAATTCAAAGAGAATCAATATATCCGGGGGCTGGAGAACTAAGCATAATAAAAGCTCAGCTGAGGCCAGAGAAGACCTTAGGATCCTCTTTTGAAGATGGTAGCTATTTGTTCTCAGTACAGCCATCCCCTCTTATCTGCAGTTTTGCTTTCCGTGGTTTTAATTACCTGCTGTCAACTGTGGTCCAAAAGTATTAAATGGCAAATTCTAGAAATAAACAATTCATAAATTTAAAATTGCGTCCTGCTTTGAGCATCGTGATGAAATCTCACCCTGTCCCACTTCATCCCACCCAGGATGTGAATCATCCCTTTGTCTGGTGTCTTCACCCTATACAGACAGACCTCAGAGGTATTGTGGGGTCAGTTCCAGACCCCCATGATAAAGCAAGTATGTCAATAAAGCAAGTCAGAATCTTTTTGCTGGTGTAAGGTCTTGCCTTCAGTTTTTTAAGTCATGCAACATCTGTGAAGTGCAATAAAGTGGGGTGCAATAAAATGGGGCATGACTCTATACACTGCCCACCCCCCACCCTAGTAAATTAATAGTCCTCTTGGTTATCAAATCGACTGTCCTAGCATCACAGCGCTTGTGCTCGAGTAACCATTATTTCACTTAATAGCCCCCAAACACAAGCGTAGTGCCGAAGAGAAGGCATAAAGTACTGCCTTTAAGTGCAAAGGTATGTACATATAGGAAAAAAAAAACAGTATAAGGTTTGATAGATACTATCCACAGTTTTACGTATCCACTGGGAGTATTGGAATAGATCCCCTGTGGATAAGGGGGGGCTACTGTAAATAGTGGTTGAATTAATTGAAATGAGTTTATGGCAAAGACTTTTCTAATCTCAGCACAATCATTTAAAAATTTAAGCAAATTACATAGCCCATCTTTGCCGGGAATTTATGAACCCATCTATCCTATATGCCTAGAAATACCTCATGGGGTTGTGTGGACATAACTAATGTAACCAAGGCAGAGGGACTTTGAAAAGTATAAAGAGCTAGACAAATGCAAATGCCTGTTAATAAGCATGTGTACCAGGCTGCTTTGAAAGCTATCACTGAGCAGAGAAAATAGTACTTCCTCTCTTTTAGGTTTGGCATGGAGACCTTTCTTTTTGTGTGCCCTCCTTTGAAATGTGTTCCTGATCACTGTTGGTGAATTAAAAAGGAAAAATGAACCTAAGGTTAAAAAAGTTGTTTTTTTTTTTCAGATTGTTGGCTCAATATGGTTCTTTCCTATACATTTTTTTTTCACCATTACCGTTTCTTAAAAATGTGTGTGTGTATTCCCTTAGATTTAAGCTCATTTAAGAGCATTGAGTGACGTTTCCTTTACCCCGGCAAGTTGCACAGGAGTTGTCTCCGTGGTCCTTTGGTCTTTGGTTATCATGAGATGGATGCCACAGCCTAGGAAGAGAAGCCTGCCAGCTTGACTTCAGTTTACCCATCTGTATAACGGAGACAAAATGACCTCTCTGTCCTACCTCTAAATTGCAGATAGGTAAAATATCTATTTACCTAATAGGTAAAATATCTATTCTGATGCCTGACATCTGATAAGTGTTTCATAAATAGTACCTATTTTTTGTATTATCTTAATATAAGCTAGATTTATACTGGGATGGTCTTTACAAATAGAAAATCTCACAGGCACAGGCAGGTCTCTTTAGAACTCTCCTCAAATTCATGGTTGTAGCTGAAAATTTTAAAGACTGAGAAATAAAGTCAGTCAGTCAGATTCCGACAGCAGTGTTGAAATCAAGCACATGCTTAGTTTAGTTGGCCATGGTCCACGCCTTCGCTGGATTTAGAGGCTAACAGGTTCAGCTGAGTTAGACCTGACACAGAGGAATCCTGATCAGACTTGGCACCGTGTAACACAAACCCTGGGGATTCCTCATTCAAATTCACCTCCCCCATTAACTCTTCTCTGGTTACCCACGTCCATGTTCTCCACACCCCCAGTATTAGCATCCGCTCAGCATGAATGCCTGGAAGCGAGTACTCCCTTGGTTAATGTGTAGTATCAGGTTCAGTCTGTCCCAAGGGTCTTCTCTCTGGAGGAAGGGCTGTCACCTTGATTCTGTGTCAGTGCTTAGCCCTACCTCATACAAATTAATTTAGAGTCTCTGAGATGTGGCGCAGCACAACCATATCTGAACCTCCACAGGTGATTCCAACATGTGGCCAAGTCTGAGAAACTGTGTCCTAGGTCCTTGCTATTCAAAGCGAGGTCCACGGACCTGCGGAGTTGCATCGCTTGGGAGCTCTTTAGAAACGCAGACTCAGGCCATACGTAGGCATACTGAATTAGAATCCCAGGGGGCTGAGAAACACGGCTTTAGGAGACTGAAAGCCCACGGAGGGAAGTGACCCTTGTTTCTATTTCTTTGTAAAACTCTAGTCAGTGGGAAAATGCTTCTTCCGTGCTAGTCTAGTCTTAGCTTGAAGCCTCTATGGAGTGCTTTGTCTTCAGGAGCTGGTCTTGTAATGACAAACTCTGTCAACATCAAAGAATCTCCTGGTTTCTGGTTTAGTATTTTTCTTGGAGGGCATAATATGTTTCATTTTCCTTGAGATTTAAAGCCATTGAAAAACCTCCAAAAAGGCTTTTTGGGTGTTCCATCTATCTTTTCTCTTTTCTCATCGATGCTCATGAAAAGAAGGCACATTTTAAAAGAGTCTCCTGGTTTTTATTCCATGTTATCCCCTCCCTTCTCCTTATTTCCTCCCTAAAGGTACGCAAACCCAGAGAAAAAGACAGGCACTCAAAAGGGCCACCAGGGCCCGGGGTCCTTCTACGCCTTCTCTCTTCTGCCTCTGAGGGGTGATGCTCACAGCACACACTGGCTCAGAGAGAAGCCCTGGCAGGAAGCCAGGCAAAGCCGTGCAAAACCTTGCCATTTGGTTGGGAGTGGTCTTCAGGGCATGAAACAGACCAAGTGCTCATTTATTTGCCTGGGCCTCTGTGCTGGGGGAGAAGGGGCGCAACTGAGATATCTGAAGAAGAGTAAAGCTTTACAGACAGACAGCTCACTGCAAGGTTTTGAAGCTTTTGCTCTGCACCTCCCAGCAAAGAGAAGAGCTTTAACTGGCAGGCTCCAAATCGGACTGTACAAGTAGAGAACTTGGGGGCTCAGCTGCGCAGATTGGACCAATCTGAATGAAAATCAGATTGGCAAGAGATGTTTCTGCTTAGCTTGTGGCCTGTAGGCCCTTTTCTGGTCCCAGTAGAAAAATGAGAAGGCTTTTGTGAAAGGTTATGTAAGACTGCTGGGTTTTTTTTTTTCCCCCTAGAGTAAAATTCTATTTATAGAAAGGCAAAACTACCTCTCAGGAAAAAAAAAATGAATTTTATTCCCTATAGCTTAGGAAAGATCATTTAATCCATCTTCAAGAAAGAATTAAAGGAAGAGAGGGAGAACAAAATCGCAGGGAGAGAGAGTGGGGCATACAGAAAGAAACAGGAGTATGAGAGAGCATCCTCGTTGCTCTGGTCCTCATTGTTGCATTTGTAGGGGGACCAGCTGATCCTGTTTGCCTGGAACTGGGGTGTTTCCCAGGAAGCAGGACTTCCAGTGTTACCAGTAGGACTGCCCCAGGAACACTGGAATGGTTGATCACCCTAAACTAGGGACCTGTAGTGGGGGTGGGAGTGGGGAAAATGTTTTCAGCAGTGCCCTGCTATTTTAGACAGCATGCTGGCAGATGGAGGAATAATTAGGGTGTGGCATCAAGACCTATTAAGAGGAGACTGTTTCCAACAGTCCAAAAAAATGGGTGCCCATTTGGAGATTTAGAAACAAGTTGTACCTTGGCCATGACATCTCAGTCATAGTTTCTTTACCTGTAACCCTTTGCTAAAGTCAAACTTGATGTCCAAAACTGAAGGTTTATTTATTTTTTAGCCAATTGCTTAGCCAAAATCACTGTTAGAAACAGCTCGTTTTCAATATCAGGATATCTTTGGGGGATGGCAGGATAATGTATTTATTGGAAAAGTCCTGTTTAATATTTTTGTGTTTTATTTTTGTGTTTTGTGTATTATTTTGCAGTAGATAGCATTAAATAATTTATTTCCTTATAATGATTATTCTCATTTGCACAAAATCTGAAGTTGCTCATATACACAAGCCATACGAAGTTTAGTTAAGGACATGTTAAATTTCAGAGTCGTCAACTTTTAACTACAGAGTTATTCTACTCTTTTTTCCCTCCCCTCCTTTTTTTCTGGATTTTTTTTTTCTTTACATACCAATTTTTCTTGTGAAAAATTTAAAATCAAGGAGATCCTTCGAAAACTAAAATCCAAATGTGTGAAGTTTATAGAATTTACTATCTTTTTAAGCCTTGTTCCTAATATATGTGAGATAGCTGTCAGCTCACATGTATGAACATGGAACAAGATAAAATAGGTGAATAATTATTTTTTATATAATCAGCCCAGGGATAGACTCTATGTTTTTCTTTGTTTGTTTCTTAAGGAGAACCATTCCTGAGGACTGGTTATTTTTGCAGAAGTCAGTGGAAGCCAAGATAAGACAATGGAGATAACAAAGGCACCTAGAATGAAAAGGTCAATACCTCATGTATTTTAACATATCAGTCAAGCGGGAAAGAACTTGGCAGTTGTTTGAGATGACCTTCTCATTGTACAGATGATGAAACAGGAAAGTTAACTGAGAAGTTGACTAAGCTCTCAAATCACAAGCCTGAGAATGAGTGCCATGAAACATATTTACACACATGGAATTAAATCTTGGCTCTATGAAGATTGAACTCTGAGATCCTCACTATGATGCAGGGTCCTCATCCCTAAAATTGGGAAAACCATTGCTGAATGATTAATTTAAAAATATGTATTACACGAAAGGGCTATCACAGTCCTTGGCATACAGGGAGCACTAAACTGTTTCTGTTTTTATTCATTCATGCAACAGCTGTTTTATGAGATTATGCTTGGTTTATCATATTTGTTGATTCCTGTGGATGTGAAAACATATAGCATACTGCCACTGTTCTTACAGAGTTAACAATGCTTGGGGAAATAAGACCTAGGCAGTTTAAATACTAAAAAGAAAAAAAAGACAAGCAGAGTCACAAGACAATATATTAACAAACAAATTGGCATGGCCACTATGAAAAACAGTAGGGAGGTTCCCCCCAAAATTAAGAATAGAATCACCATATGACCCAACAATCCCTCTTCTTCTGTGTATCTATCCCCACAATTTGAAAACATTTCTCTATAAAGATATATGTACCCCGATGTTCATTGCAGCATTATTTGTGGTGGCCAAGATATGTAAAACAAAACAAAACAAAGAAACAAACAAATAAACAAAAAACAGTGTCTTTTGATAGATGATTGTGTAAAGAAGATGTACATTATACAACGGAATATTACTAAGCCATAAGATGAAATACTGCCATTTGCGACAGCATGGATGGATTGTGAGATAATCATGCTAAGCAAAATAAATCAGACAGAAAAAATTGAGAACCATATGACTTCACTCATATGTGGGATATAAAACTGAAAGCAACAAACAGACAAACAAAAACTCATAGACACAGACAACAGTTCACAGTTACCAGAGAGAAAGCAGGAGGAAGGGAGGTAGGAAAGGGTGAAAAAGGTCAAATACATGGTGACGGAAGGAAATTTAACATTGGGTGGCGAGCACACAATGCAATATACATAGGATGTATTATTGAATTGTATATGTGAAACCTATATAGTTTTATTAACCAATGCCACCCCCCAATAAATTTTTTAAAAAGAACCAAATGAGTGAGGAGTACAGATAGAAGAGAGGGGGACAGAAACCCTGTCAGAAAGGCCTCTCACATGAAGAAAGACTGAGTCCGGTGGGCAAGGTGTTTGGAGGGGAAGAGAGCATATTCCTGCGTGGACACTGTTCTTTACTTGCACTGGCTCTGAAGGACGAGAGGAAAGATGGCAAACACTTCACTTCTCACAGTCGGCCGCTCACTCGCCGCAGTGCCAGTTTCTATCACCAGCAGTGGTTCCTTTGCTCACTAGCCTCTTCCTAAGCAGATTTTTGATAGCCTAGGAAAAAGCAAGGGAGAGGGAAGTGACAAGGTCACCTGCGAAGTAACTTTGGCAGCATAAATAATGTAATTTTTAGAAGAAGAGATTTTTGCCTACAAGGCGTTTCCTAATAATTTGAGGGAGGTCTCAGAAGGACACATTGCTCAGGAAAAGGCAGATGCCATCACACATCACATTTCAAACTCTGAGATCTAGTAGCTGAGAAAGTAGATTTCGGCCCCTGCACTGGTGGAGTAAAGCTGTGCTGGAAATTACTGTTTCCATCTTTTTTCCTTTCAGCATAGCTTCAAAAGGTATAAAAAACTTTGATTCAGAATGCCCAAATCCTTTATTACTAATGCATAAAAGGGTGTTAGCTCACCCTTAAAAGGTTTTCTGTGCATTTTAGAGCCGAAGGGAAGGTATCCCAGCCCAGAATTTTCAGCTTAAATAACTTTTTCTTTGTTCTTTCTCCCCATATAGTCATATATGGTTACAATAATTAGTAATTGATACATGATGATAATGACGATGATGTTGCTTTATGTTTGTCTGTTACTTTATTTTCTAATGGCTTTCACATGTGTTATCTAAATTCATATCCTAATACCTCTAACAAAGGGGGATAGGATAGCTGACTTGTCTCACATGTTTTGTGAGTGAGGTTATACATATTGGTGGTCTCTTATTTGTTTAAGATCATACTGAAGGTACTAGTCCTATAAAAAAAATCTTAAATCTTCTGCCTTTTAATTCATTTACTCACTAATATGTATTTGACACCTTCCAAAAGCAAGAGAGAGAAAAAAGCAAGGGCAATTTACTTTTTTGTTGACCAAAAGTACATGCTCTTAAAAAAAAGAAAAAAAAAAACATTTAGCACCCAAATCTTAATTTCTAATAGAATTCTCCAACCAAAAGAACAAGGGTTCCTTGAAAGAATGGCTGATGCTGATTCTAAGATTTAGGTTGGAAATATATAAGATAAGCTTGGAGCATCTTATATATTTCTGGAGCCAGAAAGTAAGAAAGTAATCTTTTAAAAAATGAAAAACTCATAATGATGGAGTATACCAAAGCAGCACAGGAGCTGACTGAAAGCTCTCAATGGCCAAAGCTGGAACAGTTTTAGCAACACAATAAATCAAGTAATTTCAGATTATAACTCAAAATACAGAATATCCAGGAGTCCATATTATTATATATAAATGATTGAGTAAATAAATGGGAGAGAGTATACAAATCTCCTATGCAGAAGAATTCCAAATCATTTATATAGATAACCCACCCTCAAGGAGGTTGAGTATAACCCCCACTCTTTTCACTGTGGGCTGTGCCTAGTGACTTCCTTTCAAAGAGTACAGTATGGGGAGAGGGGATTGACTTTACAGGGGAGAAACCAAATAAACATCACCTCAGCCCAATGATCAAGGCCAACATCAGCAATGATAAATCATGTCCATGGCAAGTAACCCTGGTATGACGGGATGAGATTGGCACTTCATCTCTGTGATCTTCACTTCCCAAACTTAAGTATGATCATGAGAAAAAACAGTGGACAAAACCCAACTGAGGAACAGTCTACAAAATACCAGACCAGTACCCCTCAAAAGTATCAAGATCATCAAAAATAAGGATCGTCTGAGAAATTGTCAGTGCCAAGAGCAGCCTATGGAGACGTGATGACAGAATGTAATGTGTTATCCTGTGTGTGGTCTTGGAACTTAGAAAGGACTTTAGGCAAACACTAAAGAAATCTAAACAAAGTATGGACTTCGTTTAATAATAATGCATCAGCATCATTCACTAATTTTAATAAATGTACCATAATAGTTTGTTATTAGTAATAACAGAAACTTGATGTGGAGCATATGGGAACTTTTTGTACTGTCTCCACAATCTTCTGTACGGATAAAACTATTCTAAAATAAGAATTTATTTAAAAAAATAGTATCCTTCTGTGAGAGTGGAACACTGAGCAGAGAACTTATTGCACTAAATTTGTTTCTTCCTCTTTAAAATAAGCATGATAATTTCACTCTTGTGGGGTTATTCTGAGAAGTATAAATGATGTTTCTATAACCCTAACTTGCATGACATGGACATCACCTAAATTACTCCTCATTTTCGCTAATGCTCCCCACTCTCTAAAACAGCCCTTCGGCCTCCTGTGGTACCTTTCTTACATATTTTTAGGAATTCCAGGAGCTCTGTCATCAACAAGTTGGCCTTCTGATCACTGTCCTCAAGGTGGCTGTGTGCTGTGCCCACTGAACTTCTCTCCTGTCCTCAGGTCGCTTCCATCTCCCGCCCGGCATCCTGCCTCCTCAGCTAGATGACTGCCGTGGCGTTGTGTAAGGCTATCGAAGTAGTAGAACCTTTCTAGTGCTACAGCTTTGCTGTGTCCAGGGCCTGAGTGTACTGACACTCTTTCCTCCTTGTCAAACTTATCACACTGCTTGTGTTCCTTGTTTTACAAAGTCCTTTAAGACAATAATAATTTATTTATGTAGAGTTTGTAGTTTTTCTCTGCATATGACTCAGATTCAGTTGAAAGGCTGGTCTGAGAACAGATGTCACATGTCCTGTTTCCCTGTAGATTTAGCCTTTCTGTCTCTAAGCCACCAATGGAACTTCTTTAATTAGTATTTAGATTTCCCCTATATTAATGAGCTATTGCAAAAATATTTCTATGTTTTTTAACTCATATACCATGGTTAGTCTCATTACGCTGAGGCATTTATAAAGTGTGGAAAAGTAGCATAATAATGATCAGTTTTATGAGACTGTGTAGTTTAAAATAATATGGCAGATATTACATATGAAATATTTGTTGCCCACTATTTCCTTATTTAATAAGGGGTTATTTCCCATAAGCAGCAATATGCCAGCTAAAGGACTCTATTTCCCAGACACCTTTGTATCTAGGAGTGGCCATGTGACATAGTTGTGACAAACAGCAGGGAATCAGGAGGCTCTTTGGGATTCTGGAGACAGTTTGCTCTTCTGACTAAGTACTCCTCCCCTCGTGCTTGTCGCCTCCTTCTGTCTGGGCAGCAGAAGTGAGGCCTAAAGTTGGAACAGCCATTCTGCATTTTATCTTTGTTAAGGACAATGAGAAAGAAATGGGAAGAAATGAGTCCAGGACGACTGCCTTAAGCAGCATTACCTACCGTCTTGGGATGCTCCCTTCTGAACTGCTTGTTAGTGAGAGGAATTAAACCTCTGTTTAGTTTTAAACCACTGTCATGGGGTTCTGTCATGTGCAGCCACCCTCAGTCCTACCTGCTGTGTGTTTTCATAATAAGTTATGTACTCACAGTAAAACAATAAGGAAGAAACTAATATGATGCCCTTTTACAGGTGACAAAAGTGAGAAACCAAGAAGTTAGCCAATTTTCTCACAGCTTTGTGCTGGCAAATTGCAAACCTATGATTCAAATCCTAGCTTTAAAACACACCTTCTTATATACGTGCTATAATTCCTAGATAGACAGTAGATATTATTAGTATTATATATTATTGTTATTTTTGTAACATTCACTTTTCCTCTACAACCAAGTGATAGTTTTCATGTGAGCCATTTATTATTTATACACTTCTAGATTATTGAGTACCTAAATAAAAATTCAATTTTCTGTTAATCGTTTTCAAATGTCACAGTTTTCACTAACAATTATAAGACAGTTTCATGCACTTTACTTTCCTCTGAAAAGGAATCCACTGCCACCTTGTAAAAGGCAAACATTTCAGCTACAGCTTCGGAATACCGAGTCCCTACCTTAGCAACTAGGCTAAGCTCTATTAGTCACATACATGTTATAATTTCTCTTCCATTTGTAGCATAAGGGAATTTCACATGGTTCTGATGTATTGTGTAAATTAGGCCAACAAAGTGCTGTGCTATGTCTTCATTAAAATAGGAGACGGCAATAATGCAACCAGGTAGCGTGGACTTGCAGCCTTTGAGTTATGAACATTCAATAGTGTCTCCTTACTTGTGCTTAAGTTGGCATTTGTGAGCAGCATATGATCAATTAATCAATAATCCAATTTTCTGTTAAAGAGATGGTGCATCATTTAAAAAAAAATCAGGGACCATTGTATGATTTTATTAAAAGAGCTGTATCAGCAAGGAAACTTGTTTAAAAACATTGAAAGCCTTTATTCAGAGAATGAATTTTGCTTAACTAAGCCAAGGTGAAATTGGATGTGACTGTTCAGTTTCTGAAGCATTTTACTATTTGCAGCTGCTAGAAAGGAAAGCACCGGTTTAAGATTGCTGATAAGAATATACTGTTTTTACTCATGATTACGTATGTGTTAGTGGATTCATCTATGACATACATAGTGAAAATAATCCTAGAACTTTAAAGAGTAAACCTGATTAAATCTGTTCCATTCTTACAAATTTGGAAGAGTATACTCAGTCTCCTGATTTGTCCCATATGGGGTCACCACAGTACAAAGCGATGTTACTGGGTTGATAGAGCTGATAGCTGTTTGGAGATGAAAACTGAGCCTTCTCAAAGTCTTATGTATATTTATATACTTAACATTATTATAATTTCTTCCTAGAAAGATATATATGCTTATTGTGAAAATTCAAATATAGTATTATGGAAATGTATGAATTGGAGAAGGAACTGTCCCCTTATTCCATGCCTCTGGGGTAAACCACTATTCACTGGTTTTGCTCAGTCTTTTTTTGTCTCTTTTTTTTACCGGCCATACAATTACTGTGAAACTTAGGAAAAGTTAGGCTTATTTTTGCATCCCATTGAAATATTGAGCTCCGTTTTCTTTTTACCAAATAAATAAATAAATAGCTAAATCTTAAAACAGCAACAACAAAGTAAAACAGAACAAAAAACTCAAACATTTACTTTATCATTTAGAAGACCTTACTAGATGAAAATGATCACAAAGCACATGGACCTTCCAAGAGAAATTAAGTGCCAGCCATGCCTATCTTTCTCTTTCTACAGGGAGGGAAAATGTTAGCTCCAAGGCCTCAGAAATGTCTAACTCTCCTCTAATACAGGGTCCTCAGCCCCTGGGCCGCAGACGGTACTGGTTCATGGCCTGTTAGGAACTGGGCTGCACAATAGGAGGTGAGTGTCAGGCGATTGAAGCTTTATCCGCATTTGCAGCCGCTCTCCAGCACTAGCATCGCCGCCTCCGCTCCACCACAGATCATCAGATATTCTCTTAGAAGCAACACTTTCTGAAGCCAAAAACGTTGGAGAACACTGCTAATACCTTGCTTCTCAAAGTATGGCCTGCGGAATAGACCAGTCAGCATCACATGGGTGCTTGTTAGAAATGCAGAGACTCAGGCTTCATCCCAGATCTGCTGATTCAGAATCTTTATTTTTACAGGAACCCTTCATGATGTGTATGCATGACACAGTTTGAGAAGTATCATTCTAGTTCTAGCATGCTTCCTGCTCCAACTTCTGTTATATTCTAAGAGATGGGATTGCTCATGTATTAGTAATTTGTCAGAGAAATAGCTGCTGTCATCACAGCTCTTTCATGTGACTTTCAAATATGCTCTAAAGAACTGAACATTGTGCTCCTTAAACCTTGTCCAGATTAGAGTGACTGTCCTGGGGCTGGCTTACATCCATCCTCTTCACTGAGGTCACTGCACATGTTCCTTCCTATACCTCTCAAGGCCCAAAGCTCTCAAGTCTGCAGTGGTTTGAAGAATTATGCTTCTTATTCCAATAGTTGTTATTAATCATTTATAGCTTGGTGTGCTTTTGCTAATGCATATAGACTCTCCCCAATGAAACCATTAGCTGAGTGAAGAAAAAGACCAAGGATATTTTTTCTTTATCTTAGTCCCTCCATTAGAGTTTGATTGTGATAATGATGATGTAATAGTGCAGAAAACACCAAAGAAATGATTGATGCTCTTCCTTTGGAATGTAGGCGGAAATAAATGTAGGTTGGCTTTTTGTCCTATGATGACTTCACAGGAAGACAGTGTATGAAGGCTAAGATTCTGTGAGCTCTCCGCAGGCAGGAAAACAAAGGCATTGCAAGTTTCATCCTTATTTCCTCTCATGACCATGGTACCATTAAACCCCTTTTTTCCTCCTCTCCAATTTTTATCAAATAGATTTTCAGATAACAGAGATTTCTTTCATCAACACATAGGAGTTAATTAACCTTTTGTGGCACCTTAATTTTGTTTTGTTGGAAATTAGCATCCAAGGGGTCGATCCGAATTAAAGTGAAAACATCAAATCTAAATATTATTTGAGGGTGAAGAGGTGATGAGGAATAAGTTGAGAGATGTTAAAAAGAAATCTTGCTTCATTAAATTGAACTTCAACATATTGTCCGGATTCAAACGACCGTTTCTTTTTGATTCACTGAGATACCACTGCTAGCCAGCATTTTAATGGATTAGATGAGTGCAAATGTCATCTAGGGCATTATAAATGCAGTAGCTTTGAATGATGGATCACCCACTGCTTGAGAAATGTGCTTTCAATTGGAACTTGGATCTCTACTTTTCAAGCAGTCTTGAGGCTTTTTATTATAGTAAAGTCTGTGGGAAACATCAGGTTAACCAAATTTTGTCTCTGGTTTGTGGCAGAAATATTGGGGAGGAGGGGAAATCATATCTCACCTTCAGTCATACCACTGACTTGACCTGTGAAGATGATGAATATCGAGGAGTAAAACTAGAAGGCACTGAATTTTCTTTTTAATGAATCAGAGCTGAGCTTTCTATAAATAATGCATTTGAAGGTATTTTTCATGGACTTGTCCACCTTCTAAAAGTTTTAGGCCTTGAATTGTTCTAAGCTTGAGATGTGTGGTTTGACTGTTCTGTGATAGCATTGCTTTCTTTTCAGGAACAATGTAATTAAACTCTTGATTGAATGAAGAAACAGGCCCATGACTATTTATGGCATTTTGATTTTGAAAGCCTTCTCCTGGTTGAAGCAGATGTTTTGGGGTGGAAAGGGCAAGTGACATCTCAAAAGCTAGAACTATTAGATTCAGCCTCTGTGTCCTTTTCTTCCAGGATGGCAGCTCCATTTGTAGAAGCCAGGCCATTCCCACGAATGGGAAAGTGATGGTTATTAGTTATGTTAGCTCCATTTACCCAATCATTTCTGCTTCCCACAGATCCGACTTTGATAGTTATGTTTCCTACCAGGAGCTGAGAAGTCAGTGACCTGATAAGTGGTCAGTTTCTTTTTTGAATGTCTGCCAAGATCTCACATATCACTTTTCTCTACACCCTTATTCCAAATGTTGGCTGGTTGTCTGGTTGAAAACAAGATTGGAGCAGTGGTAGGAATGGTCTGTTTACATTTAGTAAGCTTTCTTAAACTCCTAAGGGGATGCTGGGGACAGGATATTTGAATTCCATAATGCTTTCTATCTTTTAGCCCATAATTTTATTTTTTTTTCCTCTTACTGTCTAAAATCTATGATTGAGTTTCTGTTTTGGGTGTGCACTAACCCCTCAAACTAAGAATATGGAAAGAACCTAAAAGGAAAATGAGATATTGTAGTATTATCAAGTGCTCAAGAAGAAAAGTTGAAATTTTCCTTGTGGTCCTTGGTATGACTAAATGGAGGAGTGGGGACAGAATCAAATGAAACTTTTTTTTTTGTTCTTTTAGCCTTTACTTTAAAAGGAATTGATAATTTATTTAACTCCTTTACAGGTGCCTTTCTAAGGATTTATTTTGCTAGTTTATGGTCTAATAGGAGACTCAGAGCTCGTCATGAAGTCTGTATTCTGACCAGGTTCAGCTCAGACTAATTAATGGAATTATGTAATCGATTGGTTCTGTTTCTATTTCTAGGACTCTCATATTTTGAAATGAGAACATGAAAGTGGCAATCAGGTTCACAAGGACACTGCTCAAAGTCCCCCATTTATCCTTTCTCTTACATTTCACAGGCAATAAAGAATATAACATGTTTTCCTTATTTGAAAGATTCTTGGTGATGATCTTTTGGGTATAAACCTTCCCTTGCCTGTTACTTCAGGCTGTGTCTTCTTTGACTCAGAAGACTCTACCACCAGGGATACTTTTCAGGCAAAGATGAAATGTCCAGTAATTTCTAGAGCCAGGAGATGCAATAGACCTTGAGGAAGGGCACAAGGCAAAAGCAGAAGAATTAGGTTCTACTAGTGAATAACACAAATTATTTAAACCATTGTTGGTATTCAGCCAGAAGGTACAGTATGGATGTTCAGATTGCTAAAATGTTAAAACATTTCTTCACTCACTGGTAAGTACTTGCTGCCCAGGGCCTTCCAATGTGCCCTAGCTCCTCCATTCTGATTGACCAATGTCTGTGCCAGTCAGCAACCCCAAATTTTTCTTCTAAGATATCAACCAAAATATACTGTGTCTAGCCAAAACAAAACAAAACAAAATAAAACAACAAGCAAAACCCCACAAAAGTATGATTTATATCTTTTGAACTTCAGCACCTCTAAGGTTTTCCAGTTTGACATAAAAGGCTTAAGTCCCCCAAGAAAAGTCTCTGTAGAAAAGAGAAGGTGGAAACAATAGTTTAAAAGGCTCACCCAAGAACAACTTTCTCCTGTCACTTTAGAAGGCTAGATGTACCCTCACCAGATCCTAGGTCACCTTGACACCCTTCATTCTGCCAGTTAGACTGCCCAGCATGAACCCCCCATGTGCTAGCCGGCCCCCAACACACCAAGGCTCCTCTTGTGCTTCTCTGGCTCCCTGAAACTGTTGCTGAGCAGATGGGTATTCCCTGTGTCACTCGCAAAGATGTTAGTGGGAGCTTTATATCAGAGAGAAGGCAAGGCCAGCTGGAAAGCTGAGTCTCTGCTCTACTGATTGCTAATTTTTTAATGTCATACATGCTTTGTTGCCTCTTCTGTGGAGTAAACATAAGCTGCCCTTACATAACATGTTATGATGGTTCCTATGATTTCTATAATAAATTTTAAAACTTTTATCATTTTTTCTTATCTATGAAAGTAATTGTGTTCAATGAAGAAAACTTAGATAAATAGAAAAATACATAAACCATCCCTTATTACATGACCCAGAGACTTACTTAAAACTTTAATATTTTGTATGTGTGTGTGTGTGTGTTTTAGTAGTAAATGAGTCATACATACTTGCATAACTTTAAACAGAATTAACAATCTGTTAACACAATTCCAAGATTTGTAGGACTTGAATAAGAACTTGAAAGTCAATTAGTTTATCCTGCTAGCCAAGGAAAAATAAATTATTTCTTTATATAAGATCTCTCTCAAAGATCCTCTAGCTTCCTCCTTGATACCTCTGGTCCCTTCATTGTGGATCATTAATTACTCTACAAAGTTCTGTTTTACTCAATCTAAATTTTTTCTTCACATCTTTTACACATTGATCCTGGTTTTACTCCTCGTAGCTTCACAAAGTGGTAAACGTGGCACAGAATAGGCAGGCTCTAGGGCACTGGGAGCTGGCAGAGCTGTGGGAGAGACCAGAGGCTTTGCTGAGCAGTAATGCTGGGTCAAGAGAAAGCATCAATTCCTTGGGTGACCTTTTTAACTATTGTCCCCACTTTCACTTTTTTTACAGAGACTTATGTTGGGGGACTTAAGTCTTTTATGTCCAACTAGAAAACCTTAGAGGCGTTGAATGTTCAGAAGAAATAAATTACATTTACAAATTTCATTTTTTTTTTTTTTTGGCTAGACACAGTATCTTTTAGGAAATAAAAAATAGGAGGATATATTTGAAAACAGATGAGTTGGAAAATGTCTAGAGGTTAATTCACTATCATAATATGTGTTTAAACTTGTCTCCTTGTCACCTTCCTTGTTCTCTGGTCTTGAGAAGATTAATGAGAGGACAATGGTCGATGCTTGAATGTTTGGAAGAGGAGTGCTATGCAAATGTCAAGTAATAGTGCTATCCTGAGCAGCAGTGATTGCTCATAAGGTAGTTCACTTTGCTGTATTCTATTAACTAACTCATTCATTTATCAAGTATTGAGGCAAGAGGGATATAGTCATGGGCAATAGACAAGTTCCTAGATTACCGTTCAGTGCAAAAAGAGGAACAAGTAACTCATGAATACTTATTAAATTATGTAAAATTTAATTAAAATTGTGCTAATATCTTTGAAAGAAAAGGATTCTCATCTCTGTTTTAAAACATCCAGAAATGTGGATTTGGGGAGTGCTAAGGACCAGGGAGATTACAGAATATTGCCTGGAATCCCGATTGCTGGGCTGGGTATTATTGTCTGAGGCATCAGAGGGGAGCATGACAGTGAAGGAAAGGTTACTGAGAAAAAATGGGAGGAGCGATTCAGCTGCGATTCTAAATTGGGTTGCAACTAAGTCTTCTTTCTCTATTGTGATCAGCTTTTACTTAGTGAGTAAGTGCTAATTTTTCAAAGCTTCATAGCATTGTTCTATTTCAGGGGTCAGCAAACGCATTCTATAAAGGTCAAGGGCCAGGAAATTAATATTTTAGGCTTTTAGGGCCACACAGTCTCTGTAGCAACTACTCAGCTCTATCGTAGTAGCATAGGAAATACGTAAATGAATGAGCGTGGTTTCATTTGGATCAAATATTATTTACAAAAATAGTCTGGATTTAGCCTGTGGGCCATATTTTGCTGACCCCTAGGCTTCCATCTCTTGATCATAAACCTATGTATGGAAACTAAGGTATCACTTTATTGAATTGTTCTCAGACTATAGCTTCTTAAAAAACTACACATTCCTTAATTTTTCTATATTATCACACCCTTTGTACTGTCTATCATTTCTGTCTGTTTGGGGCCACAGAAGGGAGAGATTTTGGCCTGTGATTAATGTGTCATTTTGACTCATGATTTTCCTCCTAAAACTTCTGTGTTTAGAGGGATTTCCTTCTTGAAGGTGACCAGGGAGATGTGATACAAGCTTATCCCCTCTGAAAGCCCATCCTGCATCCCTGTCTCCATGTCATCTTATGTGCTTGGCTCTTCTGAGCAGAAGCTAGTTTTTTTTTTTCTCCTGGTTTATTATTGATTGTGGTAGTCATCTGTCTTGGATTGGCCTAGCAAATCTAGTGCCTATGTCTGGCTGCTTCTCCCGGTTACACAAGCCATCTCTTATGAACAAACTTTGATCATAAAGAGAATCTGAAGATGTTCTTTGAATCCAAACCAGATGGAAGTTTGCACTGAGGGATAGAATTGAAATTGCCTATACACAGATAAGTCTCTGAATTGGATGATGCACTGTGAGAATTACAGGTATCCATCTGGAGAGGAGGTTCTTCTGTGCTGCTCGGAGTCACAGAAGTATTGATCAGGCAGGCTTTGTTTCTGCCTCCTTTCTTTGGGGGTATCGCTGTAGTCCAGATGGTAGACATCTGTGAACTAACTAACAAGCAAACAGGCTGTGATAGTTATGGGAACTTTGCAGTTTCAAGACCTTTTTTTTTTTTTTACTCAGAAAGTCCCTGCTGTTTGAGACTGGCCTAAATCTTTTCTTGACTGGAGGCAGAGGGAAAGAATTTATGACAGCTTATGAGGTTGCACGCCTTGTGGCTGCACTTAAAATATGTATATATTTTCCTCGAAGTAGTAGTTATGAGGTACAGTCTGTTTTATTTCTAAAATCATGTTTTGAGTGTCTTGAATTGTTTATCCCTATTGTTTTGTTCTTTGTGGATATGTCCTTAACACTGTAGGGTTCATGTTTCTCTATATTTCCTTCAGAATTGGTAAATAGTTACTTTGAGGGCTGGAGGTCATTTGAAATATATGGACGCAGAGGCAAGAAAATAAATTAATTTTTAATTTCAGTGCATTTCATTCTATGCTCTGAACGGTTATTCTTTCTACCTGGGAAAAACTGGTCAGTTCCAGTTATATCCTCAATTTCCTGTGTGTATTTCTGCAGGAAAAATGGTCCTGTCACACTTAACGTGCCTCACAGAGTGAGTACTGAGAAAGTAACATATTATCAAGTCAGCATCTCCGAGACTTACAACTGATCTTTGGCTGGTGTTGGCAGGTGACTTATTTTTTCTGTTTTGGAAGTGGTGACTGGGTTGCTTAAGAGTCAGACCATTTGCAAAGTGAGGATGGTCTTTCTCCACAGCATTTACATGTTCACTCTTTGGAAGGTGGGTTAGAAGAGTAGAAAAAAGCTCTAGTCTTGATTCAGAATTCAGTTCCTCCAGACCAGCACAGTACGTCACCCAGACATTATAACTTGCAAAATAAAGATAATACTGTTCATCCTGCCTACATGGAAAAGTGGGTGTGAGGGGCAAATGAAGTAATGTTATGGAGTGTGCCCAGAAAAAATACTTATCATCAAGCACGTTTGTTATTGTTTGTGTTAATATCCGATGTGGTGGGAGACATCTAGTTCAGTGAAGGCCGGTTCTGAGTGTGTTTCACCTGTCGGACTATCATCGTTGCAATTGAGAACAACAACTCTTTCTATGAAGGTTACAAAGGTAGTTTATACAATTTCTTTACATGAAAAACAGATGGAAACTTCTTTCTCCTCCCAGGATGAATTTGGTGGTATCAACTGCGAATCTTCCTGCTCAGAAAAGCATGACAGCACCACAAGAAAGTATTCAGATACTTTCTAGTTCTGTTTAAATTCTACTTCTGCTGTTCTTTTTCTTTCTTTTTTGTTCCTTTTGTTTTGGTTTGGGTTTTGCTTTGCAAATAGGCTATTTCTCTTCAATTTAGGTCCTAAGTATAGTTCTGTAGTTGAATTTTTCTCTTAGAAACTTGACCTTCAGTAATCTGGAAATGGCTGAATAGAGTCCAGAAAGAAGTACACACTCAGCATTTGTGTTGAGTGTGCATATGTGAAGGAGCAGACAGAAAAGAGTGGGGGAACCATTGAAGACGGCAGACTGGTCCTGCATATTGCTTCCACGATGCTACAGCAATGATGCCCAACACTCTGCGAGTGGAAGAGGTCATCAAGGCATGAGACCTTTCTCAGCTCATGACATTTATTTTTTTTCTTTGTCAGTGCTGCAAAAAAAATGTGATGAAAACCAAATCTGTAGTGAAATATCAACATAGCATTTATAACCCAAAGGTGATGCTATTTTACAGTTGATCTTCACGCATGAAGCTGTGCAGAATTGATCCTTCGTGACTACATACTCCAGTGAAATCTACATGTAATTGCCAGAGACCACATAACTTTCACTACAATATATTGTTTTAATGGTTCTACTTTATTATTAGTTATTGTTAACTTCTTACTGTGCCTAATTTACAATTTAAACTTTACCATAAGTGTGCATGTATAGGAAAAAAAATATGTAGGGTTCAGACTATGCTTTTAGGCATCCACTGGGGGTCTTGGAATGTATCTACTGTTGATAAAGGGGGCTATTGTATTACCCCTAAAGCAGGCATTTTAACATTTATTTTTGTGTCCTCAACTGTTAGAACCTAGGTACTAAGTAATTTGTATATGTCGCTTATGTGAATGAATGAATGAATCAGGCCCTGCCAAAGTCAAAATAGTACCTCTACATCAGAGGTATTCAAAGTGATACTTAAACTATGTGACATTTATTCATACTCCAGAGGTAATTTATATTTTTTAAAAGTATGTTTAAGTAAGGAAGAGCCCTGGATACCTCCTAAAATACATACTAATTAAAAAAAAATGAGAAGTTTAATTAGTTAATGGTTGCTAAGAGCTTTGAAGAAGACATGTTCTTCAGTTGCTAATAATTTAAATTGTTTGCCATTTTCACTGTCTTAAATTCTTGACATTGTTTAGCAGCCCCACAAAGCTGGCTTTCTAACTTGACCTCCATCTTCCTCCTATTCCTTTCTGATGTGTACAGAAATGCATGGAATTCATTTATTGTGGAATCATGGAAAAGTAGGATTGATCTGAAAAGCACTGTTTGAATGACTCTAACAGATGTCTCTCTGCTTTGTACCAGTTTCCTCATAGTGTTATATTTGGGACCAGATGCAATTTCAGAATCTAGGGAATGAGAGTTTCCCTAAATTTTTCACCTCACTGCCTTGCTTACCTCAGCCTAGTCCTGCCTTGGGCGTGATCCAGGCAAGGTTTTGATGACAAAAAAGTAGACGAAGCTGCAGAATAAGGAGGTACTTGCCTGGCAGGTCCTCAGTTGGACTCCGTGATCATGTTCTCTTTCTAATCACCTTTTCATCTGGAAATTTTTTCACTTTACTAATTTCTGCATGAAGGGATGGAAAACGTAAAATATCTCAGGTGACTTCCCAAGTTCTGAGGCAGGAAGTAGAGGTGAGCAGTACTTCAGGTATGCTGACTTATTTTGCCTCCACTAGCAAAAGGGCTCACTAGCCAGCAGACCACTGGACAGATTTCTAGTTGAGCCTTCTTACTATCCCTAAAAATAAGCTCTTCACAGTACTAGACTCTGTTTACTTCTGATTCTGAAGAAACCTTCTGAGGCTTGGTTGTACCATTGGGTAGTTTCAGTTAGGGTGGGGGAGTTTGTTTCCTTTTTGAGAGTCCATGCATTGGTTGGGTTATTAGGGCAGTGCTCTAATTGAACCCATTCCACAGGGCTCCCCCTGTATACCGTGGGCATCCTTTTGACCTTTAGAGTCATAGTCATAGCAGCCGTTACCTGTAGAGATGCATGCTCTTTTACAGTGGTATATTATGTAATTGTAAGTAGTAAGTTCTCACTTCATGTCGTTGATAGGCTCTGCAACTTTAAGCAAAACCAATTTTATCATAAACTAACACACACACACACACACACACACACATATGAGTTAAGTATCTGCAGCATTTTATCTATGTTGTAATGAAACAAGGACCCGCTGTATACAGTTTATTATATGGCAGTAAGTGTGAATATATGTGTCTATATGTAGGGGTATGTATGCAACACAACTTTTTGACATTTATTAACATGAGTATGAGACATGTTTTTAAAAGATTTTGTTGTGAATATATGTACACATAGATATGAGTGTGCTTATTCCATCTACCTCTACCCATCCCCAATTCTCACCTCCTGATTTAGGCATCAAAGTATTTCAATAAAATAGAACCAAAAAAGCAATGTGGCCATTGCACATGCACTGAATTTAATTTTTATAGCTCAGGGCAACTTTGGGATCCCTTAAAAGATAGGATGACAAAAGCTGAGATGATAAAATAAGAGGTGACCATGGGAAACAATTTGTTGTTTACATGAGAAATGCAGTGCATTTTACTAAAAACCTGTACTTAACACCATTATGTTGTTAGGGATTCCTAAACCTCTATTCCAGGTTTGATTCAGATACCAGGTTTGATTGTGTTGACAGCACACCTGTGGTTTGTAATCAATGACTCTACTCTGTAGTGGTGGAGGTTCACTTTTCAGAGAGAGAGAGAGAGAGAGAGAGAGAGAGAGAGAGAGAGAGAGAGAGAAGGAAGGAAGGAAGGGAGGGAGGGAGAGGGAAGGAAGGAAGGGAGGGAGGGAGAGGGAAGGAAGGAAGGAAGGAAGGAAGGAAGGAAGGAAGGAAGGAAGGATTGAGGGAAAGAGAGAGAAGGAGAGAGGGAGAAAGCAAGAAAGGTAGGTAAGTAGGTGGGTAGGTACAGATAGAGAATTTTAAAAATGTTAACACAGCCAGAGGAAAAGTTTCATGGGAAAAGCTATGTGAATTCAGTGTCAGCATCACTCTGGCTTAGAAGTGGATTGACACAGCTTCGTGGCCAAGAATTTTTTTTCCAAAAAATACACAAGCTCTCCACCCCACCATATATAACCCTTAACCAAAGTCAGTTGCTATAATGAGCTAAAAATTTCATGAGTCTAAAACGAATATGAGAACTTGCGATGGGGCCTCAAGGTCTTTGAGTTCTATGCTGTTCTACTTTGGAGGGGGTTTTCACAAATAAACAAAGCCCTCAAATCGGCATTTTTTGCAGCTGTGTGTTATAGTAGCATGACTGGAAAATAAAGAGATGATTGTATATAACCACATGTGGACTTCTTCCGTGGAGCTGTTTTGCTGTCTTTTTGAAATTGTGAATTTCTTGCGATATACATATCAACAATTAGTTTTTGCTTCATGACACAAAACTTCCATTTCTCTCTTTTGTTCTTTGTGTTTTAGGGACATGGACCCTGTTGGATTTTATCATCTGAATAATGTCCTCAATTAATCCCCCCCTGCAGTCTTAGCTTTTGCAGATTAAATGATGCTAATACCCTAGTCACTCTTTATCTCAAGTGTGCTTCTCTCTCTCCCCAGATAGGTGACAGGTTTTGTATTAAGGAACCAGTCACCCGAGATCATTTCAGATACGTTTGGTTGCGTTGCATTTAGACTGCCTTTTACAAACTTGTGGAGTGTACAGAACAGAACCTAGGGAGAGTGACTGTACATTTTCAAATGGGATTTGGTTTCTAGTGAAGACAGTCATCACTGAGATTTTCTTCCTTCTTCATGTTACAAGCTAACAGTTGTAGAACTCTTTGCTTTAGATTCCTAAAACTCAAGGACAGATACTATATTGAGTTTATTTTCTATCTTTCTCTGTATCTCAGAGTGTTGGGAATGGACTCGGTACTCATGACATATTTACTTGAATAAGTACACAGGCTGTGTATATTTATGCACCCTGATCTAACATCATTGATGATATGGGCAAGGCACAAGAGAGGGGTCCAAGAATATGGATAGGGCCAGCATTAGAATGGCTGAAGTTAAATGATTTGCTTGTAGTGTACACAAACAGAAAACAGACAGTCGCAGCACATCAGCTGAGCTAGCCTTCATAAACTGCCTCAGTTGAAGTGCCTGAGACTCCCTTGGACTGAGTCTTGACTTAGAACCAGCGCATTGATATATTCTAGAAAATGAATAACAAAGTGTCTTTTTACCTAAAACACAAATTTCACACAGCCTGTGGGCAGGTTTGTATGAGGGAATGAAAGTTGAAAGGCAGAATAAATGTGTTATACTCTTTTAAAAATCTTTCTCATATTGATTTATCTGCCAGTTGGGACACTGACATGGTTTAAATGTCATGGCCATGCCTGGAATTAACAATCTGATAAAAGGTTTAAAGTTGCTGAAAGGGACTCTGGGGGCTTTTAACTCTTCTTGATCCCTTTTGGGGTTTGTGGCTGCCCTTTGACAAAAGTGTGTGTTAGGATCTTGATTAAAAATAATTACAGATTTTTAGTTCTATATAGCCCTTAGTTCTACATGCACTAAGAATGACACATCGGTGATATTCCAGTTGTAATCCACTTTACTATGAGCTCTCACAGCCAGTCAAGGGCGTGGGCAAAAGTAAGAACAGATCTACAACTTAAGAAAAGTGACACTATATACATGTGTTAAAGATTTCTTCAGGATTAAAGGAATTAGCAATCCAAATCTGCTGTATAATTTCTTTTTTATTAATAATATAGGAAAATAATGAAAAGTTAGTCCTGGTTTAGCTATTTTGAGAAATTACTAATTATATCATATAATTAATCTTATTCATTATGAAATTTCAAATAACACTTCAGAACAAGGTTGTAAGAACAATCTTGGCTTGCTGCTAAGTGTTCAGCTCAAAGGTGTAGTTTCTCAGTGGACCGACTGTGGAGGTCTTGAACGTCCATCTGGCAGTCTCTTCCAGATTCGGAATGTGACTTTGAGAAGTTTGTGCATCGAAGTCTTGTCTTTACATGTGAAGTAGAATTGTAGTGGTCAGAAGTGTACTAACCTAGTTCTTTTTGGATAATTCAGGGCAGTGCAAAAACATCTAATGGCTAAAACCAGCTTACTTAGAAGTGATTGAGACATTCTGGGGTTATATTGAGTTTCTCTGTGGATGCCAGATCAGATCCAGACCCCGCAATCTGGAGAAAACTTTATAAGGTCAAGGTGGCTATTGGGCTGCGAAATCAGTGAGACAGGTGGTAAAGCCTGTTAGTGCTATAGAATTTTCAGGGAAAGTTTACGTTTTCTAATCATTTAAAAACAGGGTGGAAACAGCACTGTATGTTAGTCCAGAAGACCAGATCCTGGAGCCCAGCAGGCATTTAGCTATGATTTGGGGCAAGGAACTCCCCATTTCAAGTTTCCTTTCTTTGTAAGAAGATGGCTTGGATTAAATCTGTTATTCGTCATCATGCGGTATATATATAAAATAACTTGATTATGTCACAATCTCATGCCTTATCCCAGATTTGTTATTTACTCAGAAAGAACATTCTGTTCCTCAGCTGGAAGACATTGGTGCAATGGCATGTCATATACACTCCAATTAAAAGATGCAGAAAATCATACTGTGGTGTTAAATATGAATAAACAAAACCATTATGGCTCATCAAGAATGTTTAGCTACCCAATAAGTAGGCAGATTCTTTAAAATTCCAGTGGGGAAGGAGGGAGGGATAAGTTCATTTGTCTCCCAAGATTTCCATTGTGCAGTCAAGTAGATAGGATGGACTAGAATTTCTCAGAAATAATGCTATGGTTCCTCATGTGTGTAGGTACATGCACTGTAGACACAGTGACAACACAGAGAAAACTCTGTGCTCAAAACAAACTAAAATATTCTTACTCCCCTAACATTCCCAGCAGTTGTTGATCACTTCTATGCTTTTGTCTTTATGATTGTTCTCCAAGAGATGATTCCCTTTCTCATTTTCTACTCCATTCATTTATTCATTTTTTGACTTTCTCAGTAACATTTAGTGAATATCTACTGTAGTTACTATTCCAGGCACTATCTCATCTCAATTAATTATGCCTCTTGCTGTCTCCTTCACTACTTAGCACATACCTTAAATAGATATATACACCATTAATATTTATTGAGTAAATGAAATAGTAAGAAAAGCTACATACAAAGGTGAAAATGTGTAAAAAGTTAAGGAGGTGAAGGGAGGAAGTATGGTATGGTGAACATAAGTTAATGTAAAACCATCAAAACAATGCTTGGGGTAGTCAAGTGGTTAGAGCAGACCTTTGAGCACAAACTATATCTGGCCCTAACTAGCCTATCTCCCTTCATTCCCCTCTGCAGGTGTCATTAAAGAAGACAATCTCTGTCTTTAAGCATAAAAGCCTTTTAGCTGGCTGTTTCGGCAACACTCTTTGAGTGAACAATTTTACTTAACAACATTTTATAAACATTTTATTAACTTCAGCTTTTTTTTTCATTATCTAATTGATCTAAATGTGAAATTAAACTAGCCGCTAATAAATAGTTCCTGTGCTGTTAAAATTATGACTTTTGCAAAGAGAGGAACCAGCATTCATTACTGTCATGAGCATTTTCCATTCAAAACTAATGGATCACTTAGAGAGATGCCCAGTTTGTCTTTTCTTGACAGTGACAGGTAAAATGTACATCAGTTTTTGATCAGAGATGTTTATTTATGAAGCTTCTACAGGTTAATGTTCCCTTAAGTAATTTTTCTCATGATTCTCCAGGAATAACTCTGAACTGCTACGTTACTATTTTGTTGATTATTTGTATGCTCTTGAAAAAGCCAGAGTGGCGATGGTGGTTTATCAGCAGCCATGTAGATATTACTGACCTTTATCTGTTTTTACCCCCTTTATCTTAAGCCATGGAAACCTGGCTCAAACATCATCTTCCTTTAAATAATAGCAAAAGTGGAATCTTTGCCACCCATCATGATGCAGGACAGGGCAAGTCTCCTCAAATGGGGGCTCAAGTCTTACACTAAGAGAGAGAGTTTTTGACCGAATGCAGGAAAGAATTCAAGCACATGGCAGAGTTAGAGACAAAAGGAAAGTTTATTAGAGCAGGAGTAATGTTCCATAGACAGAGCGGGGTTTCCTCTCAGAGACAGAAAGTGAAAGACACTGAGAGGGATGGAGAAGAACGATGTGAGGGACAGAAAGACAGAGAAAAAGACCCTGAGTATTTAGGGAATTCAGTTTATATATCATTCTTAGTTTCTATGAATTACAATTTAAAGACTTTGTTTACCTATTTTCCTTTGATGGTATAGGTATGCAGTATGAAAGATGAGGAAGGGTATGTAGTACTACAAGCATGATAGTGGTCCTCAATCTTTGTTCCATAGGTTTCCTGTGGTTTGGGCATAGGGAATGAATAGTTGGGTTTATTTTGTATAGGGTATGATATAAAGACACTGTTTTCCCTTCACAGTGTGGGTAAATTTTTTTTGGTAATACCAGTAGGACTCTGTTTTGTAGGTTTCCCAAGGTCTGACAGAGTACATTGCAGGCTCTGAATGCAGCTTGATTTAACATTTAGTTCTTATGCCTCCTGCCTATTTTAATGGTAGCATTCATGCTTTTTTTATTTTGGTAGAAACTGTAGATAACAAACACTGCAAACTTAACATAAATAATATAGCCATTTATTTTTCTGGTTATCTGGAATTCCACAGAGTTTCATCCCAAGAATTCTAGCATTTGGATTTTTACACAGACTCTTTGTGAATCAAGTTTCAAGGTACCATAATGTCAAAGGGAAAAATTGATTAACTTGGGACTCCAGATGAATTTAGTACGGTAGACTTAAGCTGGTCTAAAAGATCTGATTTTAAATCCTGACTACTGCTTCTTATCATGGCAGTCTTAGTATGATTATATAATCTGGAGTCTTTCACCCATTAAAATATTTTACTAGTGGAAAATACAACCAAGTATTTAATTTGTTCTGTTGTTCAGCACTCATCTCTGCTGCCATGCTTGTTATGACTGTTTTCAGCTGTAATTATTATTAACAGTAATAGCCCTTTAATTCACTTCCCACAGCTGCAGAGTTCATTTAATCTTTGTGCATCACTTAGTGGCAAAGGTCTTTTCATTAATTGTATTACCTTTGTCTCACCACTTGTGGTGTAAGGAATGAGCCCTTAACTGGAGATCAGAAGAGTTAATTTCTAGCTCTGGTTCAGTGACTCGGTCCCTGGATGATTTTGGACAGATGTTCTTATCCCTTGGTTTCTTCACACGTAAAATGGGCGTGGTAAGACTTGGGAACTGCTGAGCATTCTGTGAGGCACAAACACTTAAGAGTTCCCCTGGCTTTGAGATCTTTCATGGCTAAAAGAAGAGTGGTGTGTGTGTGTGTGCGCGTGCATACATGTGTGCGTGCGCACACGCACATGAAGGAGTTGAGGTGGAGTAGGCTTGAGACGAAACAGGGAGCAAAGTTTTGAGAAACAAGTCCCAAGGGACTATGAGTCACAACCTTAGATAAAGTGACTTGACCTCTCTGAGCTTTAGTTTTCCTTTCCATGGCCTGTGAATAATAATAGTATCTGCATCATAGATCTGGGGATTACATTTGCTGTGAAATCCATGAAAAATATTTGACATATTTTGTGTTTGGCAAGCAGCAAGCACTCAGACCTTTACTGTTTGTGTTCCAAGAAAGAAGAGATTGGGGATGGAATGAGGGGAGGCAATTCCCAACATTTTGAAGAGCACAGCACAATGAGTCTCCCTGGGAGCTTAGTCTCCTTTGAGAGGTCTTCATGAACCTGTGAAAGCAGGATGGGAATGGATATGAAAGCGTGAAGCAGCTTAGAAATCTGACATTTGTCTTGGAGTTCCACCAGTAGGGTATCCCTGGACTCGAGAACTTCTTGAGGTCTTCAAATTTTGTAATTACGTAATGTCCTCTATCAATAAAGTTTCTACTCTTTGCGATAAATGATGGTTGTTAAAAACCATCTAGCAAATAAGTAAGAGACTATATAGATGAGTTTTAAGACCCTTTCCAGATCTAAAGTTGTATGTGTCTGTGCTGTACATAGCTTCTTACATATAGTGTGTGAAACGGTTCTATCTGTTCGCTCCCACGTGGCTATGGGGATGGCTGCTTTAGCCCAGGGAGTCTGTAGCAGAGGAGAAATGGGAGATGACCCTTGAGTCTCTTTCAGCTTTGATGAAATAATCTCAGTGCTTGCCAGACATAAAGGAGTTGTTCTAAGGCTGTGTACCTGCCATTAGGGACCATATTCAGATTAATTAAAAAAAAAATCACAAAGAACAACTTCGTGTTCTAACCTTTGCTAGCAGCTTGAATTTAAGGTATTAATTAGAGAAGGAAGAAGGGGGGCACTAATTATTTCTTAAGTGGAATAATTAGTGTTGCCAAATTTATAAGTTAAAGGGCTTCATTAAGAAAGAAAATCAAATCATGTTTGAACTGTAGTGTTATCACTGTGAATTTATAAATTGCTTCTTGAAGTCTATACTTTGATCCTACAGTAAATGCAAAATTTCTGTTTCAGACAATTTGGAAATACTTAAGGGGCAGGTGATGCATGAAGTCAGTGTAGCATTGTAGAAAGGATGAGTTTTGGGGATCTAGGGATAGAATTTATTATAAGTAAAACTTTATCAAGTAATGCACTCTTTCTAAGGAAAAAGCCTTTGGGTAGCTAGGTTAGGTATATTTCACTCGTCATAAGGTTTAAATTCAACATTGAAGTATTTCAAGTTGTACAGCAGGAGCATCAGTAACGTTGAAGAACCTGCCCAGGTGAGAGCTGGGCTCCTATGCCAATTTTATATACTCAACATAGTCATACTCTGGTCCTGCCCTGATTCGATTTTGGACTGACTTCACACTCTTTTTCCCTCCACTCAGGGGGCCACAGATCTTATTTGAGGTTCTACTATTCCAACAGAAGTTGGCTCAATATTTGCAGATTTTTAAACTCCTTATACTCTGGCTTCAAAGTCTGCTTTACCTGAGCTGCTGTTTCTTTTCTCCTGCCAGCTCATTCTTTGGACCTCTTGCTTATTATTGATCTTATTCTCATTCTCATGTTATGGGGACAGGATGTTCTTTTAGAATGTTCCCAAATAAAATGTTAAAAATCGCCAGAATTATACCTTAGAAATTTACCGTAAGAATCTTGGAGTAGAGTTGAGAGGCAAAGTGAGATAATATTTGAAAATTTTGGACTGGAGCTGTCTGCTCAGTCCATACTTTGGGATCACCTTTTAAGAGAGAGACTGCTGTCTTTTAAGCCCTCTGGATCCATAAGCCTTCAGACAAGGATCTAAGATTGCTGCACATTTTTGTCTAACACACACTGAGTGATACCCTATGCTAAGTATGATGTCAAACATATTCATATGCAGAGATACAAAAAGGAGTAGGACATTGGTTTCATCTTTTTTTTTTTTGCTTTCTTTAACTACAGTGCCAGTAGAGAGAGATAAATAAACATGTAGTCTCCATGCTATAATAGAATTTTTTTTTTTACAAAACACTGAGGGACTCGGAGTAGGGTGGTGGCTTTCAAACTTCTTGGCTGTGACCCACATATAATTGAAGCAAAAGGTCGAGAAAGCAGTATTTAAGTAACAACATGCAATGACTACTATTTTTAATATTTAAATGTATGCTATAAACCAATGAATTGATTTACTGACCCTCTCAAGGATTATAGTCTACAGTTTGAAAGACATGGAAAAAAGAGGCTGGATGTTTGAACCCTTCCTAGGAAAAGGGTAGGGAGGAATTGGTAAATGTTATTTCTACTTAAAATAATCAATCTAATAAATAAATGATTCATATAGATTATAGAAAATAGAGAAAAGAATATCAGCTTTGAGGGGATGAGGCTGATGTGGTAGGTATGGGCTAAAATATCAAAAACATTATTTTACCAAGCTACACATTTTGAACTTAATTTTACAAATGACAGAGAACCTTTCAAATGCTTTAAGCAGGAAAGTGCCATAATCAGATTTCCATTTAGAAAGAACATTCTGGTAAAATGTATAAGATAGATTTTACTGATATAAAACTGGAGTTAGAAAGACAATTTGTAGACTATTTCTGGTATTTAGGTTAGAAATTTGGGGGAAGTGAACCAATATTCTAGTTGTTGGAATGGTGACAAATTAGAAAAATATTTTGGATACAGCCAACAGTAACTGGTTGGACCTGGGAGATAATAGAAATTAAGACATTGAAGATGACATCTAGGGTTCTGTCTTGGGTCTGTGGGTGGATCAATGGTGACCTCAAAGGAGATAAGGGACATAAGAGACAGTAGGTTAAATGAAAGACAGACACTACATTCTGTTTTTATATAATGTGACATTTAATTATCTGTGTAAGAGGCAAATTCAGAGTTGAAAATTAGGCATTTGACTTCTAAGCCTTTATTCATCACTCTTACAATGTTTGTCACTCATCATTACATAAAAAAGTACTCAACAATTTTCTCATATAATATTCTCCACAAATAGAATTTAACTTTTTCCATAATGTACTGCCATTATGTAGGAATATTGTAATTTAATCATTCTCTTAGTTTTGCCTAGTTTAATTTCACTTCTTCATTACTTACATGATATTGTGATGAACATCTTTGTGCCAGATCCTTTTTTACACCTGATTACTCCTTAAAATAGATTCCCAAAGATAAAATTCTTGATTTAAACAGTGAACATAGTAAATGCTTGTAATACATATCAGTGGATGATTCTCCAGAGATACCGTTACAGTTGACCGTTTATTCTGAATTTATTTAGCCATATTCTAACCAGTAATAGATATTACCTGAAATAGTCTGATGAGAAATATTATCATGTTTTAAATTTCATGTCTTTTATTAGAGGAATTAATGTTTTTATATTCTTCATTTGTTTGTTAGACAGCTGTACTTCTGTGAATTATCTATTGTATAATTTGCCCTTTTTTCCTCTTTGGGGCTTATTGTTTATCTTATTGAATTCTATAAATGTTAATTATATAGCATTTATTTTTATAGAGTAAGGATATTATTTTTGCCATATTAGTATCATGTAGACTTTTCACTTTTCTGGCTAGCCTTTTTATTTATGACATTTTTCTGTCCTATAGTTTTACATTTTTATGAGGCAAAATCTATTTCACTAATTTTATACTTACAAAATACAACTTCATTCAAAGGCTGTTTATTTTTTTTTCTAAAATCTCCTTTCTTTGTTTTTCCAGTTTGTTGTTGCAATTTTTCATGTTTATCTCTTCAACTTGGAATTCATTCGGTGTATGTATGACATAACAAAATTTAAAACCTCATCGCCCGATCTTCCCTAGTCTCACTCCATCATTATCCACTCAGTCTTCTATACATTTACCACAGAATTTTTCATCTTAGTGAATTTTTCTGTTGATTCAACTTCAGCCTAGAATGGCACCAACTCATTCTTCCATGTATATCTAGGCAAATCCTATCTGTCACATAGCATGTCCTACAAAAATTACTTTTCTGATCAAGTAAAATCTTCCCACCCCTAAGCAATTCTTTTATTTCATAATTTATTTGCATTATTATCTTTAATAATGATAAAATTCTAAAATATTATTCTATTTATTTTCTATTTGTCTTAATTAGATGTAAATTTATTATAATTAGAAACTGCATAGTGTACATGTTTTTACATCTCTCAATTCCAGCCCAGTACTGGGCAGGCAGGGGAACACAGGGCCAACTGGCCTGATGTTGAGTGAGTGATGCTACTTGACCCCACAATCATCAGAAACTTCTGCATACTAAAGAGTTATAGTTGACATTGAACTTCATTTTGGAGGTGGAGTTGGAATTCTGGCATGTCTTTGCTGAAGCTCTTTGTGTGAATCATTTTTCTTTTATCTCAGCCATAATTTAAGTTTATAATAACACCTGAAAGCACATTCACTAGTGAGTGAGTGGATGTCAAATGTGAGTGACATGGTCTCATGAGGAGACCATTTTTTGCGGGGTGAAGGAAGCGTATGCAGGTTCTCCCAGGGTAGTTAAAATTACAAAAAATCCATAGCACGAATAAAGGTCATAAAGTCACTGAAGATGGGAGTGGGCGAGGGCTGTGGGGGTAGGGATGGGGGAGCTGAGTGTTCAGGAGGCACTGCACAGGCCTGTTTTTAGTTATCGGGTCTTTTTTTATGCCTGCATTTGCATGCTTGATTTAGAAATTGACTCACTGAAGTTCATTTGGAAAATCAGCAGAAATGAAAGGCAATTATAAAACAAAACTAAAAGTTTATGTTCAGATGGTCTGCTCTGACTTCAGAAGTACTTTGCTGCATTCATATTTGACTGAAACTTTTTACAATACTCAAGGAAATGAGTCTACTTTCCTTATAATATAGAAAAGCAATAGTAATGAAAAGAGAGACACATTCCAGTGTGTACAGTAACAGGAAGATTTAATTTAATTAAAGGGCTCTCTAATTAATAACTTTTTGGATCACCTCTCAACACAGTAATAACACATGCAACTGAAGGTTAGAGATCTTTAACACCAGAGGATTTTTATAGAAGCTCAGACGCCTTCTAGGATGTTAAATAGTATATAGAACAAAGGAAAATTAAATGTAAATGATTCAGAATTCTTGCTTAAATTTCCCCGAAGAGGCAAAAGTAGAGGTTAGAGGAGAATGCACTTGGCTGGATACTCTGTTTTCTTGTCCCAAGAGAATAGAGGCTTTGCATGAAATAACCAGCAAGTTGTCATTTTGAAATTATGCATCTTAGAGCAGCTAGTTCATCCTCAGCTTCTGAGGAAGCCTCCATTCCAGGAAAATAGTTCTATATTTTTAAAATACCCAGAGGATTAAGTGAATCTATACAATTTCTTATCACTAGTAGTAGTAGTAATATTTTCCTAGTGTGTAAAGTCTTTGAGCTCAGAAACTTGAGTCTAAAGCCTAACCTTGGCTACTCATCAAACAAGTTAATGTCTTTTTTTTTTTTTAAGTCATTCTAGTCGTCTATATGATTTTTCATATATTCTGTGGTGCTTGGTTTAGCTGCCAGTGTTTTTTTTTTCTTTTCATATTACCCAGTTACATATTATTATTGCTCTAATAGCCATTTTATTAGTGGAAAAGAATATTTACTTAGCGTACACCCTGTGTCAGGGACCATGCTAAGCATGGTATGTAGATATAGATGTGTATGCGCATATACACATATAGACACACATAGTACATACATATTTGTTTGGTCCTCACCACAAACCTTGAGGTCTTTTCTAGGTGTCTGGTATACAGTCAGCTCAGTGTCAGCCAACATTCATAAAGTCGTTTTCCCATTTCCCAGATGAAGAAACAGAGGCTGTGTGGGAGCTGAAGTAACTTTTCTGGATGGCAGAACAGCATACAAACCTTCAGTCTTCCTGAAAGACTATTTTAGACTCCTCCCATGTGACAGATTACTAAACAACAGTGACAGTTTTTGAGGTGCTTCCTGTATTCAAAAGATCTGTATTTAATTCCAGTTCTAATATCTTTGCAGAGACATGACTTTTATTTTTTACTTCAGAAATGATTTTAAATGTAGACCCTATTTTGGAAAGTCATGAGAGGCTTTTGGTTATCTACATATTCGTTTTTCAGTTAGTAAATGATGTTTTTTCTTGAGTAATATTTCCCTAGCCATTTATTTTCATTCATCTCCTGTTGTTCCAACAGGCCTTTTGTGAGCGTAATAAATTTGGAAAGAAATGGAGTGATATTTTAATTAACCAAGCTAATTAGTTTGAAGAGCCTTGCTTTCTTTTTCAGACCCCAAAGTAGATACATTATTTCTGGAAATCTGTGTTGGGAGGTCTTCGTTGAGGTGGTTTAGGCAGAGGAAAAGGCAGCCAGCAGAACTTAGCAAGAGAAGCAACTCTTGGTTTTAGAACCTGTGGAAGGAAATTGTTAGAAATGAAATCTCGGTGCCCTGTTTAGTGTCTCATGTATAATTCCCGATATATCAAAAACGCACACCTAGTCTGCACACATTGCCCAAACTGTACCACGTAGCAAAAAGCCACCTTTCACCGTGAGTGCAGTGTCCTCATTGACACTAACTCTTCAGTCTAGTGCCTGTCACAGACACCATTTGCGGAGTGGGGCTAATGCCATAAATTATAGTTCATTAAAAACCAGTAGTTTAACTCCAGTTTGAAGAATAGAAGGAATCAGAAAGTGAAGGGTAGCTGGGGTCAGATGTATAATGTTTTATCAGTAGCAAATTATATCAAGTTCAGCTGAAACTATCTTCTCCATAGTTTAATAGCCCTTTCAATTGAAACAGACTTATAGGAGAGAGATTCTTAAACTGTAAGAACTTTTGCTAATGCTCTTTGCTCTTTGTTTAATGTGTTAAGCAGTGATTTAGGGTTTTACAACAGGCATGACCCTGTCCCCCAGCAGCCTGCGGTCTGTGATAAGACTTCTTAAGGTTGTGGAAGTGCTGATGACATAATATCAGGACAAGGGATGAATGAGTATCATAGGAAGGGAGGCAGGAACATTTTGGGACTTACAGGAGACCACAATGTGTCCCGGATGATTATTTTTCCTGGTGACACACATGCTAAAGCTGCTGGAGCCTCCTTCTGCAAAGCCTTGCCGTGTGTTTGGACACAGCCGCAGAAACACCATGTCAGAACTTCCTTTAGGTTCTTTCCAATGCAGAGAAGGCAGAGCCATTTTGTTCTCATCTCATTCTTTGAGGCCCATCGTGTGCTCACCTCACTCATTCTTTAACAATAGATAAGATTGTAGCAGATTAAATTCAAAACAGTTTTTTTTTTGCTTTACATTTTGCTTTACATAGAAAAGTAGTCTATGTAAAAATTCAACTGATATTTAGGTTTAAAAGGTAAAACATGAATGTCTTTATTTACTCCCAAGTACCCATCATGCTCAGTGGCCCAGAGCTGACCCTGGACAGCCTGGGCGGGCGGGTGCTCTTCGGGGCGCGTGTGTAAGGGCTCATCGTGGTGCGCACCACCCACAACGCGCCACCCACACCGTGGTCTGTGCCAGTGGCTCTCCCTGGTGCCGTGTGGAGTTCAGCCTGTGCCACACCTCCCCACATAGCTGGAAATGGAAACCTATAATAATATACATATCTGTGGACTGAAAGGGGACTTCAGGGGTCCCTGTCTCAGTTCTGTCACCAACTTGCTCCATGGCATTGGGTGGGAGAATTGACTTACCTATTTGTTCAGCTATTTGAAACATCTGGAAAAGACAGATTTTCATGTGTTAGAAATGAACATTGGAAAAGAGAATTTCTAAAGTCTTTTTCAGCTCTAAAATGTGCAATTGCTTGCCTTGTAGCCACAATTTATAAACTAGGGTGTGAACACACAATTCTCAAGATTCAGTGATCTGACAAGAGAATTGATTTTGACTTATTATTTACGTGCTGCCAAATTATTGTTTTCTGGTTACAAATTAAACTCGCACCACAGAAGCATTTTCTTTTATAAATGCCACCCTTTTCCTCACTGAAATCCATACTGCATTTTGTACAGCTATCCCCGATCCCTTTAGAATGTATGAAAACTGCCCCTTTGGTAAGAGTATTTCAGCAAAACTTCCATTTGTGCTGTGGAGATTCTGTCAGCTTCCTGCAGTCAAACCAGAAGAAGAAGGGAGGATGTATTCTCTGAGCTTTCTTTCTGTGAGGATCTCATGCTCTGCATTCAGCCACCTTTCTAAGCACATGTTAAAATACATGGAGACTGAGTGCTTTTTTGGAACTGCATTTCCAAGCATTTTCAGTTTTGTGTTCCGACTAAATGTGTGACCCACAGCACAGAGGAGATGGTGGTTTAAGGTATAAACTCCAGTGTGCTTGGGTCTTCTTTGAGCAAGGCTGTCTTTACACAATGCAAGTTCAGTGGGGCTGCTAGTTATTAACAGGCAGAGGTCATCTAGGAGTGAGGGTGGTCATCTGTTGTAATCCCTGCCATCTCCTGGGTATTAACTGTGTATTCTCTTCTCTAAGTGGATGGGGGATACATGCTCCACTCTTGATGCCTGTGTCTTAGAGAATTGCCTGGTCTCCGACTGTGTGCACACAGGGCGAGCCCCCCTGAAGAGTTCCTCTCTGTTTCTGTTTCATCTTGTTGATAAGTCCATTTATGCAGTGGTTTATAACCACAGGACAATTCTGTGCCTCCAGAAGGCATTTGGTAATGTCTGGAAATGTTTTTGGTTGTCACAGCAGGGAAGGGTCTACTGTAGGATTGCCAGTTCAGTTAGAATTTTCAATGAACAATGAGTAATTTTTAGTATAAGTATAACCAACTATTGCATAGGACATACTCATACTATGAAATTGTTCATTGATTATCTGAGATTTACATTTAGTTGGATATTCTGTATTTTTATTTGCTATTGCGATCTAGTGGTGTTGGCAAACATCCTACAGAGCGCGCAGCCATAAAGACTTATCTGATCCAACATATGAATGGTGATAAGGTTGAGAAATTCTGAACTACTTTAATACCTTTACGATAACATAATAAATAGCCATGCAAAATACAATATCAATTTCAGTAAGACAGTGGGCGACTTATACAAGAAAATGCTGCTGTCGTGGGAGTTTAATTTGCAACAGAGTAATGTGGCAGAACCTAAATAAGTCAAAATTAATTCTCTTGTCAGATCACTAAATCTTGAGAACTGTGTGTACTCCATGGGTTCTCCACCATTTGATCTATTTCAGAAAAACGGGGAACCTCTTCTCTTCACAAAAGTCTAGTATATAGTGTATACCTAATTAATGATGATTATGGATTCATTCAATGAATAAAGACAAAACTTCCTTACATATAAGAAGTATCAAGTGCTACACTCCATGCTAACCACCTTACACATACTGCTTCTAATCCAAACAAGATTATTACCACCATTTTTTCCTTGGAGAGCCCAAGACTCAAGTTACATTGTACCTCAATTCACAGTCCTAGTGAATGGCAGAGGTAGGGTATGGGTCCAGGACATTTCTCCCCCAACGCTTCTATCCTTCCCTCACCAGACACAGAGCCCAGGCAGCAAAATCTCCCCAAGAGGGGAAACGTTTCCCTCTGTAAGACTCCTGTGTCAGTTTTCAGGTTGGCTCCATGGTGGAGCCACGAATTTACTTCCACGAATTCATCTTTATATGTTCCCAGTTTCTTAGTAGTCGAACAGTGACTACAGATCACTTGGAGGTAGGTGGAACTATTTCCAAAACTCTACCTGCTGTGAGGCACCCCCTAACTTTTCAAGCTGCTTCTGTCATTCTTCTGGTGAGCACACCAGGGGAGGGAAGGGAGGAGCAGCTGTGACAGTGCTGGGCTCCTGGGGAGCCTGGCAGAGACTGGCCCTGCCTACAGGTGCTCCAATTCAGTAGCAATCTTGGACTCTTTTCCCCCTAAGGAATTTTAAAATAAAGAAGTTCACAGATAGTCTATTTTAAATTTGTGCATAAGATCTTACAGTAACTTTTGCTTTTGCTGGTGAGTGGGATGGTATCTGGTATCTGTCCTTCAGACCACTGCTTCCTCCTGCGCTGCAGGTGTCCATGTTGGCGTCTGCTCGTCAGCACGTGCAGTAGGAGTGCAGCAAACTCCAAAGAGACTCATGCCCCCGCTGGGGCGATGTAACAAGAAGAAGAGCAGCAGTCTTAGTCCTGGCAGCTGCGTAAGTGGTCGAAAATCATGGCCACCTGTCACATTAGACAAAATATTAGTTATTCTTATGCCCCTCTTTTTCTTGACTCACCATCATAAGGAATTGCCAAATTGTTTTAATTACATTTTCCTCAGCAGAGTACAGTGTCTCTCATACGGTGAACGCTCAGCATCTTAGTAATCGGAATATATACAGCCTGTTCTGTGGATTTTGTGCCCTTTTTTGACAAAAGTTTTATCATCTTCTTGCTTTTCAGCTTCTTGTAAAAGTAGACTAACATCACAGAAAGTATGTGTGTGTGTAGTACATGTATGCTTGTACTTTCAGTCTTCCATGTACATATATGCTGTTATTTGATTCTCAAACCAATATTATAAAGTAATCTTGTTTCCATCTGGCAGATGAAGAAACAGAAGCTTGGAGATATTAACTGGCAAATCTCAAGCTTCGGGAGTTTGTGAGTAGCGGAGCCAACTTGGAGCTGGACTTCTTTTTTAGAGACTTCTTTTTCTCTGCCACATGGCTAGCTGATGGACAATTATGAGGACCCTTAAAGGTTGCTTCCCTGGTGTGGATCTCAGTCACTAAAATCAGATCGTATTTATTGTTAAGGAAAGCCAACAAGCACACAAGTAGGCGATAAAGACTGATACAAATCTATTTTCTTTCCACTGCTGTCTCTGCATCTTCAAACAAGTATATGGTTTGAACATATTAAAAGAAGTTGGAGAAATTGTTTGACTAGAGGCAGGGGATTTTAGCATGAGAAAAGGGACCCAGCAAGGATGAATAAATCAGGGTTTTTTTTTTTTTTTTTAAGAAGTATGAAGACAAGCTGCCAGGGTCTCTGTCCTGCTTTAACTTTTGGTTGTCAATGAATATTATTATTTTGCTGTATTCAGTTGGCTCACAGGTTCAAGTACCATCTGAGTTTGAGAGGATTAGAAAAGAGTAAAATGCTTGGCTTATTTACAGAGGACACTGCTCAGACTTTAATGAGTGCCGTATTGTAGTTGAGCACAACATCACGACTAAGCACTTCTGCTCTATTTGGGCTTATCTCTGGGTCTAGGGCAGCCGGGTGACTGGAAATATACTTAAGTCTGCTTGTGCGCCATGCTGTTGGTCATGTTGCCTTTTCACCATGTCTTTGTAAGGTGACTTACAGATGCTGGCTGGGAAGAGTGACGGGGCCTGCTCCACTGGGATAAGCTAATGTCAGACACAAATCTGTGTATCAGCTTTAAAGCTGCCAACATGGTGCTATGTGTCAACTCTTCCACTGCCTGAATTCTTGGCATAAACACCAATAAGTCAAAATCAAATCTGCTTTATGAGGCATACAGATTGCCTGCCTGTTAGAGCACACATGCTCATTCAGTTATGTGTGAATAAGGACCCTCTTGGTCTATTAATTATGCTTTAGAATCAACCTGAAGCTCTAAGTAAGTGACTGGTAGAAGATGGATAGATGGCTAATAGAATGAAGTAAAGTAGTTGTCTTGGGGTTCTTGATATGCAATTTAGTAAACTAAAGTATGGTATTGTCAGCCTGATCACGGAAACTCCTACGTCTATGCTGTGAGGGGGGCAGTTGCATGAGTCACTCTCATGTTTAAAAAAAAGCAACTGATTAGGAAGCTTGGATACTATGTCTCCACGTGTTGATGCTGCTAACAGGATAACTGCACATGTGCTCTGTCAAGTCTAATTTATAGTCACAGATAGTGACTTAGTTCTAATAGACGATGATGGTTTCTATATAGTATCCCAGCATTCCTCAATTGTTTCAGGGGTTTGAGAATTTTATTGTGTGTTGGGGGGAAAGATTGTTACAGTACTGCTGCTGATACCTCTGTCTGTTATACCCTGCTGCCCTTTGGGGTACATTTTTTAATTTGGTATGTTCCATGTACCCCAAAAATCTTAATGTTCATTTTCATTTAGAGAAATAGAGAAAGACCAAAAATAAAATCACAAGTTGGAAAGGCAGTAATTCACTCTCATTTTCCAGTCTTCTGTAGGACTGGAGTCAAACTATGCAATACCAATAGCATGTACTTGAGATATGAAGACTGAGAAAGCAGATGCTCACATCATCTTTCTGTAGAATTTTTCTTTTAGGCTTCAATGGCTGTTATAATTTTTCTTTGTGATGGAAGCTGTTTACCTTTCATTCCAGTCTCCATGGTGAAGTCAGGGCCAGCCCTAGCAAAACTGAGAAATTTTGAGATTAGTCTTCTACTCAGTATCTTTCCTTTCTTTTTATTCTTGGAACTCTTATCAACATTCACTCTGAGACAGTATACTTGGCAGGTGCTGATCATAGTCTGTCCCCAGTATCTGTGTGGTTATGGTTCAGTCATTTCCAGTATGAACCTTAATATCCTTATCTAATAAATGAGGAGGAAAATATGCCTTTTGCAAGAGATTCCCTATATCAGTGATTTAACCTGGACCATATGGAATCTTCAAGAGAGTTTAGTGCAGATATATTTTGAAAAAGCACTTTAGATAGTTCTAAAATGTACTTCTCCTTGAATGACCCAAATCAGTGGTTCTTAGAATGTGGGCCCACCTGAGAGTTTGTTAGAATGAAAATTCTTGAATCAGAAGCTCTGGAGTTGGGGCCCAGCAATCCATGTGTTAATCACTGTGTTATTTTTATTGCTACGCACAGTGAAGTTTGAGTACCACTGGGTTGGAGGTAGCCCAAGAGTGTGATCCCCTGATCATTTGGGTCAGCATCACCAATGAGCATCTTATAAATGCAAATTCATGGACCTCACACAAGATTCTACTAACTCAGAATCTTTGGGTCTAAGGCCCAAAATCTAAATTTTGACAATTTTCCAAGGAAGTTCTAAAACATGTTGAAGCTGAGGAAAACCCCTGTTCTAGGAAAGTGGTTTTTAAAATTCAATATACATTAAAACCATCTGGAGGAATTTTAAAACAATACAGACCCCAATCACAGATTAATCACCTACATTCTATGCATCTAGGATTGAGAATTACTGGACTAGATTATCTCTAAAGTCTTTTCTAGACACAGGTTCCATGATTTTCATATACTTGTGCTGTCTCCTTAAATGTGTTCATTAGCTCTCAGTCCATAGTGTACTTCTCTGTCTGTACTGTACTCACTTTGTGCTACGTAGCTCTCCATCTCCTGTTCATTTTATGGTAGGCATTGGCTAAATCCAGCACCTTTCATAAGACTGTAGATTAAAAACAACAGATGCAACCTGAGAAGTTTATTTTTAAGCCCTACCATCATAAAGACTTGGTCCTTATAGATCTCTAAGACCTATGGACCTCATCTTTCAGTTGCTATGTTGAATAACATTAGCCTTTAGGTTTCAGTTATTTGGATACTGTTTGCAACAGATTTGGAATTATTATCCTTAGTACTTCAAACTTTTTAAAAAGGCAGTCAGTGGGCAACAGACTTTGGAGGACTTATTTCCTGCAGCTTCCCAGATATTCATCCTAATGATGAACACCTTTGCTAGGCAATGTCAAATTGGTGCTGTTTCCTGGTGAACACTGGTTTTCAAGTAAACTCAAGGATCTTTAATATTACAGGTTTTTAACCTAAGGTGTAGACTGCACCCAGAGCTGTTGCAAGTGAAAATTTGTCTGAAAAATAGTTAATGAAAAAACTTTGAGAGCTGCAGGGATGTTTGACAGATCAGCAACTCACTTTTGAAAAAAAGACTCTCCTCCCTTCCAATTTTCACACACACAGCCTGTGGCTAAGTTATTGGAAATAAAATAAACAGGGAAACAGGAGAGAGAAAAACAACACCCTATAACATTCATCAGCATGTGAGCCAGAGCTACCAGTGCCGCTAAATAGACAAGTCCTTCGTATTTATTTTCTCTTCACCGCGGTTGCCAACTTGAGCATTACAGGACTAACACCACAGTTAAAAGCAGGCTGGTTCTGGGGGAACACAGTAAAATCCAGACTAGAGCAGAGTATTTTGATGTTTTGATTGAAATCTACTATTGGCTAAGAAAGTGGTAGTTATCATGTCTGAAAACAATAATACCATTATCCACCCAGCAATTATGGTCACAAAGCTTCTTAGACAAGCTGTGGGCTAAACAGGACCAAGGCTCTGCTTGCAGCATTGTAGGGTGAGTGGTCTTTGGTTTTGCATGGTTTAGTGGGCTTTGAGCTTTTGCTGTTATTGAAAGGAAGAAGGAACTTTTTTTTATGTTGCTTCAGAGTTGAAAACAAGTATTCCCTAGTCCCTTTAGGAAAGCCACAGATACTCAGGCCAGAAATGCAGTCAGGAGTGGAATTGCCAAATGGGGTGGCCCTGTTGCATGGTTCCAAACTCACCTGTAGAGGAGATACAAAGTTCAGTTGAGAAGCCAGAATTTGAGAAACCAAAGTTATTCTCCCAGATTTTGGGTGTCATATCTGTTAGAGGTCACAGTTCCCTCTGAACTCAAGGCTTTTCATTTCTATTTCTATGCTAATTTCTATCAGATACCTACTTTTCTCTTCATGCAACCTATTCTATATTCCAGAACTCTTTAGTCTTTCACAAGCATAGTTAATATTTCCATTTCCACAAACTCATACAAGTCAGGATATAGGTGGCCATCATCCCTATGAGGTTATTCAACTCCTGAGTACGAGGAAGCCCGCTTTCAGTATGTTCTGAGTAAGGGACAGTCTCCCAAGTGGGCCCAGGAATAAGACCACCTTACATGTGAGCCCCAGCACTGAAACTGGTGGACTGTGCAATTCCAGGCAAACTGAGAACCTTTTCTGGAGTTTCCTTTTATAGCAGGAAAAAATAAATGCCTTCATAATCTGCATATTTTTTATTGTTCTTTTTTTAAAAAATTACTTTATTAGTTTCAAGTATATAGTACATTGGTTAGACATTTATATAGTTTATAAAATGATCCTCCTCATTGCTCCTTCTCTCCTCTGTCTCTCCACATAGCCGTTATAGTAATGCTGATTGTATCTCCTGTGCCGTGCTCCCCATCCCTGTGACCATGACCCCTCCCCTCTGGCTGTGACCACATTGTCCTCTATGTTTCTGAGTCTGTTTCTGAATAGTTCTTTTTGTTCCTTAGATTCTGCATATAAGTGAAATCACATGGTATTTATCTTTCTTTGACTAATTTCACTCAGCATAATAACCTCTAGATCTAATCTGTGTCATTGCAAATTGTAGAATTTTTTAATGGCTGAGTAATATTCTGTTGTATATATGAACCATAACATCTTTATCTAGTCATTCGTTGATGGGCATTTAGGTTGCTTCCATATCCTGGCTGCCATGAACATAGGGGTGCATAGATCTTTACATAATCTGCATATTACTTGATTTAGCCATGTTCTTCAGTTTGTGGCAATAAGTACTACAGATATGTGAACTTCAGTGAAATAAAACAACCTTGGAGAAACCTGTTGCCATCCTCCCAAAAGGACATGTTCACATATCAAGAGCGGAAACCCCAAGCTTTTGAAAAAGCTAGGGCTTCTAGCAAATCAGAAAAATTCAACAACTGGAGTAACCCCTAATTTTCTGTCATTTCACTTTGTCACGGGATGCTGATTCTCAGCATTAGGATTTGCCAACTAGTTCCTTCACATATCTTTGGTGACCCCATTACAGGAGGAATATAGAGGTTAATTAAACACAATTATTAGTTCCTGAAAGTTGACTTGAGCCAATTGAAAAAATCCTGGGATGGCTTGAGAATCTTCATCTCTTGTTAGGAAAAAGCTCTGTGGTTTAATATCAATTCTGGTAGCTCTTGCAGCTCCCATTGGGATTAATATTTAATCAACAGGGAAGTTGCCTTTTTCATTATAGACAAGTTTCAGTAAAATAGAATAATGCATTATGTTGTAATAAATGACAAACACTGGTGAATTTTCATGTAAAATCGATAAGTTGAACCAAGTAGTTGTTTCATAACTGATGGGTCATCTCAGTTTAATGAACAATAACTAAAAAACATAGTAAATAAATTCCTGGCATGTATGAAGAAGGCAGAACAAAAGACTAGTTATTGCCCCAGAAGGCTTTATGATCCTCAAAGAAAAGGCCGGGCCAATGCCCAGAATGATATCAAGCATGCAGTGTGCAGTCAATAAATGCTTGCCACATCGAATAAATTAATGCATCAATACAAATAAATGTGTTTTCTTTTAGAGAAAAGGATATGGCACTTTGTTCACTGTGGCCCCCTCTTAGTGAATGGGTTGTATATGGACATACCCTTTTCTTTTCCAAAATGCATCTAGTAGTGATTCTCAAACTTGAGCTGGAGAATTTGTAAAACACAGATTCCTGGGCCCCACTCCCAGAGTTTCTGATTCAGTTCGTCTGGAGTGGGGCCCTGAGGATTTGTATTTTCCAAGTTCTCAAGGGATCTGATGATACTATTCTGGGTACTACACTTTAAGAATCATTGGTTTATAGCTTCTACCTGTACTGACCCTGTGACAGTTTCTCTTTATTCATCTACGTGTGAATTCTTTTTTAGAGCACAGGTCCTTGCACATGGAAATCACCCTGGGGAACATTTGCTGACTACATAAGTGGTCCCAGGCAGTGTGAGGGAAAGTAAATCCATCACTCCTGTGTACCTTAATGGCTTTGGTTCACTGGGACCCTTCACCTATGAAGGACAGCATATCTGGCTTTCTGTTGACCTCTTCTTGTTCCTTCACACTTCATATGATGAAGAATTGCCATTAAGGCCTACCCAGAAACACATTAATTTCTTTGGGAATCTAAATGGCTGTTGCTGATGAGACCCACAGTTGCTACTGTTCTGTATCTGATTCATCGGCCCCACAAGGGGGCTATGAGGATGAAAGCAGGACCTATTGCATGAGAGCCTGCCAGGGATATTGCTTAGCTCTCTACCTTTACATTTGTATAATACTTTTGTTCAAATTAAGCCTTTCTATTTGTATTAGCTTCTAATTACAAACTACTAATTCTCCATGGCTCTATGTGCAACTGATTATGCTGGACATAGAACTGCTATCCATCTTGTGAAAATGTGAAAACAATTCTTTTTTTATTATGAAAAGAGAGGCTAGAACAGCCCTGTGTTTTGTTTGGGCTGCAAGGTTCATCTGGTTTCCTTTCTTGGCAACAGCATTCATCATTAGGTAGTTTTTCCAACATTGGGGTCCATACATTGGTAACAGAAGAAGGCAGAGCTAGGATTGATCTAGTTTTGTAGGTTTTACAACATTGGCCCATTACCCACATTCTTTTAGTAAAGTTTTTAAGTTATGTTAAATGAGCTTGTTATTTGGAAATTTTCATGCAGATCTTCTAGACCTACATAAACCTACTGATCTTTTCCTCTCTTTCAAAATTTTATTTACTCTTCAAGGAAAAGTTTATTTCTCCCATGGTGAACTTTTAAGTCTTACTACTTTGACCATTTATTTGGCACTCCATCACATGCTGCTATGTGACATCTGTGAAATATTATTGAACTCTTTATATGTATTAGTAATGTCTCCTCCATTAGATTGCAAATGTATTCATTCATCTCTCCTTTTAATTGTTTAACATCTACTACGTATGAAGCACCACAGTTTGTGCTGGAAGAATACAAAGAAGCAGAAAAATGGTCTTATAGCCAGACTCCAAGAATTTACAATCTAGTGGGAGAGTCAAGCTGTGTGTGTGTACACATACACACAGGCACACAGGCACACACAAATACCACAGAACAACAACTTTCATTCATAACAGCTCATCAGTTAGGAGTGATACAGTCAGGATCTCTATGCCTTTGTTTCCACTCTGCTTACACATTGTTTTATAAAAAATAGGCACTGAATACACACATATTATCTTCATGTCTACATAAATTGTGCCTTTTCTTGTTTAAAAATGTTTATGTAATTTTCTCTTGGGGGAGTGGGAGGGGCAGACCTATTATCTTGAAGCCCAACATCATTTTTTAACTCTTTTACCTGTTTCTTCCTAATACCACATCCCATGTGATCCACTGTTGCTCAACTGCTCATAAATCCCAAACATTATTATTTTTGAGTCATACCTGGCTCTTCTTGAATCTCTGCTTCATCTTCAAGGCCCACCTCTAAGATCAAACTTTTTGAGAATCCTTCCTATACTTCTAGAAACAGAGATATCTGTCTCACTTTAGTGTTTTATTTTTTTGTTTTTACTATAAAGCAATTATTTACATGGTTATGTTCATTGCATTCTGAGTTCCTCAAGCTTAAGGAACTTATCTTAATCATAGCAATATCTTTAGTGTTTTCTAAGAGTATATCTTACCCATACTTTGCTGACTCACTATATGTTTGTGGAATGAATACATGAATTAATGTATTAAATATGTGAATAAATGAATACCTAGCCCAAAAGCAATAAATCAGTAAATATTTGTTGGATAAATGAATGGATAATAAATAGGTACAGCTCTACCAAACACCATACTATGGACTTTTGTTTGATCACATTTTCATGTTGTGATGAAAGTATATTTGAAAGCAACATATCCCATTGATCACAGTTCAGAGCTCAACCCAAATGTGTGAAATTAATTTCAAAGCCAATCATGCCTTATTTTTGTTTTGGCACCTTTTAACCAAAATATAGAGCAAGTATTATCAGTCCTAGTTCCAATTCATAAGAGTAAGGAACATAAAATAGAGAACTGCATTGTGTTAAAAACAGTGATCTCGAAATTAGTAGTGTTGGCAGACACTAAGAAATGTGCATGACTTCTCTAGTACATTGAAACTTATTATAAACAAAGTTATATTTTAGTTATATATATATAGAATCTATCTAGTCAGTCAAAAAATAATTATGCATCACTAACTGGTTGGCCAAACTAAATAGTGCAGGTAACTCAAAAGTGGATAAATTCTCTTGGCCTTTGGAGCTCAGAAGAAAGGGTTGTTAAATGAGATTGAGAAAATTCAGCAGAATGTCATCAGTGTACCTTCCCAAAAGTATAACTCTGACCACATTTATATGATGACTGCTGTTTTAATTTGCATGGTGTTGGTTATGGCAGAATCAAACTTGCCTATTCCTTCACCTCTACTAGCATTTTCATCACCCAGCTAGTCACATCTTGAATAAAGATGAGCAAAATTCATATTAAGTTCACTTAATGACTCTGAACAAAGCTGATTTTCAAGTCACTAGCAACATAGATAGGCCATTCAAGCTCCTTAAGTAAGTTACACCAAGCTGTACTTAAAGTTTTCTAGGAATAGCTGACTTAGTTGACTCAGTGTACAGCTACATTTATAGCAAAGAATTAGTGAAGATGACTCCTTCTTCTGCATTTGTCTTCTAAAGATTTTTCTCAGGTACTTTCATGCATATGGACTCAGTAATGATAATTTGGGAGCTCTAATTTTGAATGCTGCTTCAAGTTCTACGGCATTGAATTATATCTATTTACCAGGAAAAGAAGAAGATTTATTCAAGAAAACTTCATTGCATTCAATTTTAAGAAATGGTTCTTGCTGAAAAGTTTCCAAAAGGGAATATTTATGACATAGCTTTTCTTTCATAAATTATTTTGCTATTTTATAAAGTTGTGTTTCCTTTTCAATTATTTTCATGATCAGTTCTGTTACATTGATAGAATGAAATATCTTTTCAGGAAGGAAATTCCAATTTATAACATAATAATTATATGACATAAAATCTGACTTAAAGTGGTTCACTTGGAATTTATTTGTCTTCTAAGAAGCAAGTATGTTACTTGTAAAGTAATGTACTTACAAGTATATTGAACTGTTGCTTGTGGACATATCTGACTGGGTTATACTTTAGAAATCTTTTTGGCTTTAGGATTTTGTTCTCCCATATGAGTGAAAGTAATTACTTTATCTTAATGGTATATATGCAGAATTTATCTAGGAAAAGTTGATAACTCACTGTCTGAACATATAAGCAGATGTGAAACTGCATCAGGCCTGGTGTGTTTTGGGGGATCAGAATATTCCATTCTATAGGCAGGAATTCCTTTGAGTAAGTGATGTGTAGATATCAGTGTCTGTGGCTCGTTTTCAGCTCCCTGAAGTCCTTTCTACCGATGAATTTTACCCATTGTATTTGTTCTCTTTGTCTCCCTTTCGGTTGTCTCTATACTTTAAGCACCCCCAGAGAAGTACACATCAAGCAGTGACTTGAAAATTTTGAAGAACTATTATTCCACCTCCTCTTTTAGGAGTTGGCTGCAGTCCTGAATCTTCAAACTAAAAGGTTTTTTCTTTTTACTTCTGTCTTTCTTTTATAAAATAAGCTGATTTTTTCCTATTGCATTTTACATTTTTAAATGTGTAACTAATGAGACTAATATTCCATTCTCCTTTCTTTAGCACTCCTTTATATGCTGTACTTATGGACCAGACTCATCAGTAATTAGTTAATGTTTGTAAAGAGTTTGCCGGAAAGAATTTAATAATAGTAGAGAGAGCAGAGAAAACTTGGGCTGCCAATAGCAGGAGGAATACTAATGAATGTATGCTCACATAGTGCTTTTTGTCTTTAAGGCAATTTAAAGAAGCACTAATTAATTATCATCCTATAGGATCGTGATTTAAACAGTATAATCAGTATCCAAGTGTGCGTAGAACAAACACGGAAGCTCAGTTACTGAGTTATAGGCTAAACTGACGATTTGTGTACTTCCCATGTAGAAGGAGTGATGTAAGACTGTATCAAATGGAAGAACTCGGTTAAGAAAACAGACAAAATTGATTATTTTTCGCCATTACTTTGGATACTGCTCAAAACTTGGGGTGTGGCATAAGTAAGGGGAAAAGTTGGCTAGGAATCAGAAATTAGATTCTGAAGAATGAGATATTGAGGGAAATTTTGAAATTGGAGAAGAAGCACTTGATCACTTTATTTTGAGAGTTTGAGGCAAATATGCTTTCTAATAATTTTAAAGCCCCTACAAGAATGCTGTTGTGGCAGTCTCTGCCAGGCAGTACGCCCTGGGTTCTTCTTTTGTCCTTGCTTGCTGGGGCATTGTCTCCCTGTAAAAGAGGCAGAGCCAAAGGGAAGCTTACTAATCTTCTGTGCTCTTCACTTCTATTGCAAGGATTCCAAGTCTTTCACTATTTCTGCCATTCAGAAGGCAGCCCATTCTAAGGCTTATTGAAGGTCTAGAAATATATTCAAGAAAAACTGGTTATCATCTCAGTTATGTTCTAATTCATGGTTAGAGTGTATTTTAACATCTCTCTTAAGGAGCCATTGATTAGAACACATGGGACACGTTTTCTAGAGGAGACAATTTAATGAAAAATATACTATTTATTCTTTCCATTTCCCCACCCCCCATGCTCCTTATGGTGTTTGGTAGACTCTATGAAATACTGATGAGAAGCAAATGAAACAAAAAATTCTTCAGGAAAGACCAACTAAAGAGGGATGAATGTCTTTGTGTTTTTTTTTTCCCCAATCTTTAAAGCATAACCCTTCCCTAAATAATACATTTGCTGCTAATTCAATAATGCAGTTCACACTTGAGAAGATCCTCTTTGGCAGCACATGATGCCAACCCTTATGCTCTTAATAAGTGGGCCTCTTTTAATGTATATTTGATTATAGCATCGTGCACTGAGAGATGACGCATCGTGTGGAGTTCCCTGTCACTAGACATTACATGGAGCTTTAGTCACGGAGAGTTAGTAAGCATTGACCCTCACTGTGATTTACAGTGTATTTCACAGATTCCAAATGACCATTTTCTGAAAGAACAAAAGTATTTTCCAAGAGGGCAGGTTCTCTGGATAGGCAGAAGGTTCTCCTTGCCTTTGAGGGGTAGGAGGTGGGATCCTTGAAGCAGAGGTGCAATGATGCATGAGTTCATCAGGCAAAATACGGTGTCAGTTCATTATTTCTGTGCAATCTAGAGATATCATTTATCATGCATTAAGGAGCGCAGTGATTATGTTCACAATGTAGAGTTTTAATAAATTGAAAATACACAGATGTCATTAGAGGACTCATCATTCCAGGGTCAGGCTGACTGCGCTTTTATTGAAGAGGATGGGGTAGAACTGTGAAGAATATTCACCCTCACAGGATGGTGAGCATCTGACGCTCAAACTGAAAGATAATGCAAGAGTATAAATGACGTATTTTAACTATATCCCTCTCTCCCCCCTACAGAGTAAACACTTCTGTAATGCTAAAAATGTTGAGATCATATTTGCATAACTGTGAAATTGGTAAAGGAAAGAACCTTTCCTAGAGCATACGTAGAAAATATGTGCTATTCTGTTACTCTTCCACAATTCAGAGATAGAAAAAGTGACTGTGCCTTTTACTTAGATTGCTAAAAAATGGATAGATTTCTATTTTACGGTCTGTAGTCAAGATTGGAGTTGTCAGTTTCCCTCTAAGCATATAACAGCATTATTATTTCTTATTTTGGCTCAAGCTGATGGGCTGTAGATTCTTCACAGGCCAGATTGGTCCTTTCCATTCTCTGTGTCCATATGATGTAAATGAATCCTCAGATTTGATAAAGAAGCTAGACAGTCCTGTCACTTTTTAATCTCTCTCTCCTTAACAACTTGTATGTTTATAAGTATCATATATCATATGAGATCTTGTAAAATTAAACACAAACAAAAAAAATGTTTTATGGTTTGAGGATCACCCTAGGGTTTGTTCCCAAACCCGAGACCGCTAAAGACAATGGCCTAATGTAGAAATCCACCCAGATAGGATCGTTGTGATTTTGGACAGTCTGATCTAATGATTTTTTGTGTTTCTTTTAATGAACTTCTTATGTGAGTTTGTCTGTGTCTGCATGTGGTTCCATTCTAGGATAGGTTTTCATCTTGTGATTTTAGATGGACACCTTCACTGGGAATTGCCTCAGCCATTGAAAAATCATCATTTTTTTTTCTTGATTTCTCCTACTAGATTGCTAAACCTCATAACTGTGGTCTTTTCTAAATATCACTTTCTACAGTTTTTTTTCTTTAGGATTATTTGATGACATAATTGCCACTCCTATAGCCAGAGGTTGATTAGTAGTAAACAGTTATTTTTGCTGCATTATTGCTAAAATTAAATTTCCAGAAATTGGAACTGACCAATCCTACAGTTAGTGGTGTTTATGGACAAGAATCAAGCAAAGCTTTAAGCCTTGACTTTGAAGAGGAAAAGCTTCCCTGAGTTAAATATGAGATAGTTTTACTAGAAATGTACTAAAATAAAGAATGACAGTGATATGGAATAATATCAATCTGTTATGAGATAAATGTGCATCATATATATTATTGTCCAGGTATTGTGTTATACCTGTTTCAGATATATATCAAGAACCTGTTCACACTCCTATTACTTCCTTGATGTTTATTTTCTGAGTATCTCCAAATATTCATACCCCTAGTTATAAGACCTTAAAACAAAAATGTTTCAACTTTGTATGTTCTCTCTCAATTAGATTGGAAAAAAAAGTCTTTAGGACAGAAATTCCTTTCTTCTGGTGTTCTCCCATATGCTGCTGTCTCTTTATAGAATATATGTTCGATATGCAGGCTATTGAAGGTGTAAATGGATAGAAGAATGAATGGTTAGTTTTGAAAGCAGACATTTCAAAACTTTTTCCAAAGTCGAAACAGTAAATTTTTATAAAAGAAAGTTCTTTATTTTTAATTTAGTAGTATTTTCTGTGTACAGCGTCCCTCTTTGGAGCATTTGTACCAAGCTGACTTTAGGCCTACATTTCTGTGGGAGCTTTGTTGGTAAAGCAAAGAGAAAAAAAAAATTATCTCAATTGTTTATATTGCCTCTTGGCTTATTCTCTTTAACCCTAGCCTCTTTATTTGCATACTCTTAATTTAATGTTGTTAATATTTCAGTCTAACTGACACATTTAAGCAAATTGTGTATCTACTTGCAAATATTGCAAGTTTTTTTGAGAAATAAATGTTAATAAGTCTTTTTAAAAATATTGTTCAGTAAACTAATCAAAAATACATAACCCACTTAGAATTTATTATAAATCATATATCTATACATCATGAATGATATTCTAAATAATATACATATAATTTAGAAAGTCTGTGTGTCAAAAATTCAGAGATTTAAAAAAAGTTTTACATCTGAAATGAAATTAGTTTCAATGCCAGTTTTTATTTTTAATATTGAAAAGTAGTTAGAAGATATTTTAATTCTCTCTTTTATTTTTTCCTGGGGGAAAAAGTCTTTAAAGAGAAATTGTTCATTGAATTTTCTTAGGGAACATCTACTACAACAAATGCAGACTTGGGATGCATGAAGAATTATGAACTGAAATTACAAATTTGGAATTCCATTTTAGAACTATGAGATATATTTTTATGAGTCCCTGTAGGCAATGAGAATTCCTGGTGTGGGCCATAAAACAACTGGGCCTTTCAAATTAATTTATACATAATTACACCCCAGGTTCTCAGACACAGTTCAGTTGAAAACATTGACTGCACATTGGCGTTGTTTGGATGTTTAGTTTTTTATTTAATATTCCCTCTGAAGCATTAGGCATCTAGAACTTCCAGAAAACTCTGTATTTACTATGTCATATGACCCGAGCAGAAGTACAATTTCACACCCTAAGCATCCCTCAGCATAATTGATCATTGTGTTAAACCTTGGAGTTTCTTTTATTTTCCAAGGTCTTGTACATTTTGTAACAGGTCTGTAAGAGGTTCTGTAGATCTTCTACAGTTGAAACTTTCAAGTTCTCCTTAAAGTGTCGACAGTGATTTTGGGGTGTTTGGAGACTGGTATTTGTTTTTATTAGGTTGAAATGTAAGGCTCATGTTATTCTTATGAGACAGATCTAGATGCTGCCCACCTTTGTTCATTAAGGTCAAATGTATGTCTTGGGATGTAACCTCAAAGACAATTCTTAGGTTTTATCCATACAAAACACTTCTTGTAAAAGAGAGATATGTTTTGTTCATTATTTTAGGAAAGGGTAGCAAAAGAAAGCAGTCTACTTAAAATAGCAGTTTATACATTTCCTGGACTGTTGGAATATGTTATTTGTTTCATTTGTGTTATACCTGTTTCAGATATAGAATATAACTACATAAGAGCAAACACATGTTGGCAAATAACAATATGGTGCATGTAGTTTTAAGTAGAGATGCTATTCAAAGGCAGTTGATTTCATTGTGCATAAGAGTGATCTGTAGATGATGCTAATAAGCCACAAGTTATCACGATAACTCGTATACCTATAAACTTTTACACCTTTGAAAAGTATCAAATTGAACCATATGAAATTGCTGATATTCAACTTTTTTTATACTAAACTGAATTTTCACATAGTTCAATCTGATATTTTCACATTTATAGTTCCTCTTGAAAGTCTACCTGCTATGGTCAAAAGCACATTGGATTTAGAGCTAGAGGCCTGGGTCCATATCCCAACAATGCCACTTGCCTGCTGGGCAACCTTTACAAATCCATTAAAGACTGAACAGTAATGTGTAAGAACAAAGATAAATCTACTTCATGAGATATTATCAGTTTTTTGACCAATAGTTACTTGATAGCCTTCTTCACAGTGGTAAAATGAAGGTGCTGTAGTATAATATATACAAAAAGGCAAGCCAATAATTCAAATGTGAGTAATTATTAATACCATTACTGATCATCAACAGGACATTGTCAGATAGGAAGGACAGGTATCCTTATCCTTATTTAACAGTTGAAGAATGTTAAAGGATCAAGAGTAGAGTCTATACCTCTAGACACTGTTGCTCTTTTAAGGGTCGCCTGAGATGACTCTCTTGGTGTTAGGTAACCAGAGATGCTTCTCCAGCTGATTCTAGCAGTGTTACCAAGTCATCCAGTTAGTGGAAGGGCTCAGCTCTGTAATGCTACGTCGTTGCCTTTTAAAGGCATGAAGATGTGGAATACCCGAAACACACTCCTCTCAACATCTTTTTCCTCTCAAAAAAGTATTAATTTTCAAACCCTGGAAGAAGCCAAGATGACCTTCAATGGATGATTGGATAAATAAGCTGGTTTATCCAGACAATGGAATATTATTCAGCACTAAAAAGAAATGAGCTATCAAGTCGTGAAAAAACATGGAGGAAACTTAAATGCATATTATTAAGTGAAAGCAGCCAATATGAAAGCTTACATAATGTGTAATTCCACCTATATGACATTCTGGAAAAAGGAAAACTATGGAGACAGTAAAAGGATTAGTGATTACCAGAGGCTAGTGAGGAGGTGGGTGAATATGCAGAGCACAGAGAATTTTTAGGGCCATGAAACTACTCTGTATGATACTATAATGGTAAATTTGTTCAAACCCACAGAATATACACTAAGAGTGACCTCTAATGTAAACCATGGACTTTGGGTGATAGTGATGTGTCAATGTAAGTTCCTCAGTCATAAGAAATGTACCATTCTGGTGGGTGATGTTGATAATGGGGGAGGCTGTGCATGAAGGGAGACAAGGAGTATATGGGGAATCACAGTGCCCTTCATTAAATTCTGCTATAAACCTAAAACTTTTCTTATAAAATAAAGTCTATTTAAAAACTAATAAAACCTGAGGCTTTTTTCCACATGAGAAAAGCCTTCACATTGTGATCATGAGAGCCACCTTGAATGGTAGTTGTTCTCATCCTCATTCTGTGTCAGAGAGAACAGGCCCAGGGAGGTATGAAGCACCTGTCCTGAGGCCCCACAAATGGGAGTGGCACAGCTAAGAAGGGAGCTCGACTCATCTAGTACAAAACCTATGCTACTGTTAAGACATTACATCCATTCATCCTGGGCCTTGAGAAGCTCACAATATTAGGTATTTGTTTTGGGAAATCAAAATACATGCACACAAGAAAGAATAGTATGCTGCATATGAGTAGGATCAAAACCAAACACAGTGAAATTCAATATGTAGTATTTGATGATAGAGCAAATGCTCATCGCCATCAGTTGGACAGAGAATACAGTAAAACTTTGGTATAGACAGCTTTCAGAAAAAGCCTCAGCCTTAATCTTACTATAATTAAAGCACCCTATAGTTTTTTATATTGTATTATTATTGGTCTTGGGCTATTTTTGAGAAGGTTAAAATAAAGCAAGTTAGTCTACTTTGGAATTTATACATGACACTTCCCATCAACCCCACCTAAACCTACAATTTTTCTTTACATTTTGAGCATTAAATTTCCTTTCTAAGATTTTTGAAGTTATTATGGTTTGCAGGCAGTGCTCAAGGATTTTCATACCAGGATTGCTTTAAGAGAATTCCCACAGATCTCTTCAGGGTGACTCCCCACTTTAATTTAATTTTATTGTCTCTGGGCATCAAGGGGGTGAGAGAGGGGGCATCTGTCAGGGGGTCATTATCATGCTGCCCCTTCTTTGTGTCTGAGTTCTTGGTCCTGGGTGAAGGTGTCTTGGTCCAGCTCTGACATTGGACTCTGCAGGAAATGAGAGCAAGTTACCCTGAGACTGTCCTTACATGTGACAACAAGTGCTCTCTGGACCCAAGAGCCTGGCTAGTTTCCCCCTCTTGTTAATGGTAAGATGTTCCCAGGTATTTGGAGGTTTTCTCCAAATAAGAGTTAAACCACGGTGGGATCTGCCTGCTGGCCTGAGGCTATCTCTGGTTGTGTTCAGTAGCTGTGGGAACTTTCCTGTTTCATTTATTCATGATAAATGGCAAAGTACTTAATGTTGTGGAGAATCCAGGTTCTCCTGATGTTAGTTAAATGACTGCAGGCAACCTTCTGGGTACCTGTGTCTCCATCTGTCATATGGCGACAATAACCCACCTATCTGCTAAGAGTTTCATGAAACTAAGTAGGTAGATAGATGAGAATTTGCTTAGAACATTGCGCTTACCTGTCCTGTGCACAATTATATGCTTAGTCTGTAGCCATATCAGATCCTAAATACTCTTGCGATGAGGCCACACTCAAAGTGTCTTATTAACTTACAATTCCCTTATGCAGTCTCCACCAGTTAACGTCTCATTTCAAGATCCAACTCAAATGCCACTTATTCCTTGAAGTACTTCCTCTTTGTGCACCTCAAGCTCTTGTAGTATAATAGCACTTATACTGTAATGTATAATGATACTTAAATATATCTAAATACGTATATAAATTTATGTAATTATACTTTTTGTGCCTAAATAAGTATATACACAAATGTTTGTTTCTGCAATTGTTTATATAGGTATGTGTATTTAGATACTGATTTATTTAATCATTCATTATATACCTCTTATGTTCAGGATAACCTGTTACATGGGAGATATAAGGTAAATAATATTCCCCAATCTCAAAAATCGGATACTATAGAAGGAAGTTTTTAAAACATACAAAATACTATGGTGAATGCTGAAATAATAATTTGGATGAGATGCAAGAAATACCTCACATCGTATATATACAGATAAGTACATATTTATACAGACATATATTTACAGATATACAATTAAAATTAAATGAAAAACAATATTTCTAAGATAATTTCCAAAAACTAATTATATTTCAGAACCAACAACTACTGTAGGTATTAAGTAATAAATCATGAACTCATTTCTACACATTCTAACAAAACCAATTACTGTACCCAATATTTCCACCCCTGAATATATGGTTTTAAATTTAAATTTGCTAGCTTTCTCATTCTGATGGCATCCTCAGTTTCCTGCCTCCTAAACTTTTCATACTCCTTTGATAGACTTTGTTCATGGAATATATTCTTTAAACCTTTGCCACTGTTTCTTCAGCAGAATCTTTTTTTTTTTTTTAACAGATAACTTTATGTCCCTTTTTTTCTGGGAACAATGTGACTAAAAGTACAACTCATCACATATAGTTTCATAATACCTGATTCATCAAGGTTTAACTAAATAAAATAGGATTTTTACAATGTATTTATTCACAATTAACTTATTAAACTTAAATAGTTTTATGACAGATGGACTTTCCCTAGATTGCATTATTTGACATTTACTATCTCTGTTGCCTTCAGTAGATCTTGGCAGGAAAGTTGAGTTTGTGTAGAGGTTTATAATTTCTTTTTCTTGAAAGATCATTGCTTTTGTTTCTCTGCTTTTAAATGGTATATACACATTATCCAGATGGTCAGTAAAGTAATTGTACAGAGAACCCACAATTGTTCATTAAATAGCTTACTCTAAGAAGTATGCAGACCTCATAACTTTTAAGGTTTTATTTCTAGCCTGACTCTTTGTAAGGAAGAGAAAAAGAAAATAGCTGATAATTATATCAGTACAAATTGGATCTTTTCTGTTTTGTGTAGCCATGTCTAAATGATTATGACATTAATTAATGTAAATAGCATGTATGATATGATCACATTTTGGTTGCCCTTCCTCTTTCTTTCCCCTTTCCTTCCCCTTTCCTTTCCTTCACTTCCTTTTCTTTTCTTCCCTTCCCTTCTCTTTGCTTCCCTTCCCTTCCCCTTCCCTGTCCCTTTCCCCTTTCTCTTCCCCTCCTCTCCCCTCCCCTCCCCTTCCTTTCTCTCCCTCCCTCTCTCCCTCTCTCTTTTCTTTTCTTTTCTTTTCTTTCTCTTTCTCTTTCTTTCTTTCTTTCTTTCTTTCTTTCTTTCTTTCTTTCTTTCTTTCTGTCTGACTGTCTTTCTTTCTTTCTTTCTTTCTTTCTTTCTTTCTTTCTTTCTTTCTTTCTTTCTTTCTTTCTTTCTTTCTTTCTTATCATTTCTTCTTATTGTAGATATGTATAGAGGGAATCATTTTCATTAAATGATAATAAAAGATATTTCTTGGTTGTAGCGTATATTTTAAACTCTGTACTAACCCTCTGCTCTGATAGCTTTGGTGATTTTATATATAACATGAACTTTTTTATTCATTCTAAAAAATTAGTTTATCTAGTTCTATTTGGGCTTTTTACTTAATTTGCCTCAAAGGAAAAAAAAAGAAAAAGAAACATAGTCCTCTATAACATGGTAGTGTAGATCACAGGCACATTTTTGATCTTGAGCATTTTTTAGCACCTGGTTCTGATGAGATCCTGCGAGAAGTATTTGCAAGTTTCTTTAGAACAGTACACCTTTACATTACAATGATGGACTAACCACTGAATATTTATGTACAGACATTCATACTGTTTGGTGGGAAGATGCTCCTCAAATAGAATGATTTGTCATTACACGTGCACCTCTATGCTTAAAAAATAGCCATTTGTGTTTATCACACACTGTTCATTTCTTAATACTTGAAGATACTGTCAGTATCCTTGATTTTTAACTATTTCCTCTGCGTTGAAATGGATTTTTAATGAGACTTAAAAATGACTTCCCTTTTCCTTGACTCAAAGCTTTCACTTATTTTTAGCCCCCTTTCCTTCCCGTTGACTTGCTATCTGTGAGCACAAAACTCTCTGCTTTACTGGCCCTGAAATAGCCAGAGCAAGTGGGCCAACTGCCTCTCCCTCTCTTATGAGTCCAGCAGGATTCTCCCGTCAGTATTTTTAGTAGGAGAGCAGAGTGAGGGTTCACTGCAGAGGGGAGCTGTGAAAAACAAGAAGAGGCCCCGCCTCCACGACACCTCCAGTGAAGTCATGAGTCTCCTGCAAGGTGGAAAATATTTGTATGTCGCGGTCATAGGAACCTGCATGACTTATAGGTCTTTGGGGAATTCAGTATTCATTTTTATTAACTTTAATTATAGGAGTGCTATAAAATTTTCTCATTCTGTGGTGCGTGAAAAATGCAGAAGTTAATTGCTCCTGACATTTAATTGGTTTATGCTTCTCTCTACCGCAATCTTGGACTGCGAGAGACAGGAAAACTAGTTGGCATGTTTCTGTGATTGCGAGGATCATACACCAAGAAATTAGCCTTTTTGTTAGTTCTTGCAGTGAATTACAAATGCAATTTTAGAAGTGTGGGGAGAGAAATAAAATCTGCGAGTCTGCATTCTACATATGCTAAAAGACTGACAAGGGCTTCCCTGAAAGCTCTTTCTGACTTTGCCAGAATTGCTGAGGTTTTTCCATGATTACTGCACAGGTTTAAAAAGAACATATTTTCACACCTCTGTGGACATGTCAGGTTGTTTACAGCCCTGCTACAAGCCATAACCTTTTCATATATAATTTTTCAAATAACATCTCATCTAGCATAAAAAGCCGAAGGCACCTGAGTGTTACCAGTTATAATAGTGATGGCTTGAGGAAGTTGGTTTTCGGTGTGGCTCAGCGCCTCTGATTTCAGGAGTGTGAGAATCTCTGGAAAGCATCCATCTCCTGTGATATGTGTTGAGCTTCAAAGGAGAACATGACAAGCAAAGTACAAAATGCCAGTGTTCATTTACACTTGACACAATTATGGAGCACGTACCAGAAGCCAGACACTGTGCCAGCACCATGGGGTGTGCCAAGTTGAAGGCAGGGGACACTTTGCCCTCAAGGAGTTTGTAATCTAGAGGGAGGGATGTCTTTGTAAACAGTAACTCAATGCAGGGCAGGCAGGCCAGTGCACAAACCTGAGGGAGCACAAAGAGAGAGAGAGGAGTGAGACATCCAGACAGAGGGGATTAGGGGGACTACATCGTCCTGCCATGCTGAAAAATAGAATTGAATTAGCATTGTGGGGACAGCGCTTGGAAAGTAAAACCTGGTTTCGGAAGAAGTAGCCCTGTTTGCATCTTTTATCATTAGTTCTTCCCTTCTAGGTTTTGCAAGACCCCAGAAAAAATACAAATGAAAACTAAAGGTCGGAAGCTGTCAGATGCTATTGTTTAATCCACTTGTCTCAGAACCTAAAAATTGTTGAAAAACAAACAGATTGTTAGAGGCTGAGCACACTTGTTCAGGTCCGTTTCCTTTATGTTATTCATTAAAAATTCTATGGTCTAGCAATCACAATACTGAAAGGTTAAGGAAGAAGAAAAAATCCTAAATTTATATGCCGTTAGTTCCCAAATAAATAGAAGAATTCCACCGATGTGTCCAAGAATGTCATTCTTCTCCATCTTTACCTAGAGGATGGATCTCATAAAATAAAGCAAATGAGACAACATTGGAATGCCTGCTGCAGGCAGGCAGAGTAGAGATAATTATAAGTCGTGTCTTTGGGGCTGGAGAGGGCTGGGAGGCACCTCCCTCAGGGGTGACAGAGGGGCATAAGGTTTGTTAGGCTGAGTAGACCACAAGGAAACATATGGACAGCTATAGGGAAGGGTGTTTCCTAATTGAGCAAGATACTAAAGCAGGAGGCAGGCCAGGTCTTGGTTGGGGTTGATGAGGACAGATTGCTGAGTCAGAGCACCAAGGTGAGAATGTCACATTGATTGGGGAACATGGTCTAGAGATAGAAATTGAGATGCCCAGAGTCCAGAGCAGGGCCAAGAACTGGCACACAACTGAGGACATGCAGTCTCCAGGCATGAGGGGAGTTCTGCAGTTACTGTTTGGGATGCCCAGGCTCTACTTGCTAAGATGTGTGGGCTGCTTCAAGGTGCAGTACCAGGCCGGGCACATAATCCTCATTTTAAAATAATTTAGGACTAGATGAGCATTTCTTAAAGTTCAGTCCTCGGTGCCCCTGCCTCAGAATACCAGGATGCCTGTTGAAAATGCCCAGCTCCCGGTCTGACTTTGACCTTGGAATAGAATTATGAACATCCTCCCTCCATGAATGCTGAGGATGCTAAGGTTTGAATCTCTCATTTATATGATTAGGTGAAGTGAACACATGGAAATCCATGACCCAGGCAAGGCCAGAGACTCTCCATGAGAAATGACTGTGCCAGATAGGAATTCAGTAGCAATTCAGGAGACATAAAGATGAGCTGAGGAGGTCAGAGCACATTTTGAAAGATATGAAAAATTTTATTCATCGAAGAACTGAGAGTGTTCTCGATGGGAGTAACAGCCTAAAAATGAAGACCCTTGGGGAGAACTCTCTGTGGCTTAATGGAGAAAGCCATGAACTTTGAATTTGGAATCCCACTCTCGCCATTTTCTATTTATATAACCCTTGACAGGTTAACCATTCTGAATCTCCATTTTCTCATTTGGAAAATGGCACTGAAAATAGCCATTTTCTAAGGATATTGGATTAAATGTGACATAAAATGTAACCTGAAAATCATCTAGTTCTTAGTAAGTACTCAGTGTTTGCAATTTTCCCCATACCCAGGACTAATAGTCTATGAATATATATTTCAACAAGTTTTAGTTTATACCTGTCTGTGTTTAAAAAGCAAAATATCAGTGATTCCCTAAAGGCGAGCCTCAGAGTGCTGGGACAAATTGGATGGAAATTAAGTTTAAAGAGGATTGGGGTTAGGGAGAGGGTTGGAATCTGAGATGAGTGGGATAATGTGATGTGGATGTTTAAAAGTAAATCAGAAATTAAAGACCAGTTCAGTGCTCAAGATTTGCAGACCCAGAAGACAGTGATACAGCATCTTGGTGTTGCTCCGCTTACTAAGTTGTATTTTCATCAGGTTGAGTGGTGACTCTCTACAGTGCGGCAGATAGACGTCTATGATGTGAAATGAGGGGGAAATACGATATTATTGAAACTGTACTGTTTCTGTATCATAAATTCCATGTTCTGTGAGCTACCGTAGCTTTTCAATTTAAATGCTGAAGCAGATAACCTGTAAAAGGGAGAAGGGGATAAAGCAGACATTCTTCTCAGGAACGACATAGTTGAGTGTACCGAGTACCCAGGCTCACAAATCAAAATGGGAAATGGGACAGATGGTGGGTGGCTGCTTTATCGCTGGTGGGGATGGGGAACTGTGGGTCAGGGTACATTCCTGATGACAGCTGTTCAAGCTCACTATGAGAAGTGGCTCTCACAGCTCCCTTCCTTTACAAGTCCCTTCCCTAAATGTCAGAACACCAGAGGTTCCCAGAGTCCAGGTGTTAAAAGGCCCTTTGTGGTCGACCCTGCTCCCACCCCAACCTCCCTACCCCCACCCTCAGCCCTTGTAAGGGCTGGCACAGAGCACCGCATCTGCCACATTACCTCGGAGCCCACTTTGAGAGAAGAAAGGGAATCTGCTGGCCTTGGCACTTGGGGCTTTTTGAATTTGCTTTGAAGACTTACTGAATGGTTCTGGCATGAGACGTGTTTTCAATTAATCCCCCAGATTGATGTCCTCATCTGTTTGCCAAAATCAGGAGAGGGAGATGAACAGAGTGATAAAGTTTTTTCTTTAACCTTACAGTGCCTCTTTCTTCAGGTCTCACTTGGGTAATGGCCCCTGCCCTGCTTGTGATAGCCTTACCCTAACTCCTGATCGCCCAAGGACTTTAATGGTGTCCCCATGAGGCCCTGCCGTTCATGGTAGGGACGAGGGTTTCAGACCATTCTGAAATATTTCTCCCATCAAGTTTTAACAAATTTTTCTTAATCACAACTTTGTTTTCCTGTTAAAGAAATATTTGGAAAACTGGAAACTAGGAAGATTTTCATTAGCATGTATATGATACATTTTTTATTTCAGTCTTGTCTTCATTGTAAGGTTAGAAGGAAGTAATAAATAAACAAAAATAAGAGTGAATGAATGAATAAACAGATACAAATTACAAATGAATATTTCATTTCATAGCCTTAAGGTCCTACTAAGTGATTGATTGTCTAGTCTGAGACAACAATTCACATCGTAATGGCTGACAATATTCTAATGTATTTTCTCTAAAAGATGCAGAAATAATTCTGAGCCTTGTGAAAAATATATAGAGAAGTATTTTTCATGCTGTTGGAACTTCGTCCCCTTAAAATCGCATCAGACTCGTCCACTCTGTTTTACCGGCTCACATGTCCAGAACACAGCCCAGAGTGGTGGCTCTGCCATTTCCCCTTTGTCCTCCTTTTCACACTTCATCATGCAACATGCTTGTTGGGAAAGCTCTAGACAGTCCGGGAGTAAGGGAGGTTGTACATCCTGAAATGAGAGTTCCTAGTAAGATTGTTCACAGTCATTCCGGGATGACACAAAGAGGCCCATACCAGATGCACAGTCCACACAGTGCTATGTGAAGGTGGAGAACAGCAGGGCCCAGGTAAGAGAGAGAAAGGGACAACAGGCTGGGGTAATAACTGAAGCAGTGTGGATATTCTGTAAAGTGGAAAATATGAAGAAGCTATAGACGGATCCAGGGAAATAAGCAGATATACGAGATATAAGAATGAGGAAAGTCAGTCAAAGGCCAGTGCCAGGCTATTCTGTTTTCCAGTGCTAATCTTAACCCTGATCTGAGTATTTATCCAGATGGTGGTAGAACCTTAAATTTGAAGACCTGTGTTAGGTAAGACAGAGTTGAGCTGAAAGAATGAGCCTCCTAGTGACATTATACTGAACAATCTGAGTCAGAGAAGTAAAAGTTTATTTTGATCCTGTAACTCCCTTTTCTAAGACACATGGATTCATTCCTTCATTTATTCTATTAAAAATATGTAGATGATACTTAATGTGTGCCAGACTCTGTATTAAACCCTATCGGAAAAGGAAGGCTAAATAATACAAGGAAGTCCTGCCTGTACGTGGCTGACAATCCTTGATGAGAAAAGGTAAAGACCTGCCCAAATAATCTTTATAGGACACTACAGGCTGTCTTTTGAAGCTGAAACCCAGTGCAGGTTGAGTTTATCAGGAGAGATGTTTGCAGACTGGGCTATCTGGAAGGTTTTCATAGGGTGATGGGCTTTGAGCCTTGACTCCAACAGATGGGAAGGAATTCTGAGTAGACCTGACCACTGGGTCATAAAGTATGTGGATCACCTGCCTCCTGTTTTTGTATATGCGTACATCAGCTTGAGGCTGCATGACTACAGACTTCTAACCCCCATATGTGAACGCAGTCAATGAGGTGGCTGAGATCAAGTCTGCAGGGCTCCTCCTGCTTCACATTCCCTCATGATGTATTTTCCCCATCAGGAAAAAAAAAATCCATTCTGTCAGTGGACAGAGGGGAGATGACAGAATAAATTCTAGTTACCAAATGACAATTAATTTCTGTTCATACATATGTTCCATGGATTGTTTTCAAATCAAATATTTGAAATCTGTCTTCAGCTTTGTGGTTTATAGCATCGATGAGTAAGAGCTGCTTTTGAAAGGAAAAAAAATAATAATGCACAGCAGGGAAATTAAAGCAAAATGTATTTTGGAATAGAAACACATTTCTTGAACATGCTTAAATCAACTTCTTTCTTAATCTTTAAAAATAGATAACTTTTTAAAGATTGTAATAGGTTGTATGGTAAAAATCACCCTCTGGTAATGCTGAGAATGATGAGGATTTTTTCCCCCAAGACTTTTTTTTTCTCCAAGACCTGCTTCTGATTCACCTTTTCTATAAGGTCCAGGATGTAGTTCAGTGGGTGGTGAGAATTCCGTAGATTCTTGTTCTGGGCTCTTTTGTATATGTTGCTGAACGTTAATATCTATGTAAACTTATTTGCTAACTTTGTTAAGTTTCTAATTGGATTTAAGATGCATCGGAGTCCATTCTAGACAAATGATCTTCATTACTAAGTATTTATTGAAGGCTACTGTTTGTCAGATGCTCGCAATGTATCAAATAAGTGTGCTAAATATTACATTTCTTAACACTTTGTACTAGGTACTATTTGTACTAGTTCACAGATAACGTAGTGAAATCAAGATTGTGGGTGGGGGTTAAAGCTGGAACATTTGCCTGCACTCCAGGACTAGTAACACAGCAATGACCAAAACCAACATTTTTCTAACTCTGAAGTTCATGCTCCCAACCACTAAACCATATTTCTTTCAATCTCTCTTCCCTTTCCCCTAAGGGACAATATTTGTAGAGAATAACAAGTGTCAGACAGGAAAAACCATGAGTTAGTTATTTTAGGTATGTTTAGTGCATGTTTTGAGAAATACATATTTGGTGAAGTAGGGCATAGTTTTTCTCTTGATGTTTCCAGAATTAAGATAAGGATGACTTAAGTCACACAGAGTGAGTGATATTGATGATAGAGCCAAATTGGACCTTTATGACTTCTAATGCACTAGGCTCTAAGATCTGTCTAGATCCTATTCAAGAAATGGCCACACTGCTTCTGAAGTATGCTAAGCCCTTACAAGGTATACCTGTTGATTCATGATGGGAGACTAGATGGGTTAGGAAATTGGAAGCCCTGGAGTGGATCATTTACATGGGATTTAGTATAGACCTGTGAGTGGAAAGCTTCCTTCTACACATCATGCCTAACATCATTTCTAAAGTACCATATATATTTTTTTACTTCTATTTTTTTTCTCATGCATCTCCCATTATCACTCTTACTTTCTGCCAGATTCCTGCCTTTTTGTTCCCCATTTTTTTCCCACCACTTGTTCGATAGTGCTAAGTCTAGATGTTTTCTATATCAGAAAATCAATATTTCACAGTAGCTTAAACTGTGTTACAAAAGATCATCAAAATGTTCTGTTACTTGTTAATTTCTTTCCAACACAATATTGATGAAATAGGTAGTCAGGTATGGCTAAGCTGGGGTCCCTCTTTTCTTTCTACTTTCTTTGTCATCATCCTTCGATGGCTCTCTGAATGCTACAGGATTCTAAGTCCCATGGTGATCCATAACTCTGTGCATTAGGCTGGTCTCTTTCCTAAATCAGAGCTAATGCTTGGCTTGCAGAGAGTTAAAGTTGGTGTCTGTAGTGATTTCAAGTTTAATCATGCAAAGATTTTGGGCTTCGACTATACCATGTACCATTAGTAGGCTCTATTTTCCATTGCTCATATGTTTATACACTGAGAATGCTTAGAATCTCTCAGGAAGGGAAGCAGAGTCTTTGGAGGTAGGTAGGCTGCCCTTGAATTCCACCTTCACTGGATATCAGTTATGTGACTTTGACTTGTTGTGCCTAAAGTCTTACACAGAAAAAAGGAGATAATACTTATGTCTCATGGTTGTTGGAAGAACTTAATGTAGTTTATCTCCTATGCAAATATAGTATAGTCAGTAAAGGTTAATGTTCTCCATCACCATTATGTCATCCTATTTTTTTTTTTATAGCAAATGTTATCCTAAGCATTGGGCTTGTTATCCTAAACTCACACTTGTTATATCTGGAATTTTCTTTAAGTGTTTCCTACACAGAAGCACTAAAAAATTTCTGTTTCTCAGATTAATCTTAAATATCACCTAGGACTAAATTTAAATTTAAAATTTAGTTTTGAAACAGCTTTCAATGAACAGCATGCTAGCCTGACCACAGCATTCAATGCCCCATGGCTATATTCTCCAGCCCATCACGTAAACAATATTTGTTTTCCTTGCAAGAAGAACAGAGAAGAAAGTAGCCATACTCCTTACTAAAGCTTGTTCTATGACCTCAGTTTTTTTTTCTATTACTTACTTCAACTTGACAGATTGAGCTAAAGCTTTGCCCGACTGACATCTTTGAGAATTTTTCTTTCCCCTCTGAACTGATGAACAGCAAACATAGTCAGTTTTATTTATACCAAGTAAGAGTTGATGTTTTTCAGGAAACACATCCCAAAAGAAAAGTGAATAACTTTCGAGACAAATTAATAACACACCAGCAATCATCAACAAAAAGTCCACAAGGCAAATATCTATTTTATAGATTTTATAATGTCTAATATCCACTGATAGTTCTTAGAAGGGAATTTTTGTTGATCAGTTTTATTTAGTCTTTTTAGAGGAGAATCCGTATTACCAACATATGAATAGGTAGAGATCTGCAAATAGCTTGGTTCTTGTGCTATTTTAAATTATATTTTCAAATTCTTGCAGGACATTTGATTCTGCTCATAACATCTACTAAGATGTTTGGTTCATGCCAAAATGTCCTTGAAATTTAGCCCTGAACAAAACATTCAAGAGCCTATCTGGTCTGTGCCAAATGGACTTTGATATTTGATCCTGTCAAAGACATCCACATTTTGAAAACATCCCTTGGTTCAAGTAGTACATACCATTTATTTATACTCTTGGTTTACAGGATTAAGTCATATAAAATACTGTCATGTTTTATTGGTGTAATATCTGTTTTGTGACTGTTTTGCCAATAATAACCCTTCTTGTCTTAATAGATCAGCTGGTAATGAATTGTACTTAGGGTGAAATAGGGCTTGGATCTTGCAGAAGAGCAGAGTTATCAAGGACCTTTTGGCATGGACCCAATGTCTCCATGGAAATTTTGGATGGGATCATATTCCAAGGACCTTTTGGGTGGACCCAATATCTCTGTGGATGTCTTAATTAGGTCCAACTGTCCTCTACTCTTTCAGATGGCTTGTGAAATATTGTATTACTTCCTTGCTATTGGAGAAATTGAATTTGTAGATGAGGAACTACCTCTTACCATAATATTCCATTATAGTTAAAAATTATCATTAAGGTTTTTTTTTTTTTTTTGAGCATTCACTATGGGTCAGGCACCATTCTAAATTCTTGACACAATTCATCTCACTTTGACATGATTTATCTCACTTAATTCTAATAATAATCCTATAATGTAGTTGCTGTTTTATTTGCATTTTACAGGTAAGGAAACAGGTACAAATATTAGATAATATGTTCACAATCATATAGCAAATTAATAGTAAAGTTGATATCGTAATCTAGATCTCATTCCCAAATCTAAGTTTTTAACTCTTTTACTAAGTACTTAGAAGTGAAAGAGTTAAATATCATCTAATATCACCTAAATAAGAGGAAACTAAAGCATGTAGAGCTGAAGTGATTTGTCCAGGGTCACACAGCTACCTATTGACAAATTCGGATGAGAATGCACATTCACTGATGCTCCTTAAGGTCAGTATATCTCTTTCTCTTATACTACTACATCCAGGGTTATTTCTCTCTGTTTACTTTCTATTCATTGTCTGAGAACATTTTTTAAATTATTTTTTTTTAAAAGAATGAAATAGAAAGAGAAAGGGAGGCAAAGAGGGAGTTGGGGGAGGCAGAAAGAGAGACAGAGAAGGAAAAAGGGAGAGAGGGAAAAAGAGAGAGAAGAGAGGAGGAGGAGAGGGAGAAAGGAAAGGAAGAAGGGAGGGAGGAAGGAAAAAAAAACTAAAGAAAGAGAGTGAGAGTGGGGAAGGGAGAGAGAGAAGGAGGAAGGAAAGACAAAAGAGAGGAAGATAGATAACATTCATATTCAAGTCAGTTATATCAAACAAAATATTGGGTTTACCTGGTGGAGGGCCTGAGTCTGAACAGCTTCATGACTAGCCAGAGGACGCGTGCCTGGAGATGATGAAGAGAAGTACACTCTTGTTCTAAGTGATTATGTGCTCTTAGGCATGATTCTTCCTGTAAGGAACAATATTTGCACTTATCAGTTAGTTCCCATAGGTCATCTGCTTACATCACAATATGTTCACTCTGTTTTTCTCTGTCTCATAGTTCACTGCCTTTTTTCCTCCTAGAAATCAGAGAACTATAAGCTATTTTTTTTCATCTTGTGAAGCACTCAGAGTATTATCTCTCACAGCTGATATGAAACCAAGAGGCAAACGCTCCACCAAATCAGCTCTTGTTCATCCAAGTCACGTCTCTGGGACCCAATTGTCTTGGTTTCTTTGCTCATGTGTTCATTCCCCTTGGACTGGCATTCTGAATGCTACTGTCCTTATCATTCTCTTTTAAAACTCTACTTGCATTTTTATTTTGTCATCTTTCTTTGCATCTCTTTCCTCCCTACTTAGTTTTACTTCCACCAAAATTGCCTTTCTGCATATTTATCAGCTCCCTAATTTCTTTCTCTGAGAATATCTATTGCTGCCTTGCTTCATGGCAAGTTGGTGAGCAGAATTGTGCTCAATTCAAATCATTTTCACAAACCTATTCTTTGACTCTTTTATATAAGGGTTTCTGGGAATGCATTAGCAATGTTAGTGCAGGAAAAGTAGCAAAATAAATATCTGCATTTGTGCAATAGTAAGATTAGCTGAAAATATAACAAAGGTGTTTATCATAATTAGGGGAGAAATTTAAGTTTTACAACATACATAGAAAGAAGAATCTTAGGCAGAGCTGAAAGGAGATGCACTAGACTCAGAGAAGATTTGTGTTTTAATATGGAAAATTGAAACCCAACAATAATAAACTATTCACCTGTGTTTGTAGTTTAATAAATGATTTAATCAAATTTGCTTTTAATTGAACTGTAACCGATGTAAATTATTATTGTTATCATTAGCCTTATTGTTACCAAACTATTGGAGAGTATAAACTTGGTACTAGGCATTTTGTTGGAGACAGATTAAACCCTGGTAATTATAATTTTAAAAATCTTTATTTCACTGAAATAATGCACAAAACAAACTAACAAAAGGCTCCAGCTTGTCAATCTGTAGATATTTTAGTAATTCAACCCTGTTTTCTTTAACCCTTGGAAAATCTTGTGGGATGCAAAGCCTACAGTTGAACAATGGGGAATTAACACTATAGCTGGTAAAGCCACATGTATAACATAGCAGAATCAATAGGCTGCCTCTGAAATACTCCTCAGGCAAACTGTTCCTATTTTTGAAACTCATGAAGGTAGATGAAAGCCTTTGTTCAATCTCATCCTGCTATTGTCACCAACTCCTCTCCTCTCTCTGGTCCTTTAATTCTGCTGTCTGAACATCCCCATGTCATTCCAAAATTTATGCACATTTATACGACACAAAGAGGATTAATTTTTACTCTGTCTTCATAACTATGTTTGAGGCTCATTTAATGAATGGCTACTAAGTGTGAGGAACTCTGCTAAGCACTTTACACATGTTATCTCATTAATGTCTAGTCTAGTCATCAACCTTTATGGTAGATGTTCTATCTCTGTTTTACTCTTAGGAAACTGAAACCCAGGCAGGTTAAATAAATGGCTCAAAACCACGTAACTGGTAAGTGACAAAGCTGACATTCACACCAAAGGATGTGGGAACCCGAAGCCAGTTTCTGCTGGTGTACATGACCCCTGGACTTTTCTAAGAAACATCTGCTGCTTTTTAAGATGAAAGCACTCTTAAAATTTCATATTAGAGTCGTAAGAGCATTTTATGAGTTATTAATCATCAAAGTGTTTCTTAAAAACTTCCTTTATTTGACTGTGTAAACACTTTATATATAATAAATGAATTTACTTTTGGCCTCTTTGAATTTATTGTTTATATGCCTGAAAAACACATATCAACATAAGGCTCCTCAGATCTGTTTTGATCAGCTATGCCTCATCTAAATCACAAGATAGCTGTGTTTTTAAATCTCTTAATTTGTGCATTCTGTCATTTTATCTGAGTAACATTCATCCAAAGCAGAGCACTATTATGACAGATTTAATTCATCCAACTCAATGCAGCATTTGTTTATTGTGAATAACTATCGTATGCATGCTACCGGATATATGACTTTTGGGAATTATTTTTAAATAATTGAAGCCTGGCTCTTAAGAATTGTATAGAGTAGAAGTGAAAGCAAATTTTGCTCAGTCGAGTCAAGAAGTGAGTAGGTTATTGGAGCTGTATAGAAATGGCTTTGGAGCTGGGCATGGGAGGATTTCCAGAATTTGAGAGGTGGGTACAGTGTGAGAGAATATTTAAAGTACAGGAACAGGTTAGGTACAAGCTGTGCACAGCATAAAGCAGATCATAGCAGAACACAAAGTATATGTAAAACATATACGGAACAAAAGTTATACCTGAAAGGTGAACTGGGACCAGGCCGAGCCTGAGGGGCTTCTGAACCCCCAAGAGAAGCCCAGGCTTTGTTCTCTCAGTAGTGAGACTCCTTCAGAGGTTTTTAAGCATGAGTGATAGGAACACATCTCTTAGAAACGTAGTGCTGACAGCTGAGTAAAAGGAACATGAAAATGCAGAGAAACTGAGATGGGAGATTAATCAGGGGCTGCCACAGTGGTTCTTGTTAATGAGAGTGTGTCTGTGGACTGAAGCAGCAGTGGTGAGGGAGAAAAAATGTGTGGATGCAACATACTTTAAAAGTAGAGTAAAGAGTACTTTGGCCAGTTGGATGTGAGGTGTGAAGAGAAGGAAAAGTCCAGTGTGACCAAAAGGTTCTTGCCTAAGGCAGCCAAGTGTCTGATGCTTCTGTCTGTTAGGGAAGAGAAAAGGCTTTGGATGGTGTGCAAGCCTAGCAGATGAGGACTGTGGTTGGATGCGCTGGGTCTGAGTAGGAATCTGTGAGGATAATTGTAAAACTCTTATTAATTTGCATCTCTAAAGTGTAATGCAAATGACAAAGAGGAACTAGGCAAAACCTCTGTGAAATGTTTTGTAGTTTCCCAGTTATATAATTTGCAAGGGGGAATTTTTAGATAGAGTGAAACACAGTTGTTCAGGAAGAAATAAAACAATGCTGAAAGAACTCACACAGTGAATTTAGTGATGGGGGAAAAGACATTCAAATAATCTTTTAACTAAGAAAATTCCAGTCTGCAGTTAAGAGCATCACTGCTTTCAGGAGCCTTTGCAAACACCGTTTATAAAACTTCTTGGTCATCTTTTAATGCCCACCTCTTTTCAGAACTTACAAACTTCTTACTCATGTTTTGATTAGAATAAGTGGTTTAGGTTCATCCCACAAAAAGATGGACATATATTGAAGTCCATCTTAGAAAGATACTTAGACTTGCCATTAACACTGGAACAAATGGGTTTCAGAGTATAGCCTGGGGACCAGCAGCATCAGCTGTGACAGAGAACTTCTTAGAAATGCTAACTCCAGAACCCCCACCTCAACCTACTGAGTCAGAAGTCTGATTCAGTTATATTGAAGAAATCTGAAATCAGAAATGCTGGTGATGGGAAACAACAAGCTGCATTGCCATAGTCCTCTAGAAGATTTTAATGCTTGCTGAAGTTTGTGAACCAGTGCAGTGGACCCAAAAGTAAAAATGATGAAAAAATTATGAAAAGAAACCAAGAAGAGAAAAGGAAGAGAACTTTAAAGAAAGTCAGTATTCACTTTCTTTTTGAACCTGTGAGTGAACACTGTTAGGGGCAGCGACTTTCCTGTCCCTTTCTTATCTATTTAACAGATATTTGCTCAGAATCCAATTAATGCCAGGGACTGAGCTAGGTGTGGCATATTCAACAGGGGAAAAAAAAACTATGGTTTTTACTGTGTTCTTAAAATATAATTTTGAACATCGTTGTTCATCTTAAAGCTGAATCCTGTGTGTGGTTTTGGAGAATTAAGAGGGGCTTGATAGTTTCTGGTTCCAAGGCCAGAAGCAGAGCTCTCTGAGCCCTCCTGCAGGAAGCATGGTGAGAGGGCCTGGCCCCACTCGGCCTGACCACGAATCCTCAATTTCTGTGTCACAACAGTCTTCCTAGGCCACTAGCCTTTCTTCACTGGGCAGAATTAGCACCCATGAAATGTCTCATCAGAGAGCAACGAGGAACATAAATATCAAGCCCTGTTCGATTCACCTTGCACTGCTCATTCTCGCTGAAGGGGAGAAGGCTTGCAATCCCTCCATCTGTCTTGCGTCACGATCCCTTGGAGCTCAGCTAGAGAAATCAACCCTCGGACTCTGACATCTTCAAAACCCAAGTGCATTTCAGCGAAGTCCCAGACACGTCAGAACCGCCCCTGCTGCTTCCTCTTTCTCCTATTCTATGTCTAGTAGACCCCTTGTCGGGCTGTTTACCGCTTTATCTTCTCTCCCTGACAGCATGTTTTGCGGTTGTTGTTCTGTCCAGGCTGTGGAAGCGTCCCTGCTCCCCTGGTTGCACTGACCACCACTCATCATCTCCAGCATGTTGTGCTGTCTTGTTGTTCCTTTAATAATGCATCACTCTCGTGATTGGGAGCAGACAGGCCCAGGCCTGGATACCTAAGCTTTGGGTTTATCCTGCTGACATGGGTCTCCTTTGATGTACTAGGACACGTGTGGCTCAGCGGCAGAATTTTAGCTGCTTTGATGTGCTCTCATTCCGATTCAGTGTACATTGCATGCCTTCTATATTCAGAGGAACCAAATAAAGAATCGTCCCTCCTGCTTCTCACATCTAATTTTTGCCTAATCGCCCTCTGATGCTATTAGTGTAAGGGAACGTTTCTTTCAACAATGTATAGTATTTCAATGGAAAAAAAAACACTCCAAATAATATCAGGCTGAATGTAGTCATTCATAAGGTCTTAAGCAGCTTTTTATCTCTCCCCTTTGCCTCATATTGCATTTGCATAAATGGTTCTTTAATGCAAAGAGAATTGGCTGAGGATAAAACTAAGTCAAATTCTGAAAGAGGTTTAATACTCGATAATCACTTATAGACATTATGATTAAATATACTATTAATCTATTTTTTTTAAGCTACATAGTCAAAACCAAGTATTGTAAGTGGATTTGTTTCAAAGCCAGCAGTGTGCAGGAGTGCTGTCTAAATTCACCTGTGGATTATGCTGGCCCAGATGCTGACTGCCCTGAAGACTAGACACTTGAGAGAGGGATATTGGTGAAGGGTAATTCTGCCCTGATGTCTTTCAGTTTCCCTCTGCTCTCCAACATCTGGCCACTAACTGTAATTTAGGCCTTTCATCTGGCCATATGCAGATAAAGAAAAACACAAAAGAATCTGAAGTGAATCGTAGATTTATTTCCTTATTTATTTGCATACCTTTACTGGTGAGAAAATAAATCGAATCATTATTGTTAATGAGGTTTATGGATGATATGAGGGTTTTATTAATTTTAATATCCTCAAATTTATTTAACCAGATATTTAGGAGATCTATATCTGGAAATTTTTATAGAAAATCTATTACTGAGTTATTTCACACTCAGTCATATTTTTTAATGAAGCTCTTTTGCCATCATTGAAACCCTTGAGTGGAAAGAGTTTTAATTGTAGCATCAGGTTTGAATATAATATCAGCCTCTTTATGTATGCAATGCTCATGTTGATTTCATATGCATTTATTTACTTGGTTATCCTTTGAGTAAGAAAGGCAGAGTAGTTATTATTAGTCCTGTATTATGGTTGAAGTAATGGAGGCTCAAAGATGAGTGGATTCTAGGACTGAGATTGACCTAATTTAATGCTCTTTATAGCACATAAAGTCTAATTTTGCATCTCTTGTAGCACATAATAATTTGATAAAATAAATTGATTTTTAGATGCACTAAAAATTTCTTATATGTCACAACAAAATTTATAAAGGGAACCCTGCATGAATTATAACACATTGGGAATGTATTTTTTTGATAGTTGATGAAAAAACTAATAAAAAATTATAGAACAGTTGTGAACAATCATGAGATTAACCTGTCCTTTAAATTTAACTCTGGACTCCTTTTTGTACATCTGATTATTTCATTTTGTCATCAGCAAAAATGAGCACTCTTATATTTGGTCAGCCCTATTTTTGTCCCTTTCATAACAATAAATCAAATGGAATTCTTTCATGTGTAAGGATCTAACCTTTCATAAGGATTTTATGCAGAGACTCTAGGGTTGTCATGTTCCCTGTGATGTGAACCTGAGTATGACAATCACGTCAGATCAAGGTGGTCAAAATGTCCACATGCAGGTCCGGGGGACACACGTAAGATGGACAGCAGGAGCTTCTAATCAACTGTGTGATGTGAGGCCATTTTGCTTATTGATTAGCAGAGTTTCTTAAAGAATCAGAGAATTTTAGAAAATTCATAAAAGGAGTTATGTGGTTATATAATTCATCTTCTGAGTAATGCATAAAATCTTTCATTTCTCTGTAGCTGTAACCCTTGGGTTTATCTATGTAGCTGGAATTAAATATACTCTAGACTAGTTGTTCTCAAATCAAAGTAATTTTGCCCCCTCCCAGAACATTTGGAAATGTCTAAAAATAGTTTTAGTTGTTACATCGGGGAGGTGCTTCGGGATCCAGTGAAGAGAGGCCAGAGATACTGCTAAACATTGTGCAGTGCACAGGACAGACAGCCCCCGATGACTAAGAATGATATCTTCCAAAATGTCAGTAGTGCTCAGTTTGCCTGATTTAGTCAAGATATTAAGTTGCTATAATTACTCTTAAAATTCAACTCCCTGCAAAATAATTTTTAGAGGAAATAAATAGTGATAATATACTGCACGGTTTTAGATAATTAAATTACTTCTCTGTTTTTACACTTGTGTACATATGTGACAGTGTTAATAAACCAACAGATTTCAAATTTTTCTGACCAGAGAAGCTTTAAAAAGGCACAAGAATTGATGTACCTTTTTTGTTACTGTTTGACACTTAAATATGTCACTAAAATTTTTCTCTTAAAATCAAAGTGAGCTGATCATTTTCCTGTTAACACCATAAGCATCAGACACCTAGTCACTGCCCCCACCCTGCTTAGCTTCTTTCTCTCTGGGGCTCTTTCTGATTTCCCTTCCTCTGAGTTTTGCTAGCATTGTCTACTCCCAGACTTTAGCATGTGTTTCTATATTAATAAATCTATGCACATACGTATTCGTCCTCCTAGATTGCAATCAGTTTGTTTTGAGTTTTAGTTTTCTTCCTAGAGAATCATAGTTCCTTGTGAGGACTAGATGATTTGGTAATTTCCGACTGTTTTCAAACATGAGTTTGTCTCGCTGGTATTATGAGCTTCTTCCTAGGGGTGCTCATTCCAGCCCCATGAGACTAGTATTAGTGCTTGTGCCTTTTAAATCCTCTCTCTAATCTGCTCACCTTCTTGCCTGGCTAACCTGTTAGGCCTTTGCCATTTATAATATTTCTCCTTCAGCAGTTTTCCCCACTACCTTACTGATTGCTTTTCTGCACCAAGAAACTCCCAGCCCAATTTGCCTCTGAGAGAGAGGGGGGGGGGGAGAGACAGGGAGTGAGGGAGAGATGGAGAGATGGAGAGAGAGAAATAGCTCTTGTCTTCCTTCAGTGGCTTCCCTTGCACCCCTACATGGCATTTTTTTCTATTTCCAGGTCTTTTTAATGGGCAGGGTGGGCAGGAAAAGCTCCAGGATCTTCACTTTGCCTGGCTGCTAGTGTTACCCCCTCACCCAGGCCCAGGTAACTGGGACCACACACGTGAATGCTCTCTAATCCCTGCAGCTTTGTCACTGTTCAGAACTGCTTAGATGCTTACCGAGCTCTGACTGGTTTCTCATCATCCTCTTGTAGCACTGAGATGCCTTTTTCATTTATCACAATAGTGATAGCAATCCACGTTCCTGGCCTTGCCTCCGGGACCCCCTACCCTGTTGCCAGCCTTTGAGATTTATGCTTGCCATTTCCATGCCTGGGTTTGCTCTGGCCTCGGTGGGCATGTTCACTAAAAGAGCCTCATCACTCTTGCTGCCTGTGGTGGGGCAGGAGGCTCCCTTATAGATTCGTGGGGAATCACTCTTCTTCCTCCTTCTTCTGTTGGCCTCTTTCTGTGCGAGAGGGAGCATCTGCCCAAGAGGAGTTCTCAGGAAGTTGCCACTGCTAGTAAAATGCTCTCGTTTCCACCAGCAGGGTGGCCCGTCTTACCAAAGTTAGGATGACCCACGGCAACCATATTCCCCAATAAGCTTTGCTCATACTGCCCACTCAGATCTTAGTTTTAATGCAAGCCCTGATTCTCTCCTACGCAGTGAAAGAGGCGAGCCCTTGAGGGGAGAATGCAATGACTGTTTTCCTAATATGTGGAAATGAGGGGCACAGAGGTCTTCTGAACTAAGAGGAGAAGGACAGGGCCAGTGCAAATCTCTAAGTAATATGCAATATGTATGACTGTTTTTATAGAGTCTTCTGGAAAGTTTGTTCCCACATTTACTCTTTAACTCAAATAATTCTGGTAATGTGCTTTCTGAGGCAGACTTTAGCAGTGAACATGGTAGTGGAGGACTCTTTCTAGACCATAGTGAACCATAGGGCCAAATTGTGACAAGTCTATACAGAGCTTTTCATTTTTTTCTAGTCAATGTGCTACCCATGATTTGCTATGTCAGCCTTACCTGTAGGCTTGTGACAAATGCAGTTTGGTGACCTACCCTCGACCTGCCAAGTCAGATTCTGCATTGTAACAAGATTCTCAGGTGCTGCATATGCACGTTAAAATGTGAGATGCTCTGATCTTTTTGTTATTGCGTTTAATCCCCAGAACGATCTCCTTTGGTAATTATTAAGAGTCCCATTTTACCGAGGGGAATTCTGATGCTCTTGAGTGGTGAAGACATTTGCCTGTTGTCACTGGAAATTCAATCCTGTCTATATAAAAAGACAAAACACCACATTCTTTTCACTGTCTACCACTACTGTATAGATATTTATGATGAAGTCAGCATTATTATTTTTCTTTTGATTATATTTTAAATCTTATGAAGAAAAATGTTTTGGTCTCTTTGAGATGTCATTTGCCAAATGGGAAGAACATTTTCTTGGGAGATAGTGTTCCTAAAAACTCAATGGACTGAAGACATGCAGAAATGGTACATTTTACCTGAGACGGATGGCTCAGTTTAGTTCATAGCCACGTGGCAGAAGGAGAACACACTGGGGCTCTCCATAGACTGGCAGTCCAAAGATGGTCACAGCAAGATAAATTATGTGTTAAGGAGATAATTACCATGGCCTTTCCTCTAAACAGCAGCTGGAAAAAGGCTGCAACAGATGGAGCCAGGAGGAATGAGAGGGTTGTGGGACAGCCTCAAAGGAGAGACAGTTGTCCTCAAAGTAACAGTTTAAATGAAAGCCCCTGGATAGTGAAAGGTATAGACACATATTCTGCACATCGGATTGTGTAGGAAGGGCCCTTAACCTTTGCCCTAAATAGATCTTAATGGTTATAAGAAGAAAGAAGAAAATGAATCAATGAGATTTTTTTTTAATTGTATTTTATTCAACATATCATAGGAGATTGATTTATAACTTTTATTTATGTTCAAATTAGTTATCTCTTCTCAGGCAAATTTTAACCATTGTTTCCCAACTATCTGTGGAATGGCTGTCCACTTATAATTTAGAAGAGTGTTTAAATTCAGAATACTTTTTCTGCTTCCCTTTCTAGTAGTAGCAAATATTACAAGGCCTACAGGAGGCACTCATTAGAGGTCATCTATTTGAATTTTCATCTGATCAGCTTTAAACGAGTATTTAAATACCAAATTCTAAGCTAGACTACCCCTCACTCACTCATTTTCACAAATATCAGTGTTAAGAGCCAGTGGAAAGATGAGGGCTTTGGGGTAGAATGGTTACCCATGTAGACTCCCTGATTCAATGCCAATGTTATTACCACTATTAACTATCCCTAATTTTCAAAACCAGACCTAGGGGGTGGAGTTCCTTTGTGATTTGGCTGCTTACTCCCCCAGCTCCCTGCCGCATCCACACAGTTTTCCTGGCTCTATTGAGTTCCTAACATGCACAGAGCCATTGATGGGCAGCTGCAACTTTGTGACACACAAAAATGATCTTGAGCAGTGTGGGTTTCTGCCACTCTGGTTAGTCTCTTGATTTTAATCAAGGGAACCCTAAGGCACTGTTCCTGTATGTGGTGTTGCAACAGATGTTGTTTTGGTTACTAAGAGTGTTGTAAAAAAGATAGTTTCAGTTCTAATGGCCCACCTGGAACCACAAAGTAGAAGTTTATTAATTTTTTACATTAATATAATCTACTTAGCTCACAGACTATCTTCCCTTTGGAAAAGTCTGTAAGATTTAGTCGTATGGCTCAAAACACTATATACCAATTGTTCCAAATGAAAGTTTTGAAGTTATGTGAACAAATATTTTAAAAGTTACATTTAGGCACTGATATAAACAAAGAACATTTTAGAAAACAGTCCTCAAATTAGCTTGAGATAAAAATTAAAATGCATTCTCTTCACACCAAAATAGAATGAGGCTAAAATAATAAAGTGGTGCTATGTATTTACTTAGCACTTCAGATTTCCAAGTGGCATCACTAATTTGTTATCACATCATACACTCTACCCCTAAGCTTAGCCCATAGTCTACTTCTAAAATGCCATTGAATGTATCCATGTAGTAAATGGGTTACAAGGGTACAGTTAGGTAAATTACAAATGGCTTGACCAAATAGCAGTGAAGCCAAGGGACTCATAATTCCCACCCTTCAGAAACTAGGAAGACTTATAGAGATCAATCGAAGGAGTGTGAACAGTGGCTAAACACTTTTACTCTTATTTTCAGCCATAGGAATAATGAATTTTATAGTTTCTGAGCTTCAGTTGCTCCTACAAGGTTTGAGAGACAGATAGAAGAGGAAAATCAGATAAAAAATTAATACACATTTGGTTAAAGAAGTGCAACAAGAAGAAACTAATGTATTTATAATTTCTCTAATCCCAGGACATAATGTAGGTGGTCTCTTATAACAATGATTAAATAATAAGAGTTGGAGAGTGTGAGTCAAGAAGAAAACTTAAGCTCAAAGTGAAGAAGCGTCATCATCCAGAACTCAGTAACACATTGGCGGTATAGTTCAGTTTGGGGCCTGGTACTTAATCCCTTAGTCCCCCATGTTTCTTTGCCTCTAGCTCAAATATATATCAGAATGAAAAATGGCCTTACTCAGGTGAGGCATATGGGCTATTGTCGACCTTGCTCTTATGTTCAGAATTCTCACATCAGTCACTCCAGGAATAAGACACTGAATTCCTGTTAAAAGGCACACACAGGATCTAGTCTGCAGTTGGGTCCAGGGTGTTGGCATTTTAAGATAACAATGTCTACTGAAGCTTTAACATCAATTAATTCATCTTACTGAATAACAGACTTCTAAGAGATGTGACATAGGATAGGATCAGTCAACAGAAAATAACTTTTGTCATCTCTGCGTCCACAGAACCTAACAGAGTTTTCAATAAATATTTTCTCATTAAATAGTTGTTAGTAAATAAATGAACAAATGAATAAAGGATGATAAAGAACTGGGGCATAGACATTTTCTAGCAAAGAAGGGAAACATGTGGTTTAGGTGGGGCACTTTGGGAAATTAAGGCATAAACAGAGCTGGATTTCAGAGAGAATGTGAAAAAGGGATGTGGACTAAGAAGTGCCAAATTTTGCTCTTTGATGTGGCTATTGCTATCCCTGCTAAGAACAGAATTCTCAGTAGATTCTAATTTGAACCACACACCCCTTCTATCTCCTTGCCTTTCATCAGAGCCAGTTACAAAGGATGGGATCTTCAAGAGAATTCCTACAGAATAATACACTCTCTTAATATAAAAATCTCTCCTGAGAGAGCATTCATACCCACCTGCTTCAGAGTGAGAATCTATAAGTAGTTCTTAGAAGCTTGGTGAGATTCTCTTGGATTTTTTTCTTTTTATCATTTCCTTTTTGTTTTTAATAAGTGAGCTTGATATTTATAGTGCTTCTACATCCATTCATTTCAGGCCTGTGAAAAGGACTGTTTGCCTGCCCATTGAGTGTGAATTATAGGGCTGACATTTAATGGTGCAGCTTCTTTTGCTCGGTGCCCTCAACAATTGAGAGATGACTTAGAAGAGAGTGATACTGCATAGTAAATGTCTCACACAATGGGAACTCGCCATTTTGATTTGATTTGGTTTTTTTAAATGTAAGGTTTGAAAAAATAGTGTGTGGTATATTGACATCATTCTAAATTGCACTGTTAGGAGAACATTAAGTTTTTCATTTCACACTTTCTGAGTCTTAAGCACCATTGCTATGTGGAAAAATCAGTCATTCTCTGATGATTCATGTGCAGATTTGTACCAATAAGAATTGACCATAATTATGCCAAGGCCCCTCTTTCAAGGAAGTTCATAGAGGGCACAATAAAAGAAAAGCTAAAGGAGAATCTTCCTCTGCAGGAGTACTATGTACATTCAAAAACTATAAAGGTACACGTAATTTCATAGTACAATGGAAATCTACTTTGAATATACTGTTGTTATAAACCATGGGTGCTGATATAGCTATCTGGAGGATCAATTGATAGGGGCTTTATGACAAATCTGTGGACACATTTATCTCTCTTGAGTTTGCCTTCAGGCTGTAGACGTAAGAAAACAGTCAATAACATATTCCTATGATTCATTTCCTGTGAAAATCACTGAGAATTTGGAATCACTGATTTTTATCACTGACTTCTAGAGTAGCTGGAAAGTCATGAGAAATATTCATTTGTCTGAGACCATTCATTTTAATAAACAGCAATCCTTGCAGCATGATAGTGAATCAGGAATGAGAATAACAAGAGGCCCACAAAAATGGGATGAGTGGCTGAGATATTAGGAGTGAGATGTTTGTATTGATTCATGTAGGAAGAAGAGTACATGAATGCATCTGTGTTGTATTCTTCCAAGTTTCTCAAGTGTTCTTTCCTCCTGTCTGTGAAATGCTGTGGATCCGCTCTTATTTATTTTATTTTTACCTTAATTTTTTGTTTTAAATTTTACCACCCAATTTTGTTTTGAATTTTACCATTCAAAAAAAAAAAAAAACCCAAAACATGATTATTTCTCTTTGAACATTATGTAGCCTTTTCTTTCCTATTCAATTTGTAAACACCAGCATTTTCATCCTCTTCAGCCTGACACAGTCATTTGGGAAAATTTGAATCCATAGAGGTATTTTCTAGCTGGATTTGACTTGATTACTGCCCTTCTTTAACCTTAAAAGTACAAAAGGAAGTACTCTAAGCACCTAAGGGAATCTGGCAAGCAGCAGCAAACAAAAGTTCAAGATGGGTCAGGTCCCACAAAGGAAAATTAAATGTATTATTCTTATACAATGAGATTAGCAAATCCTCCATAAACCTCAGCTAGTCTTTCCTTCTTTTCATTCTAATGAGTTTAGTGTGCAATAATGATGGTACAGGCTTCATCAGAATTCTGCCAGTGAAGTGGGATTTTCAAACTCCGTTTGCAAATGAGATCTGCACCATAAACCATAGTCATCCATCATAGAGAAGTAACTTATGCCTGATAGAAGGCTGTTTGGGCAGAGTTAATCAAACGAACATTATTAGAGCTTGGTATTACACTGTCCTTTAGGTGGTAGAGAAGGAATGTAATACAGTTATGGAACGTGATGATTTTTTTTTATGTTTCTGTCCCTTTTGAAATCTAAACTCTATTCTAACATGAACATCTCAGAGTGACATTCATAATCTTTGTTATAAAAAGAGACCTTCTTCTACTTCTGTCAAGAACAGTTCGAGCTGTGTAGAGTTATCATAATATAGATAACACTACAACAAAATGATGTTTCAGCTAAAATTACAACTCATAATAATAACACAAAGCTGAGCACTTGTGTTTAAATGAAGACAGACAAAAAAATGTAACTTTTAGTACCTTGGCCATGATGGAGTTTGAACTGATAGGTCCTTTAGATACCATATAATTTAGTGGTTTTCTAATTCTTCGTATTGGAGCCCATTTTCAACCAAATACTGTATGGCATTAGGATATAAAGAAACAGTCAAAGTTCAGTTCTCATTTAGATACATGTCGGGGTCTTCTCAGTCTTTCTTTATTCTCTTCGCCCATCCCTCTTGATTGGCATTACCAAGTCTTTGAAACACAGTGATGTAACCCATTTTTAAATTTATACAGATTAAGATTCTGATGGCCAAAAACATTAATAGATTTGAATAAGGCTGCAGAACTGACTAAATGTAAAACAATTATATTCAGAAGTGTTTGGTTCTATACCGATACCATCCCCACCGTGCAGGGCTGCTCCGTGACCTGCTCTGCCACGGGTCTGAAAGCAAATGTACACACAGCCTAGACAGTTACCAGCCGAAAGCAGGTGGTGAACCTAGAAATTTACACCCCACATAGAGAGTCGTCCTGAGGTTTCAGGTGCTGCTTTTGTGAGGAAAATAGGGCCCAGGATTCCTTGACTTTTTTTTTTTTTAAGAAATTGGAAAATTGCAACTTGGTGTGATAATTATAATTTGTTATTGATAATCAAAAATGACTACACTGGGGAACAAAACTTATTTACAAGTCAAATTCAGCTAGTATCTCTAGTCACTGTAAATGCTGAGGTAGTCAATGCTATGATGCTGTTACCAGGAACACTAAACATTAAAACAGCCGTGTGATGAGATTCATGAGGTATATCCAGTGATGACCCTTATGAGCAATCCTTAACAAGCCTTCATTTATTTATTCAATAAATATGATTCTAAGGTTCTCTACACATAAGGCTCTACTCTGAAAAGGTCATACTCCCAGGCTTTCCAAGGCTCGTATTCTAGTGGAGAGAGCCAGGTACGCAAGAGATACTTGGAAGAAAGTGAAAAGAGCTAAAATAGAGATGTATCTTTGGTATAATGGAGCCACCAAAAAAATAAGCCTTACATATCTCTGCTTAGAAAAGACTTCTCTAAGGGAGTTGTGAAGAATACATAGGAATTTGCCAGAAAGTCAGGAAAAGGGCATTCTAGGCAAAAAGGACACACTCATATAAGAAAGGGCTTGAGAAAAAAACCCTGCCTTGATCAAGGAACTGCAAGTAATTTGGCATGACTGAAAGGCAGAGAGAAAAGGCGGAAGAAGGAGATTAGGCTGGAGATGTATAGTAGTCTGTGAAAGGTATTCAGCTCTGTGCTAAGGAGTGTGGACTTTATTGTATAGTTAATAGGACAGTATTTAAGGATAGCAAGTAGGGTGAGGCATCACTTTTTCATTCTAGAATGATCATTCAAATGACATGTATGAAGACAGAGATAGTAGAAAGAGAGACCAGTATTGAAATATATATATTCCAGGTTGTACTCAATGAGGGTTACAAAGGTGGTGAGGCTGGAAGAATGAAGGGGATGGATTTATAGCAGTAGGGTTCACAGGTTCTGGCTGCTGACCAGCTAAGAGAGAGGAAAAGGAAAGAATTGAGGGGACAGACACCCAGGTTTCTGGCTAGAGAGTCTGGAATGACTGTGGCCTGTTTAACAAAGGAGGAGGATAAGGAGCTGGCAGATGCTGGCCTCAGACCAGACAGGCTTCTGGAGAGGGGCTGCTCATGCCACGGCTGAGAAGGCCTCCAGCCTGCCACGTATCCAGTCACTGGCCTGAGGAATTCACCACTAAAATGAAGTGTTTTTCAATTTTTCTCTAGCACAGTTTCCAAATATAAACTAAAATATGACTTTGAATATCCAAACATTATAAGTTAAAAAAAATTAATCTTATTAGAAATAGCTCAGTCATTTGAAGACTTTTATGCCAAGAAGCATAAAATCAACATTTTTTTTTTAGCATAACACATTTCAGTGCTAAAAACAAACAATAGCAAAGCCAATAAATGCCTGCCAAACATGACCAATAGTGTTTCTAAGTTGGCTTAATGAGCACCGAGCTAGAAGGTTGGGATAAAAGCAAACAAGAGTCTTCCCCCTTTTCCGCCCCCACAATACAAATTTAATGTTTGGCATTTTATTTTGCATTTGAATATAGAATAACTAACTTTATTTATATCAAGAGGGAAGGATCAAAGGGAAGGATCTCCTTCTCTGGCTTAGTGTAGTATTAAACCACATTCTCATGTTCTGTTGTTTTAAAATCTAATATTTATCTTCTTCAAAGTGTTTTCTGCGTATTCATCTCAAACACTTATTGAAACTCTTCAACTAGATCGCTAGACACAGTGGCACAGTAATCTGAGAGAGAACAGTTGACCACCTAAATTTTAAAATTAGAATAAATCCAAACCTTAAGTGGGGTCAAGAGCAAACACAGTTTCTTTGGTTGGTAATCCAACAATTACAAACATAGTGAATCACTGTATAATTCTAAAATAATACACCTCAGTGAGGTTAGTGGATATATTATAAGCAGGCTACTAATGTCTTTTAGTTTACAAAAGGAATGCTTTTTTTCTTTCTTCCTTTTTTTTTTTTTAACAGTGATTGAGTTTAGTGAGGGTGGGACATGCAGTGCAGGGCAAATGCAAGAGAGCTATTGAACAATCGTAATAAGGACATTATTGCAGAAAAAAGAGAGAAAACAAAACAAAACAAGTAAAAAGAGCAAGGTGATAACTTTTAGTTCAATCCCTAAGTAACTGTTCCATTCAAGAGAATTTATGGTTACTTCACTCAACATAAGAATAATGCCAACAACTAATAATAATAACAATTTCTGATGAGTGCAGTGGTTACCGCAGTCTCTGATTTAAAAAGTAGGTTTTGGAACAGTAGGAGTATTGCCAACGATATTTGATTTTCCAAGAAGATTATTCACAAAGAATTCTGCAGCTGTACTTATTTACCTCTTTCTTCATGGCATCATTATGCAGACACAAATACTGAGAAAAATACTGTAAGGAGACTGCATAATTCTTTATAAATACACCTGCTTTATAAATTCACATATATTGTGTGCTCTTCAAATGCAAATTTTAAATGTTGTTTATCTGTTATTTTTCTACTTGAGTCTCTCTGTGTGTGTTCTCTCTTGAAGGTAATAATATGTTCAGATATTCAGTTTCTCTAACTCGAGAATGGATTTTGAATATGTGAGTGGGGAATATTTTAATGAAATGAAAAGAGACTCAGACAAAATGATGCTTTGCTTGGGAATTAAGGTTCAGTGTAGCCCTTGAGATATTCATCCAGAACTCCTGACTTTCTAGTAACTGGCTCCTAGTTTGGGAATCTAGTGTTGCGAGTCTGTTGGGGGAGGATGGTGGCTAAGAGATGGTGGTGACTCTTGTGTCTCCTACAGTAGAAGGATGTAGAGACCATAGCCTGCAACCTCCGCAGCACTTTTTGTAACTTCAAAACCTCTTTTCTCTCTACACAACAGCCTAATGTTCATTTTAACTTGGTCTGAAAAGGAAAGATGTTAATAAATTTTGTAAGATGTTTGAAACTGTGTGCACTGTTTATCTAGAACCTGCATGATTCCCCACGTCTATAATGCCATTAAGGGTGCTAGAAATTAGGGGAATCATTTTATAAACTATATAAATGTTTAACCAATGTACTGTATACTTGAAACTATATAAAAAACAAAAGTGCAGAGCATACTCACCAGATACGCAGAAATTTTTTATCTCTTTAGCAGTTCATTTTGAGGAGAGTTGAGTAGAACCTTGTCTCCAATTTTAAACCATGAGGTTATATTAGATTTAGCATAATGCCCAGAGAGACATTTGAATTCAATTGATTGGTTTTTGTGTTATAGTCTCAGGAGCACTGTTGCTAGTTTTCATCCTCAGTTCTGTCTGAGTTGTTCTGAGAGAGTTACGCTGTTCACAGTAATAACCTCAGAACAATTTTAAAGCAATTCTCTTCTCCATATTCTTAAAAGGACCTTAAAGACTTCAGTCCTCCTATGAAAACAAAATATTACTTACGGATGGAAGAGACACCAGGGACCCCTTAGCATGCCTAGGGATTTCAAAAGAAGCAAAATGACTCCTTCATAATAAAGATCCCCCCCATCTTGGTCTAGCCTTTTACCCCTTTGATATTAGTATCAAATAACGTCATCAACAAATAGCCAGTGCTAAATGTAGCGAGGGAATCAAAGGGTCTCTGATGGCTTTTGCCTTCCAGAAATCTTTAGTGTAGCTGGGAAGACTGAACATACAATTTAAAGGATGGATGTGTGTGTGTGTGTGTAAATACCAAGTAACATGTGTTAAGGGTCACTGGTTCTGCAGCAGGAAATAGTTGCCATTACGAGTTGAGAGGCATAGGACAGCAGCAGTGAGAGACGCTTCACAGAGGAAGGGCTACTTATTTGGACCCACAAGGATGGCCTGGCTCAATCTCATGAGAATGGAAGATATTTGAGTCTGGGAACTGGCAAGGTAAGCCAGTCTAACCTTGGAAGTAGAATGTTTTGTTTGATGGATAAAGAATATACTTTTCTAGAGGGTAGAATGTTCATGAAAAGAAGTAGTGTTATATAGCTTATGGAGATATTTTAATGGCTGGCTAAGAATTTTGAATTTTATCCAAGGGGAATAGAGTCCATAAGACTTTTGAAGACTCTAAGGAGAGAGTTCTAAGATTTATCTACCCAGAACTGATTAACATGGGCTATGAGAGCAGGTGGTGGTGGATGGCAGGGCAGGGAGAACTGCCTTTTATTTGAGATCAGTACATTTCACAGATGATATTCCGAGTGTTCATATCAGAATGGCAGCAGTAAAATGGTGTGGACATAATCCTTATATGTAGTTTCCATATAGTATAACTCTTCTCACCTAATGGTCATACCTCTCATCCTAGGTGTCCCAAGTGACTTGCCAAATGTATTGAAATTAATTTGGAGAATAGTTTCAGGGGAAATAAAATGGAGAAATTAATGTTTGCTAGTTTCTTTCCTTAGAATGTTAGCCTTAATCTCAGAGCTTATTGAAAATTAGACAAAAGCTATGGAATTTTCTTATGAAAAAAAATGTACTTTATAAAGAAGATTATGCCTACAGTTTAAGGGATTTGTCATCACTTTGAAACACATTCATGGATGCTAACATAAGAGTCCTTTGAGACTCTTAATACCTATATTTTTATAATATTTTAATATATATTTTAATATCTTTATATTTGTGTTTCCTGAATGACTTAGTATATGTAGATTTTGAATGATAGTTTTAAAGCCCAGGTAGAAGTGATGAAACTGCAACATTTACTCCTAGTTTAGAGGGAAGGGAAATAGCAATGAAATGATGACACTTGAGCTGGCAGAGCTTTAAAGGAAGAACAGTTGGGAGTGATCTTTTTAGCATGATTAGAGCCTTATTTGGGATTGTATTCCAGTAAATCTAATATATTAAAATGAATAACAAATAATAATTTAACCAAAGAGTTAATATTCAACTGGGGAAAGAACCTATTACGGAAGACAGAACAATTTCAAAAACTCAAAGACTTAAATAGAATAGAACTGCCTTCCATCCCTATAATTTTCCTAAGTGATCTTTTAGGAGTATTGGCCAATAGCCACATTATTTCATCATTTTTATGGCAAGACAGATAGGAAGTAACCGAGATTTGATTAAACTTGCTGATGTGGATGACAGAAAGGATGAAAAGTTGGTCAAGGAATAATTGCTATTTTCATTAATATTTAGTTGGATGGTCCTATTATTCATGCCTTTTTAACGTATTTAGTAAATGCTTATTGAGCATCTACTATGTGCCAGGCATTGATCTATAGATGAGGCGACCATCTATCTGGTTTTCCCTAGACGGTCCAGCCATATGTCTAATGACCGTACAATTATTCACAATGCCAGTTTTCGTCTCAAAAGTGTTCTGGTTTGAACAATGAATTAAACTATTTGGCGAAATATCACCTCAGGGAATATCCCCTTGGTGTGGCCCAACATGCCTTACTAAATCATTAAACCACAGTTGCCTGTAGTATTTTGAATATAACGTAAGCCTCATAAAGGCAGGGACCTCATTAGGTTTGTTCATCAGTACCTCCGTGGGCCTGGCTGGTACATTACTGTTGGGACATGATAGGAAATCTGTAAATATATTATTTATGAGTGAATCATCTAATGCAGTTTCACCATTTGAGAAAGTTACTGCCACTAGTTTACCTAGAGGATTGTAATAGCCAATGCCCATCAAAGCAGAGCAGGTTTAATTTGAAGAGGGATCAACAAAAACTATTTCAAGGAAATTATTTGCTTATCTGGTTTTATTTTAGAAATATAATCTGGATGTATTTATTTTGCTTTTGAAATCAATTTTTAAATATAAAGATATTAATATTGTTTCCTGGGTTACTAAAGCTTTGGGTGGCATTGTCTTGTTGAAATAACAATACAAAACATTAGTTTTACTGTGGAAATGTTGGGAGTCAAATATCTGTGACTGAGGGAACTGGCGGACAGCTTCTTAGAAGAGTACTGGGCCCAGAGTATGTCTCTTCTCCACTCCTTTCCACTTGTCAGGATTTTACTGGATACAGATATCATATTTTGAGGCTGTGACCTAGGGTATATGAGCTGTATTCTTATTTTACACAGGAATCCATCAAGCTTGGTTATCTTGTTTTCCAGCCTCCAGAAGATTAGAGGCAGAATGTTAGAAAGAAAGCTGTTACAGGCAAACAGATTTATGGTAATGGAAGAGATTGAAAAACCACAAAAAGGAGTCTAGGGATTCAAAAGACATCATTTCTAAGGCCATTTAGGGGAGAGATAAAGAACTTTGCACGCCCAGCAGCCCAAGAAGCATCGCTGTGTTATACCACCTTGCCCTGGTTGTTAGTAATGATGGCCCTGGGCCATCGAGAGAAGGTTAAAGTAGGTTTACTGTACTCCGTTCAATAAGAAGACAGTTTGTAATCTATTTCAGTGAAACTGGTGTTTTACTTGGGCTTTTTGGTTGTAAGTAATAGAGCTTCTAAATGCATTCCAAGAGAGATGTGTGTTGTGTCTGTGTGTGTTTACATGCACTTGTATTATGTGCTTAGGGATTAGAGACTGCAAGTAAAAAAGTAAAAGTGGTCAGAAACTGAGTTAGCCCATGCACTTGGTACTGTATCTCTCTTTTGTAGGTCCCTGGCATCTTTTTCTTTTGTATATGATACCTGTTTCTTCCCGATTCTTATCCTTCATCATCTTGGTCTGCCATCATTTCTTTGGACACTTCTCAAAGCCTCCTTTTGTTTTGAACTTGTGCTTCTCTTATTCTCTCTCTCTTTTTTTCTGATACAATTCCAAGAAGTTTTTCTAGTTTATTTTTTCATGTTGGTAGTGTCATAGTTTTCTCATTATCCTATGGTTTTCCAGCTCTGAACTAATTGCCTGTTCCTGCCCTAATTGCAGATATGAGGAGTAAGTGCGTTTAGTTATCTTGTCTGATTCTGATAACCCACCAAACAGAAGCTACAGATAAACTGGTTTCCCAAGGAATGGACTAAAACTTTGGCAGATACTTAAGAAAATCCAAAAATGGATAAATGTTCAAAAGTTTTGAGATTTAGCACAATGCTTGGTTATCTGGAAATTTTGCTTAGGTAGAAATATATTCCACTAATATTATACAGATAAAACCCCACTTATATATTTTTCAGGCAAATTCAGAGCTCTAATAAAATATTAATAACTTTAATATGCCTTGTGTGTTTTTATTCCATTATCAATTTTTCCTCCCTAATATTTGAAAGTAACTTCTGCATTCTTCTTGGCTTATATTACTCACTCATAAACATGTTTCCAGTATCCTCTTCTATACTGGAAGGGTGGGTATATTGATCCATTGTCTTCACCATTTCCTCTTTTGCCTCTTTTGCTCCTAATTTTCCACTCAGATTCTTTGGGAGGCAGATACTTTTGCATTCAAAGAGAAGCGTTACTGTTTCAGGAATGGATAAGTATGGGCTGCCAGTGTTGCCAGTACTAAGTTTTGCGATAAGAATCTAAGAAATTTCTCAGAACAGTGATTCATGTTACAGTACATGCAGAAAATTTTATTAGTCGTATAACACTAAGGGACAGCTCACTTGTCACTCATTCATAGCACATTGCTGTATAATACAGCATGTGCTCAGGAAGTTCTGGCTTAAAATACTAGCAAAACTGAGGCAGAAAAAGAAAGTTAACTTTTTAAAAAGTTTGATTATTTTTACTGTTTCAAATAATAACTAAAACTTAACATGTAGAGACATCATAATTTTGTTTTTGACTTACATATGAAAGAGAGGGTTCTACACATCTTTTCAATTCTTTGAGACTCAAGAATAGCTGACATTCACTGAGTGCTTACCATGTGCCACACACTGTCTCAATCCCTCAGATATATTTGCTAATTTTAATCCTCATACCAAACTCTGTGGAATATGGACTAGTAACCCCACTTTACAATTGAAAAAAATATTGGCACATAGAAGTTAAGTAAATTGCCTAGGATCACAGAGCTACTAAATAGAGAAGTTGGGATTCCAACCCAGCCATGCTTAACTGTTCCACTCCAAGCCCTGATTTTCACCTGGGTCTTGCTATATATATAACACAGGGAATTAAAGGCCACAGGCCAGGTGTGATTCATTTAGAATCCTTACATCCTTGTCGAACGTCATCATTTTATACCTGCAGAAACCATTACTCACTGAGACAAAGATGTGGGCTTCAGGTCATATAGCTGGTTAGTGAAAGATCCAATCTGCTTGGGACCTAGGAAGAAAAAGAGAGAATTTGAAATAGTAGTAGGTCTTAAGTAAAGACCAACTGACTCAAAAGTAAAATAGTTATCTGCTACCTTTGAATGATCAGGGAGGAAGAATAGATCATATCGAAAAGAGATTTCAGCTGAAATTTAAGAGAAGGGATATACTGAAATATATATATATATGGAGATTCTTGTATCTGAAATACGAAACAAAAAATAAATAAAATTAAATTAGAATTATCTCTAAATCTGTTAGAAATTTGTTTTTGTTTTTTCAAAGAATCAAAATGAGCATAAAAGGCATGGCAGACCTTAATAACTTTATAAGGGAATTTTAACTTTATAAATTACATTCATAATATAGAGTTTAATGGTTAATGCTATACCAAGAAGAAAATAGGATGAATAAAATAGGATGAAGCACACTTGGAAACAATTGTACTAATGCAAAATGAATCATTTGAATAGTCTAGTGGTATTTTTAGCCATGTAGGAATTGCATGCTATAGTACTCTATTACCAGCAGCCTTGCCATTATGATGGAAGTGCAGACAATAATCTATGGAAATGCCTTTTCTCTTCATGGTGATTGGAAGTATTACAGTCAGAGTTAGTGTCGGGTCCTTAAAAATGTTAGAAAATGAAATTAAAACATCACCTTCAGAGCTAAATGTTTGTTAATGCTTTTGTTGAAAGGCATGCTGAAGAATCAATAGCATAATCATAAAGGATCAAAGTAATTATCAATAAATGCAAGTAATAACATTACAAATAAAAGTTTTTTAGACAAGGTGAGGGTCAAGCTTCCAATTTTTGTTAATAAAATAAGTTGATGAATTGTATGGTGACCATAGTCAATAGAAGTAGAATTAATTTAACAATATGGTTATTTCTGCTAGTGATTACAAACTAAAAATAGCACATAGCAGAATTAGAGAGAACAAGTTGACTTGTTGCTAGAATATTCTCTGATATTATGAAATTAATATTGGGCTCTTCATTGTGGATCACACTGTGCATATATATTTTAGCTTTAACTGGCAAAGTTATTCTCAGATGATTTTGTGAGACACATGTCTTCTTATTGAGTAGATTGTATTTTTCTCTTTCATGGGCTTCAGTGTATCAGACTATCTAGAAAATGACTTTTTCATACATGACTACAAAATTTACTGATGTTGTGTATATCTCTTTGCTTCAAAATCCAGCACATGTGAAAAAGTCATAGCAAGAAAAAATATCCAGGGATTCCTTCCTTAATGTATTTTTTTAAGCTTTAAAGTTGATGTTCTAAGAAGCCTTATTTTTCTAACTGAAACAGTCACATGTAGAAAGAGAATTGTTATGTTGACATATCAATCATGTTATAAGCATCCTTTCTGACTCCAAAATAAAGAAGGACTTTAAATATTTGAGCATGAGTGATTAGTTTCTTTAATATGTGTGATCCCATGACAAGAGAATAGAGGATTTCTAGTGCCCTGTTCTGTAGCCACTAATTCTCTTTCAAGATGCAACAAGTCACTTCATTTCCATTGGCACCAATGCTGCTATTGTTGACCTGTCCGTATTCTGGTGTTATGCCCTTGCAAGGCTGGGAATAGATTCAGGCTGAATTTGAGACGATTATATGAAAGGAAAGGGAAATTGGTTTATCATGACAGTCACGAAGCAAGATGTCAGAGGAAAATATTCTTGTACGTGAAGTTGAGTCAGTATTCACAGCACTTTAAATTCAGTTGTTGTACATTCTCAAAGTAAATAGGCAGTTAAAGGCGTGGAATAAAGGTGGAATCTGTTTTTGCGCTGTAATGATTTTGTGTAGTTTAAAAGCTACCGGCTATTTTATTCAATTACTTTGGTCTGCAGAAATGCATGCTTAATTAATAAAGGCAGACTATAATCATTTATCTTGTAATGAAAACCTTTTACAGATAGCGCTAATGAAGATCAGATTTTGCCTTTCCAGTTGCACCCATCACGTGGTTCAGGGGCAGCCTGCACGATGATTGAGGGACGGAGAGATGCCATGTGCTACATCATTTGGAATTGTCATTAAACATCCACATATCAATTATGTCACACCAAGATTTATTAATGGTGTACTTATCAAATATTCATTGTATGGCACTAACATTTAAAGAATGTGTGCCACTGAGCCTAATGGATCTGTGCTTTGACTGCCTGGGTTATTTAGTGAATTAATTCCAGGGAATAATTTGAAATACCGAAATCTGAGCTGATTCAATATGTCATGTTCTACAAGAGCTTAGCTGCTCTCTTATTTGGGGATAGTTATATGTTTTGTTGATAAAGAGGAATTGGCAGGTGTACTGTGACATGGAGAAAGTGTTGTGTTCCCATGCACACACACACATGCACACCAGTGCGTGCAGATTCATTGCACATGCATACACATGCGCATGTAGCCCTGGCCCCCAAATTGGACCACGAGTTGTTATTTAGTCTTGTTTTTATATCTAGTCTCATCATTAAAATCTCTGGAGATGATTCAAATTAGTAGCTTCAATCAGAATCTCTGTTAACTTGTATTGATGTTCTGTAAGCTTGTTCTGCCTGGTCATTACTGTTGCAATATTAAAGAGAATTGCCACTCTGTACCTTGTTCTCTGTTGAGAACAGATTTCCATATTATATTTATTTAAATACATTAGAGGTGTTCATTTTTGAAAATAATATTTATCTAAGGGTAGAGATTTTCAAATATTTCTGGAGAAGTCTTAGGACCCATATGTTAGTTTAAGTGAGTGATCTATTACATTCTAGTACTGATGGAAATTAATGACAAATAACATTGATTTTATAACAATATATATTACAATTATTAGTGTTTCAAGTGTAACATATACATCATACTGCATTTTTCTGCATTCATCTCAAATAGATGCCTAAGTGTTTATTATTAATGAATATTGTACATTTTCTGATACCTTCATGTGAAATATGTAAAAACATTGTTGTCTAGGATAGTAATGGTGGATAGGAGCCTCTTTCCTCAGCACACATTTGAGACATAGTAAAGATTATTCAAAATGCCAGATATTTTTATATTAACTTTGTTAGTGTACCAACTTTATTATTATATATTAGATATTAGATATTAGATGAAATGTTTATACAATACAGTTTTAAATATGTCTAGTGATATTCTGCTTAAAAAATAAGTTAGGCTGTCTTATCTTATCCTTTAATAGGTCTTGATGTATCACATAATTTTGAACTTTCCCGACGTTTGAAGAGTTAAATGTTTAAGCAAGGTAAAGGATATTGAAAAGTTGCTTATAGCTCATGGTGCTGTTGTGAAGAAAACACACACACATGCACACACACACAACCTGTAGATAGATTTCATACAACCATAGACTCAAGAATTAACCAGTCTTACCCCTTATTTTACAGGTAAGCTGCTTCAAAGAGTGTAAGTGACCAGCCTTGAATCACAAAGCTGGAGATAGAATTCTCTGTTTTCTAATACTAAGTCTGAGTTCTTTCTGATTGTTCAACGCTGTTTGCCAAGAGTTATGATTCCCAGAGAGAAAATATCTAGCATTTTTATTTTTCAGACTTTTTTTGAAAATAGGATTTCCTCTCCGATTTGTATTGAAGTGAATAGAATCCCTATTATACTGCACTTTATGTAAATGCAACACACGAAGGGCTTTTTGTATGAGCTTTTTATTTCTGGTTCTCTTTGTCACAAAAGGCTCTTCACTTTTGTAGTTGAAATCATTTGTAATTATGAATTGTGCTTTTAAAAAATTCATCAATGAAATATTTGATTTAAAATGAGGCACCAGAAGAAAAGCATAAGAAGAAAGACTGGAGTTTAATGTGATAGAATAGTCATAGAGGAATTACAAAGGAGCTGCACCTTATATAGAGTGGCGTCTCAAAAGGCGGTAGGAAAATGAAGATACTGTATTCAGTCCTGTTTTGGAATTTGTTATCCAGTATTACTTAAGATAGCAGTACACAGGGAATGCCTTTTATACCATGTATTACATGTTTACCATATAGTAAATATATCCATCGTACAAAATTTAGAGATGGTGGGTACCGGCAGTCACTGATAAAGTGAGAGAAGAAACCAATATTTAAATACTCAAACTTCTTTTATTATTTTTTGTCGTCTTTTCATTTTGACCTATTACACAAGAATTTTATTTCATGTTCATAAATGTTTCAGTATCTTTTAAAAACATCTTCAGAGAGAGAGAGAGAGAGAGAGAGAGAGAGAGAGAGAGAGTGTGTGTGTGTGTGTGTGTGTGTGTGTGTTTCACTAAACAATCAAATAAAGAGGGCTGAATTAAAAATGTGCTTAAGATAGGGAGACTGGAAAAAAGTAAACAAATATTTTTAAATGTGGATTTTGATAAATTCACTCCTTTATTCAAAATATTTGCTTAATTATAACTTACATGACCTGTTTCACCAACTCAAAGGTAAATATAATCACACTTACTCGTTTAATGCTGTATTATTTAATACTATATAAACAAACACACAGACACGGAGAAAATATTATGTATTCAGGGAACTGTCACTAGGAAACCCTAGCTGTCCTCTTAAAGGTCTTGTACATTCCTATAATCTCAACTGTTTAAAAAGAAAGGTGAGGGGAGGGTAGGAGGACACAAATTACTCAAAGTGGCCTGTCTTGGCTGTAAAAGTTAACTTTGGAGAGCTCTAGAGTCTGACATGTTCACTCCTGCTATAGCCTTTGGATAATGCCACATGGTGTCACTGATGGAGACAAGTCTTGCATTATCACGCAGACCTATTCATGATGTCCTTGGTAGTCCAGATATTGGTTAAGACATGGTGCTCTCCACAGCAAACTCCAAGGTTTTGTTATGCTTCACATCCCACATCATCAGAGGTTTTCCCCACCCCTACCCAAGTCATACCTTGGCCATGGCTTCTTCTGTGGCACCTCCTCTATCAGCCTTGTTCTCATACCACTTTCTCCCATGAACCTTCAGCCTTTTTATTGACCAAGGGTCACCAACCTGGTATCCTTCAAGTATATGACTTTGGGAAGACTCATGGACCATGTCTGACAATGTATCTTGGGTAGGGAGTCCTGTGTACTGTTCTGTGTTGTTAAATCTTAGGCTGCAGAGCTTGACTTTTCTTCTTCCCAGAATCTTTAGGCTTCTTATCAAAACAGAACCTCCCTATATCTTGTGGCCAATTTGAAATACCAAAGAAACATCAAACATCTATGAAATCTTCTCTTACATATTTTTCCTTTCCCTCTCCCCTTTCCTATGCCTGATAGTAGTTCCTTCTAGACCCAAATTTACATAATTAAGGATGCACTACTAATGATTCATTTAAGAAAATACGTTTCAATTAAATATTCTGACTCTACTACTTGATATCAAAGGTTCTGGCATCACATTTTTAATTACCTCTATTTAATCGTCAATCTTTGCCATCATAGGCATCTTGTCACATACTTTAAATTTTTTAAAATTCTCTGTTAAGGAACTTAAAATATTTTAGAGTTAGATTACCCTAGTATGCTATTTTAAATACTATCATTCTTGAAAGGGATGAGAAAGAGTAAAAAATAAAAACATTTAATTATCTTTTTTATTATTGTTTTTGCCTAGAATAAGTAGATTGCTTGAGTCTTAAAAATGAAAAGGGAAGTTCTGACCTAAAAACTTTTATGCTGAGCCATGTAATTTGAACACTTGTGAATGTGGCTGTAACTCACAATCTTGAAGCATCTGATAACTTAGTCCTAATATTTATTTACCCTGTGGTTACAAAAGGCTCAGAATATCAAAATCTTATATAAGCCTTCACCCACAGAATTCTCTGATCACTCCCACATTATCAACTTACCCTTTCTACCCGATCATTCTCACCGACACACAGCCAGCTGGCATTTTCCCAACTTAATAAAATCACAATCATCTTCTTTTGATCCCACTTTCCTATCTAGATCTTGCCCCATTTCACTGACTCTTCTGTCCATCAAAACTTCTTGGAAAAGTTTTGTTTTGTTTTACCTCTAACTCCTCTCTTTATTATTATAATTATAATTAGTATAATAATGACAATTACTATTATTATAATGAGGTTCTGCCACCTCATTTTTTCATCAAAACTGTGGGTGCTAAGGTTCCCAGTGGCCTCACATGGCGAAGCCCAGTGCTCAGTTCTCAGTTGACCTCCTTATCTAACCTCTCCAGAGCATCTGATCCAGCTCCTCACTCTCCCTTTCTCTAAACACTCTCTTCACTTGGCTTCCAGAATACCAAGCTCTCTGGCTGTCCTCCTTCCTGTTTGGTCGCCTCTCAGTGTTTTGCCATTATCTCTTCATCTTTCTGATCTTTAAACATTGAAATGCCTCAAGATTCAGCCTCGGATCTCCTCTCTAGTCACATTTACTCTTTTGGTGATTTCATCAAAGTCATTCATGACTTTAAGAATACTTAAGACATCGTTTTTATCTCCAGCTCAAACCGCTTCTCTGAAGTTTAGACTCTGCTAACTAACTGCCCATTAGAACATCTGTTAGACACATCAGTCTTAACCTGTCCAGAACTGAACGTACGGCCTCCTTCCTTCCTCAACCTGCTGCTTTTGCAGTTTTCTCTGATTTAGTGGAAACTGTTCTTTCAATTGGTCAGGCCAAAACGTTGGTGTTATTCTTGATCCTTTTGTTTTTCCACACCCCACTTTTAATTCATCAGCACATTCTATTTGGATGTACCTTCAGTTTATATACAGAATTCAACTACTTCTCATTGCTTTACCACCCTGGTCAGTGCCACCATTACCTCTTACCAAAATTATGGTAACTAACTTGTCTCTTGACTTCTACCTTTGGTCACTACAGTATACACAACAGACCAACCAGAGTTACCCTGTTAACTTACAAGTGAGGTCCCATCATTTCCCTTTTTAAAACCAACCAATCGCTTCCCAGCTCAATCAGAGTAAACAGGACCCATCTAATGTCCATGTCTCCATTTTATCTCTGAGCCCATTTTCTGTAGTTCTCACCCTAGTGCACTCTGCCTCTGACATACTGGCCTCATTTCAATCCCAGGTGCTTGGACTTTTTCTTTTGCCTCTAACTCATTTTCCCTTGATATTGCAACTCAGTGTGTCTCTCACCTGTTTTAGGTCTTTGTTCAAAAGTTACTTTCTCCGTGAGGCCATATTCAATCTGCCTTTCTAAAATCATAATTCTCTCCCCACATCTTTATTCTCCTTCACTCATTTTTCTTCATAGGACTTACCACCAGCGAGCCATATCATAGATTTTAAAATATATTATTGTTATTATTTATTGCCTCTTTCTCTTTAAAAAATGTAAGTTCCAATTTGACAGAGATTTATTTCTGCTTTTTTTTACTCGTTCTCTCAGGTGCCTAGAATAGTAGCTGGCACAGAGTAAGCACTCGTAAATTGTTGAATGAATGTATGAATGAATGAATGAATGAATGAATTATAAAAATACCCCCTCTACTTTTATTTATCCTGGCCATTTCTGGCAGTTTCTATATGTGGCTCCGAAGGCCCTGGGTTTTTTTTTTCTTTTCCCATACCTGATGGGATCCACTGATTCTTAGGAAGCTTGGGGGAGGCCTGTCTACTCCCATGGCTGCCATGTCTTTTTCTAATAGTCTAATCATGAAAGTACTTACAACAGTAGTTACATTCTACTGAGTGCCAGCTCTAGCCTATGTGCTTTAATCCTCACAACCTAGGAACAAGGGGCTTTGTTCCCTGATCCTGTGATTCTTTCTTGCGTTTTACTATGACCTCATGTCCAATCTTCTGGGTAGCTTCAAGGCTAAGCCACAGTGGCCTCTCCTGCTGACTTTCTCAACTGATAAGCTTCTCTGATGCGTTGGCCACGTCCCAGGTGTGGGCGATCAGAAAGCACAAGACCAGCAATCAGGAGCCTAGGAAGGAGGATCAGGTTGTTAGAGGGGTTGTTATTTGTTTAGGGACATAAGCATGATTGTTTGCATATACTGAGTGCTTACTGTGAGTTAGAGACTGTGCTAATAACTGTATATTAATATCTCATTTAGATGCTTTGACCATCTCCATTTGACTGGTGAGGGGGATGTCACTTAAAAATGTTAAGCAACCAGCTACTAAGTACTGGTTCTGGGATTTTAATCTTGGTAATTTAAACTCAGAGCCCTTGATCATAAGCACCATGGCCTCAGTGGCGATATCTACAGAAGGATTAATTGGATCAATATTTTTCAGTTGTACACCCTATGCACTTTATTAAGTTCTGGGGATATAATCAGAGCAGCAGGAGTAGAGATTCTTTCTGCAGTAAACCTTCAGTTGAGACCAGGTGGAAAATATTATACAATCACAAGCAAAGGCTGAAAATTTTACATAGATATAAATATGGCTTTCCTAATACCTTTAGAAATGTGTGCCTTTCCACCATTTAGTGTTTAGTCTTTATAGCTTCCCTTTCGAATAGGTACATATGACTAATTTCTATGAAATTATTAAAATTTTATTTTCAATTTTGCATTTATGTGTGTGTGTGCCTGCTTAACTATACTACATTATCAATTTATTGAATGTAAAGTCTTTCTCTCGGTATTTAATAACCTACTTTCCTTAAAATTCTTAGTTTTCTTCTCTTCAAACAGAATATTTTAAATATATGCTCACTGAATTCTATCTAGGTAGGGAGACCCCTTTTTTATATATATTCCTTTTGAATGAGAAGATGAAAGTACTGGTAGGCGATGTAATTTATCAAAAGCCACAAAGCTGGGCATGGAATCAGAACACCCAAACATCTGAGCTTAGTATCTAACATGTGTGCTCTAGACTCTTGCCTCCTTAAGAAAGATATTCAGATGTCAGCAGTAGGTACAATTTAATAGAAGAGGTGTAACTAAACCCTCTGTGTGAAGAGTCAGGGTCTGTGGAATTAAGCAAGTGTATTAATTAGGAGCTACAGATTGGTGAGCTGCCTATCAGATCTGCACTGAGCATGGAAATGATGCGAAGTGGTGATTTTTAATTTGAAACTATCCACTTTACACATTCAACGGGTGAAAATGCAGATTTCCTAGCATCAGCAGGTGCTCAGATATGTCCTGGCAAGATCTAAAACTTTGAACACAAAACATCACTTTCAACTTGAGTTTGAAAAAGCAGACAGTGAGAAACCAGAGAGGGAGACTTTCTGTAGGCACTTGACACTGTCTGTTTGGCTGTTTTATTTGCTCCCCATGGAAATTTCACATCTGATACTTAACTTTGCTGTGTAAAATGGCTCTTTCCTGAAGCAACAGAAATCCTATTTGTGCCACAGCTGACATTTTTTGGAGGCAGTTGTGATTGCAGTAGGCAGGTGTCTTTGCTGGTGTCTCCTTTTTTAATTCCTTCAGGAGAATACATAGAAATCTGTCTTTTAAAAGAGGCCATCTTTGGTCTGAGTATTAATTTGACAAAAGGGATCGTACTTTGGAAGGAAGATGTCCGACTTTCCCATTTTGTGTGAGACTTCCAGAATTAAAACTGAGGAAGCGTGGGGCACTGCAGAACAAGTTGGCCGTCCACGGAGGTCACCTTACTAAACTTTGGAATAACTTAAGCCTACTAATTAGGAAGCACCCTCAGCTGCCCAGCAAGTACCTAAAATTGCTGTATTTTTTTTTTGTTGTTAAGGTAGTCTGCCTTTGAAAGACAGTATACATTCTAGAAGTTGGTGATGGGGCGGGAGTTTATAAAGATTAAAGGAAGTGATACAGGTAACTCTCAGCCAAGGAATCGTATCAGTTACTGACTTTTTCTTCCTTTCATGTGTCCAAGCCAAAGGGTCATTTGCACAATAAGTGTGCTCATGCTCTCTGTGGCCCTTTATTTCCTGAGTTTCACAGTCATTAGAGGCACAATAGCCACCTCCTGTCATTGGGATGTCTGAAGTTTTGTTGAGATGCCCTCAGGGACTAGGGCATCACAATTGATCTAGAAAGAGGCTTAGCGCCCTTATCCTGACAAAGGAGCATCTGTTGAAGGCCTTTTGCCTGAAGTGGTTCCATTCAGGCCTGCCCACTAGTTTAGCCCTCTGAAATTACCAGCCCCATTGTTCAAGGTAGTTCTTGAAAAGAGGAATACAGTATATGTCCTTTAACTCTACTTGTTTTGTTAATGCTGATAACATCTCCCCTAGGGTCTGTCACCACCAGACTGGACGAAATCACAACAGTAACCACCACCCCATCACCCTTAAATTGATATGTCTTTCTAGCTTTCCTTGTACTTGGCAGAACAGTATTTCTTTTAATTATCGTGTAGACACAGAGGAAATAACTATGATTTTTATTTACTTATTTTATAAATGATAAACCATGCTTGTCTCTTAAAGTTCATTGAGCCAGATTTTGATAAAAATTAGTTCAATGCTAGTTGACAAATTGCATTGCCAGAAATAATTATTGATTCGTCTTTTCTCATTATTTGATATTCAAGTGGTTTTATAGTTGAGCTCAATAAAAACAGCTTTCAAGAAGCCAGTACGCATGACTGGTTGCAAGTCTGCCTCTAACCTCCAAGTCTTTTATTAGAGCCAAACTGCTTTCTAGACCTTTTGTCTAGCCTAGTCCCATGCTCTGAAATAGGGATATACCTAGAAGACACTGGATAATATGTCTATGGTTGATCTAACGAAAAATATCAAGGTTTTCTAATAACCATATTATTTTTATGTTAAATCAACTATGGATACAATAGGAAAATTCACATAAAACTATAGTATAACTCAGGAAACTCCAGAGAATATTTAGCTTTATGGGGTCCCCTTGTTTACTCATTCTACCTTCTCAGTTGTTTTGAGGAGTGGATTTTAGGGGACATTTATTGAGAGGATGCTTCGGGGGAGCAATTTAAGAATCATAGGTTCTAGTCCAGTTCTGCATCTTGCATGTAAATACCATATTCAGTACCTCACAAAGAATTTGTTGACTTTGATTGAGCTCCTAATATTTATCTTGTCTGTAATAGCAATATTGAAATAACAGAAATCAATAATGACATTTCTTCATCATAATTTAGGCTAAAATGATACTGCATTTAGTGCTCTTTCAAATTAGAACACACTGTACAGAGCCTTCTGTGCTTCTACAATAAAAAGAAAATGTATCTAATATTTACTGAATGCTTACTCTGTGCCAAACACCTAGGTAAGGACTTCACATGCATTTGTTAGAATTGCTGTAAGTAGCCTTAATAATTTTCATTTTGAAGGTGAGAAAACAGAGGCTTGGAGATAATGATCAACTTTCCCAAGATTACATGGGTTGTAAAGACAGAGCTGGGATTTTAAACCGAGATAGCCTGAGCTTGAGACCATGTCCTAAATTACCCTTTATGATGTGGTACTGCTCTGTGTTTGAGTGTTTTAAGAATAATTTCTATAGAGTAGCTACTGAATGATGAGCTTTATTGCTTTGATGATAATTATATATATATAGATATCCATCATAAATCAGTGAAAAAATATCATTATACTCATTTATTCAACAAAGATTTTCAAACCCCAACTATGTGCCAGGCTCTGTAGATGTAGATATGAGTAAGGAATGATCTCTTGCTTGGAATAGCTCACAGTCAAGTAGAAGAGATAGGTATATAAATAAAATAGGAAACAGTCAAATAATGACAGGATGAAACAATATATACTGTAAAAGAGGTGGACAGAGAATACATACCACATGGACTTAGAATTCATATGGAGAATTGAGATGATGTAGTGACCATAAAAAGTGTTCCTCCAAAAGTGCTGATTATAGTGAAGGACAAGGAGGAGCAGAGACAAGGATAAAAGTGGAATAAAACTCAAGTGAGTCTTTTAACCTCACTGGGTAAATTTGCCAGGCTTTCTGGAAACATTCAATTGCTAATTATAATTTGTTTTTGAAATCGCTTTTATTGGTCAACCTTATTCTGCGCCTTCGAGCAAAACTTCAAGTTAATGGTAGCATTTGTTTCTCATTAATTTCTTTGATTTTCATAATGACCATTTTGAAGGCTTATTAATAGTTAATATGTTTAGCAGTATAAACATTTGGATTAATAAAACAGATGCAAAATTACTACCCCAACCAACCATTGCCATTGTAAAAAGCCAAGAGACTTTAACAGTAGTAGAGTTGAATTAAGTTAACCCTCAGAGGACCAATAATAGCCTTACACTTGTTTTATTTATTTTCCCAAGATTGCAGTCTACACATCTATTTCAAAACTCATAGATGTTACTATGTTAAACTTCTGTGCTTTTTTATGACACAATTCTAGAAGTAAAGTGTTTGCTCCTCTCCTTATTTCAGGACTAGGCATACAGTAGTGTAAGTAGTCTGTGATTTTCTAATTCTTAACTCTTTAACAACCTATAGTTGTGTAAGCTGATAATAAGATACCTAATAAATGCTGAATTTAGGCTTTTGTTCATCCTTGGAAAAGCATTTTAGAACATCTTCCAGAGGTGCTGGGATTAGCTAACAGTTTAGTTTAGGCAGCACAACCATCTTTGCATATAGTGGTATTTATCTAATTATTTGAATATTAAGATATATTTATTTTATAAGAATGAACAAAAAATGGGAGGCTGGTGGTAACAAATGCAGTCAACAGTACAATTCTCATAAACTTTGACTGATAATTACAGATAAAAATAGATTTAATGAAAATGGTGAAATTTTAACTTTAATTAAATGCTCTTCTGACTTAGGTCAGTGTGTTAATCGGGATATGCTAACTGCTGTAACAGACACAATCTCAGTGGTTTAATTAATTCAGTAAAAGTTTTTAACCGCTCATGGTATAGTCAAATGTGAGGTAGTAGATATTTCTTTGTGTTCCATGTAGTGATTCAGAAATCAGGCATCTTTTTTCCTATGTCCGTACATGACTAGGGCATTGGTGTCCTCAGTCAGACCCCTGCCTCCAACTAGGAGACGAGAGCGAAAGAACAGGTGGAGATTACTTAGAATCATTTTTTTTTTTTTGGCAGTGGGGGGAAGGCCTAGAAGTAGTACATATCACTTTTACTCACATTTATTTGGACAGATTTCAGTCACATTTTCCTTGGTAATTGCAGAGATGCCTGTTCCTGTGCTCAGAGGGGAAGGAAAAAGGATATGATATTTACAAGACATTGTCTCTGTCACAGCTGGTCAAATGAGTGTTTGGTTGTGAAGAAACAGAAGGATTTAGAAACATGTATAAAATGCTGAGAAGATCATCAAAATTGCCTATCAGAGGCAGAATACAGTCAGGGACTTGATGGTGTCTGGTGCTTTAGGAGTAGACCAGATTCTCTTCCCACTGTCCTCCAGCTCTGGTGCATGTATGTCTGTTTGTGGGCTTATGTAACTATGTACAAAAGTAGAATACTTCCAATAGGACTGCAAATATCCTCCCCATCTGCAGGAATTTAAAAATGAGATATAAATAATGAACATTTTCTCTATAAGACCCAGAATGCAACTGACAGCACCCAACTTTCTATCCAAAATTCCAGATTTTTCCATCTGACTTTCCAATCTCTGGTAATAAAAAGGAAGGCGACTACATTTTTTTAATACCATCAGTATGCCCCTAAGATTGATCAGGGCAGTCTGCTGGAGTAATGCCTACAGAAAGGCAAGAGTGGAATTACAGAATTACAGGATAGAAAGCATTGTATTTGAGGGGTTTCCAAGGATGCAGAAAATGGGAGACTTCGAAATTATTTGATCAGGGACCCCAGTGATCTCCCATATAAGTGTCCCATTGTGTCGGGACATAAGTTGGAGACAAAATATCATATTCTCTCACAGATTTAAGACAATATAAATCCAAGAATGAATCACCAGATTCTTTTATCACACTCATTGTCTCTGGAATTAGATGCTGATCTCCTGGAGGGCAAGGGCTCTGACCTTCAAATCTAATTTTGTGTCACAAACACAGTAAGTTAAAGAACTGCCCACTTGTAACAAACAGACAGAATCAGCCACTTAAAAAGAATACTTCCTACCTAATGCTGACTTCAAGTGCTACGGCTATACTCAATCTTTTTTGGGGGCAGTGGGTTACATGGGTTTCACTCTAATAACTCTTTTCACCCTGAAAATAGAGTGTCAACTCCCTCCACTGGCTCATTTCTTCTTTAACGTGTTAAAGAGAACATTTGTAGGCTTTCATCACTGTGTGTCATCATTGACAGTTGTCATTTATGCTTTAGCATTTTGATTAGACTAAACAAATCATCTATGCAAGATTGTATTCTATTGACCTAGGTAAATTTAAACAAAAATGACAACAGAAATAATCTTGAAGAAATTCACTTCTCCAGAACCTAGCTCTGGGTTATAGTGAGAACTTGAAACATGTTTCTAAGCCCATGAGAGGAGAATAAATTAGATGGAGCTTATTGTAAGTGAACCTCTGGTAAAGCCATGGCAGGATATTGGACAAGAACACATGCTCTTCTGATGTTACCTAAGCTTTGCAAACAAGTGAGCCCTACAGAACGTTTTTTCTTTTTTAATCATGAAAAGCACTAATGAAAATTTATCATTCTCAGAGGTTTTGGAATACTTCGTGTGACCTTGCTGAACCTTGAATTTTCATTATTGTTTCTCATAGGAAAATGTTCACAGTTTTGTCTTACATGAAGGGCAGAGGACTACAAAGAAGTCTGCGGGAATGAAGTCAGATTCCTCAGCAGAACAAGGACCTCATTGCTTCTCAAGGCAGCGGGGAGGGGGCGGGGTCTTTTCCAGCCCCCGTGGAGGTTGTCCCGGTGGATAGGGGCTGCTAAACCCAAGAAGGATTACACAAAGTATTCCTGAGTCTTTTTTAACTATATCAACATCTACACGGTTTCCCAAACTCAAACTATGAAGTCTGCAAGTAACTTTGCTAAAGAAGAGATTTTTAAGCAAAATGTGGTAGCCTTTTATGGATGTCTTTTACAGTATGATGAAATGAGTCAGAGATACCATTAAGTTCTTTTTACCCTCGTGGATAAGCATCTCTGTTGTCTTATTCCCTTATCCCCATAGTCTAGTGTCTTGAGACCTCAGGTCACCAGGCTTGCTTCCTCCTCTGTTCAGGCCTCCCACTTGCGCTCACCTGCCTTCTCCTCTGGGGCCACCTCCCATCACTCTTTAATCCCATCCAAAATGATTCTTCTTAGCTCCTGTTAGGGAACTGCTTGGCTGACCAAAGTCAATTTGATAAATGAATATACAGTATTCTTGTTGAGGTAAACTGGTTCCTTTCATTTATTTCACTAACATTTATTTTACACCTATTTTGTGCTAGTTTCTATGGGATATCAAAATGAATAAGTTGTGATTTGCTTCCAGAATGCACACAGTCCTCTGGAACTTAATATCTTTTATGTCTCTGTTAACATATTTATATTTTAATGGGCCATGTAGGGCTGTGAACCAAAGGTATAAACAGTATTTACAGTTTCAGGCAGAGATAATAGAATGATCCTTTCCTTTGGGGTCTAGAGGAATAGAGGCAATTGGGAAGCTCTTAGATCTAAAAATAGAAGTAGTATGATTGTATATGTGATGTCACACAACTCTGGCTCCATGAACTCCAGTTTTGGCTATGCATTTACACTATTGCCTGTGGATAGTGAAGAAGGCGTGATTGAAAAATCTATATTTTCTGCGTTTGCCTGCAGAAGCAGATCCCAAGTAGCATATTAACAGGCCTCTTGGAATGCCTCAAACATCCATGGCCTTCCTTCACACAAGATAGCTCTTGAGATTTGTGAAATTCAGCACTGATGTTGCTGGCTCAGTGGACTAAATTTGGTGGATGAATTGACAGAGAGACAGAGAGAGGATTAGAAGCCTGACATTGAATTCTGCTTCTGGCTTTGGATGCAGTTGACCTGATGCCAAATGAATGTGTCATTTTATGAATCTGGGTTTTTACTCTCTAACAGAAAGAAAGGTTCTCTGAGTAACTTGACACCAGCCATTCTGTAAAAGACCCTGATTTTCTCAGCCCAGGTTCAGGTCGGCAGCCCATCATCACAGGTTACTGTAAAGCTTTTAGTCAGGGACAGTTTTTGACAAATCTCAGATGCACATAGGAAGGGAGTAACAACAAGAGTGGAGGTGCCTGTGCTGGGAAGGAAAACAACAGAACCTTCGTGAGTGGGTGAATTACTCACCTCAACCCCTGATCCTGTCTTCCACAGTGAAGGGGTGTCAGCCATATCTGTCCACATTAGGAAAGCTTTCAAATTGAAAGCAAAGTAAGATTTTGAAAAAATGAAGCTGTTTTCAAAGTCACCTATTCTTTGAAATCCACTGGTTGGTTCAATCAGCTTTTAGGAGCTGATTTTCGCTTTGAGGGTACAAAGGACACTTAGGGGTCAGAACATGTGGGCCTAGCCCCTGCTTCCAGTTACATGGCTGCCAGAGTCCCCAGCCACTTATCTATGACTCTCAGGTAGCTCACCTTTTAGAGGAAGACCAGAGCAAAGTGGCCTTCAGTGTGGCTTCTTTAGTTAAAACTCTGGGATTCTAAACATTTGGCTGATGGCACTGGTCTCTGAAATCTGTCTTAAGTGATAGATTTAATAAGTCATTTGGCGTCTCTCATAATTCATCACCTTCCTCTACATTTAACTTGAGGTCACTTATCTTCCTCCAGGGCCTTTGTTTTATTCCTCAGCAGAATCGTTCTGGCTGCAGACTCAACCCCTCACTTCAGTTACCCTTGAAATGATGAATGCCCCAAAGCTCCCTCTACCTTCTTCTGATGTCCTTCTCATGTTCAGCAATGAACTTGAACTCAGCCCACATTTTTTTTTTCTAAGCAACTAATACAATGCTACTAGAAACATTGCTGTATCTCTAAAGGCTTTTAGGGTGAATCACATTAAAACTTCAGGAGAGCTAACAGCTGCAGCCCAGCCTCAAGCAACGTGGACAATTTAAGCAAGAGAAAATCACTTCAGCTTTCCATATTCAAATTCTAAAAGGTTTATCAGAGAAAAAAAATAAAGCAGTTTGTTAAACACTACCATACTGGTTTAGAGGTCGAAGGCAGTTGGGAGAAAAAGGCCGGCCTTAGTGGTAGATGGATTGAGGAACGTGTGAGACTCATTAAGAGAAAGATCCAAGGAAAAAATCTAGGATTCTAAATTAACCAACTTTTCATGCTTCCTCATGCCTTCTCCATGTCTCATTTGTGGATTTCAAGTTTGTCTGAAGCATTAGTTTAAAGCTTCAACTTTGAGACAGTCATAGATTTTAATGGCAGGCTACATGGTCTTTCATTTTGAGCTATACTCCTTATGGTGGTGAAAGTAAAAACTTCTGTCACCCACTGAACTCACTGAAGCTGACACTACCTGCCTCTGAAACTGTAGGATGTCATGACCTCCAAGCTGAACAGTCTTTCACTTAGAGTTGCAGAATTTTCTAGGTAAGGAAATGAAGGTCCAGAAAGCAAAGTAAAAGCTTCAAGATTACACAGCCTGATAGACACAGACCCAAGAATATAACTCAGATCTCTACCCAGCCACCTAGTTCTTCCCTTTGTATCACATGCTTTCTTGACGGTGGGAACTGAGGTGATGACTTTCTAACTGTTTTATGGAGAACGATGACATGGGGCTCCCAAATTGATTATCTTCAGTGTGCTTATTGGGCTTCATTATTTGGTCTTTAAAATCCTCTCATTTCCTGAATTGGTGTCTATCTAAATGTTAAAAAGGTCAGTCATGCTTTTGTTATTAGTTATTATTTAGGCTTTTTAAAATTTGAATAAAAAATATGGAATAATTCTAAGGGAACTTACTGTAATTTTAGTCATCCTGGTGCTAACTTCCTACCCTTACATTAAAAAGTGAAGAGGCTGAGGTCTAATCACAAAAATTCTGGGTGGAAACTTAGGAAATGCTTCATCTATCTATGCATTTTACTTCCTTTATATCTACAAAGAGATAATATTTAAGCAACTTCGTGGGAATGTTTTAAGGCCTTTCTGCTGACATCCAGATGGAAAATAGAATGTGTTCTAAAAACACTCAAATTCATCAGGGTAGAGCTAATATGAAAATAACTCATGAGAAAATGAACACAAACCTCCAGTAGTGGCAGAAAATAATGTGTGCACGGCAGGTAATGAATAACACCATTAAACCCTTGTATCATTCCCACTTTCTGTCAACGTAAAGAATGTGATATTTATTGCTGGACTCATAATTACTTTTATGCTTGAAACAGGAAAAAAATGGGTTGTTGATACAGAAAATTATGAGCCAAGTGTTTTTTTCTCCCTGCTGATATAAGGCTAGGGGTGGGACAAGCTTTCATTTTTCTTAAAGGAGAAGGGACTTCTTAGCAGCATCTCCTTTCCACCTCCCACCCAAGAAAGCAAGGGTTTTGTCATTTCAGCCACTAGCAGAGATTATTGGGCCTTTCTGAGCTGTGTTGTTGTGGAGATTATAGAAGAGAGAAGAGAGGGGGAATGGAGGTGATCAGGATTAAGGAAAGTTTTGTAGAGCACAGGATAAATATTAATTTAAGGTTATAATTCTGAGTTTCTAAAAACAACCTATTTTTGTCCAGCCAGATAGATTATTTGGAACGGTCAAAACACTTGCATCTTGATTTCAGTGAGGATTTCTAACCCACCATCCACATTGCCATCTTACTCCATCTTCTAGACTTTAAGGAAAATCATTTGCAGTAACTTCACTAAGAAGATAAGTTATTTTCCAGATAATGATTGCATGTACTTTTTGGATAAGAACTTTGGTGCCATCTTGAACCATTTGAATCCTGAAACAACTGAAGCAAAGCTCTAGAGGTAGATACAAGCCAACAATCTCACTGAAGGCAGCTCTCTTACGTACAGCATGGGCTCAGTGAAAACTGAAATGTCCTTCCTAGGTTTCAAGGCTAAAAAGAAGTTACTTGTATCTTCAGCACCTGAGAGCTTAAATCCTATTTTATATTCCATAAATGCAGCCACATTGTCTCTTTTCGCTTTGTTCTTTTTCATTTCTGACAGCAACCATTTGAAGTTTTGTTTTAAATCATCTGGCTCATTGGCATAAGGAACCTCAGCTTTAGATCTGTGAATATTTAGGGGTGTGTGTGTGTGTGTATGTGTGTGTGTGCATACGCGTGTGTGTGTCTATGTGTGTACAGTGAGCGTTTAATTAAAAAATGTGAACGCTGTCTGAGCCGAAGGCAAAGATTTTTCCTTTAGTCATTTAATGTTGCACAGATTATGGCAAGCTTTTCATTTATATAATTTGTCGTGTATTACCCCTGCCTTTTAAGCGTACTGGCTTAGTCGAAAGCATTCATTTAAATGAGAATAAAAGTTTAATTACTCCCTTTCACCTTCACACATTTGTTTGTTGCAAATTATGTAGCATCTCAGGGAGACTGTGTTGAATAAACAAGGAGAAGGTTTTCACCCTACTTTCAGGGATGCTTCTAATTAGCTGTGTGACTTTGAATAAGTCACTTCCTGTCATAGTCAGTGTAGACTAACTGCTAACAAAAAACCTCCAGCAATCTCATAATAGGATTTCATTTCTCATTCAAGAAGGAGGAGTTAGGTTCATGTCATAAGATGGGCCACATAGTACCTGTAACGTAAGCATGAGAATCATGTAAAGCATCATGATTGGGAACAAGCTAAAAGTGTGATATTATGAAGATGTGTTTCTCAGTTTTAGTTGTATGTGACTATAGCTCGCTTTCAACCAGCTTAAGAAAAATGATGGACTTATGAACCAATGACGTCCAAGGCAGTCTGAGTAACACTGGGCTATGGGAAGAATCAGCAGCATCTTGGCCTCAGGAAGTAGGACTGGACATTTGTGTGATGTTAGAGTTTTCTGGCTCTTTTCGCAGGTAGGATTCAGCTTCTCTCCTGTGGATCAGCGTGTTCCATCCTATAGTATAGAGTCATAGTGTCCAATGCCGCCATGCATTTTAAATCTTCATTTTCTGTAAAGGAACTGCCTTGATTATAGGAATCTCCACTTCCAGAATCATGAGAAGGGGTTTGATGCTGACAGGGTTGTGTGCACTGCATCACGACCATCAACTGTAGCCAAGGGACAGTCACCCTGTAATAATGTGAAGGATAGAGGGAAGGGTAGCATCTTTTTTTCCCATCTAAATTCCCAACTACCTTCTTGACTGGACGTCAGAGGTACCCAGGATGCCATGACTGTGCCCCACAATTATGAGCGTTATATTTTCTTCTCTCTTGTACCACATTTGCCTTTTCCTTTATTCTAGACCCTAGGATCCAAGTTTTCTGCTAGGTTAATCTGATAAATTAATACCTGTTGCAGAGTTTATATCTAATCATGATTTAAGGAGCTAATCCTCTCATAGGTGCATTTTCACAGAAGTATTCCATACCTTTAACTGCAGGAGGAATGGCCAATGATTACTGGGCACTTATTGCGTGCAGGGAAGGCATTGTGCTAGAAAATGAGGGGAATACAAAGTCAATTGAGATGTAGCTTGGCTGGTGTGGGAGTGAAGCTCGTTGGCCCTCGTGTTAGTTTACCAAAAAGTTCAAGCTTTGCCACCTGACATGTGTTATCCTTGGGCCAGTCACTTGATTTCTGTACCTTATCTTCCTCCTTTGACAATGGTAGGAATAACAATAATTACTTCATAGACTTGTTATGAGATTTAAATGATGCGTGCAGATATGTACAATGCTTAGCACAGCAACTGGTTCATTGTAAAGGTCCAGTGATTCTTACCTTTTAAATGCTGAAACATACATAGTCTTCTTAAGAAGATGGATTTAATCAGTCCTCTCAAGCTATATTTCTAGGGTAAATTTTCTGTTACTGCCTACTATTAGAAAAGTCACCATCAAAAACCCATTTCATTATCTTAAAGAATCTAAGCATTTTGTTCTTAGTTTCTTGGTCTTAACTTGAAATTTTTATGTATAGCACATAGTTTGTTTAGGCATAATTCTGGAAATGTCTCTGGGAAATGAAAGCTACTAGGACATCTGTAATGTCTCTACACTGGTCTCCCTGCTTTCCCATGTGCATTCTCTGTCTGTCTGTCTGTCTGTCTGTCTTTTTCTATCCGTCTCTGTCTCTGTCTGTCTGTTTGTTTCTCTGTCTGTCTCTCTGTCTCTTTCTCTCCATCTCTGTCTCTCCTGCCCTCTGTCATTCTGAGTGAGTTTTATTTCAAGTGGTGCTCTCTTTCTCACACACTAATTCCAAAATTATGGTTGTTAACTAATCCATTCAAGTGTAATTTGAGGACAAATGCAGATAACATTCTCTGTTAGATTTGATCTTTCTGTATCAACAGGCTAGTATAAAAAAATCAATGAGGAAAATGAAGACCTCCCATGCTAAAGCAGATCTGTGAAGAACACTTTTTTTCTCTCTCTCATGTTCTGAATTCTGCTTTAACCACACTGAAGGAAACTATTTTGTAGTGTTTTTATTTTCAACTCTGTGCTAGCAAACCATATATTTATAATAGACTCCACCAGTCATAAAGGATGCTAATATAAATGGAACATCAACTCTGTGCTATACATTCTGTATAGTTCTCTTTGCAAGCAGTCAAATTATCTATCATTAGTCCTAAAATGCAGAGCAGTCTAGCTATTTGCCTCAGTTCACATAGCCAGTGAATCTAAGAAATGAGATGTGGACCCAAGTTAGACTAATATAAAGGACTCGCTTACTTTCTCTTCTGCCATCTCACTATTCAAGATTACGTTGGCCTAGTAACCAAGAGGGGGGAAAACTAGTAATGTATTAAATAAACATGTGACTGCTTTGGTTATTGAGCTATTGTAATAATTAATTAACTTCAAATGAGGATTCTCATGTTTCTCGAAAATATTGAGACAAGGAATATAGCTGTGAGGGACCAATATATGTTCCTTGATCATACATAGCCTTCAGTGAAGACCTTATGGTCCAAGTTTTTACAGTAACAAGCAAACCTCCTCTTTAATAATGCACTGTTGGAGAACCCAGGATCTGGAGCTGGAGATAGGCTGAGAGCTCCAAGTGACCTCTCTATGCCAAGTTTTATGAAATCGTGATGATATTAACAGTACCGATATCTTGTTTATTGTAAGAAATTAATGTCAGTATATTTTTTGAGCAATTAGAATAGTGGCTTGTTTCAGATAAACACTCAAAGTATTAACTATTCCAATAATTAGAAATACAAGAAGGGTCAGTATGAGTGTTCTTGCTGAATTTACCATTTGGCAGCTATAAATCTAAAGGGTCTGTAGCTTTTGAAGCTGTAATCACTTATTCTATTTGGATTTCTGCATCATCAACCAAATTAGCCAATTCACTATGATATTTAGGATCTGGATCTACACCCAAGACCCAAGTATTATTTTTCGAATTCTTATTTCCAGACCCTAAACCTCCTTTTCATATACCTGTTTTGAGTAGATCAAATATTCAGAAAAATGTCTTTAAAATTACCAAAAGAGCAATTTATTTCCCTTCCAAAATATTTATCACACTGTATCATCTTGAAAATTAAATAAAAAAATGTATTACATCTAATGAGGATTTCCTTGAATACCTCATTTACTCATTTCATATAGAATGGAGATAATTTTCATAAATAAACACAACTAAAGGAAGCAAACATTTTTTGAGGTTTAAATATTTGCTTCATTTTCATGCAAATTAACTTTTTCCAATTCTTAAACTTTCTTAGACTTAAACAGGTGTTGGTTCAGTCTATGAGAATTCAAGCACAGTAGGGATGTGTGCCAGTCTGGAGCATGTGGCTGCAAGGCTCCTTTTCCAGTGCTGTCTTCCCGCTGCTCTCTTCAAGAACGTCCCAAGGTCCCTCTTTTCTTGGGGTCCACACATTTGGCCACCTCCTGCCTGTCACAGGCAGTACTGGGGTTGGTGCTTTCCAGCTTACACCATTTACCATCAAGAGCTTC
>PVKZ01002499.1:0-33879 GCA_004027375.1 Macroglossus sobrinus
TTTTTTTTGTGTGGGTATTTTTTTTTCTTTTTTGTGATTGATTTCTAGCTTCATATGATTGGGGTTGAAGAAGATGCTTGATGTGATTTCAATCTCCTCAAATTTATTGAGACATGTTTCGTGGCCTAACATGTGGTCTATCTTGGAGAAGTTCCGTGTGCACTTGAAAAGAATGTATGTTATCCCTTTTTCTTGATGCCTTTAGGGTCTTCTCTTTGTCTTTAACCTTTGGCATTTTAATTATGATGTATCTTGGTTTGGGCCTCTTTGAGTTCTTGTTTGGGACTCTGCTTCTTGGGCTTTACCAGGTTAGGGAAGTTTTCTACCATTATCTTCAACTAGGTTCTCAATTTCTTACTCTCTCTCTTCTACTTCTGGTACCCCTATAATATGAATGTTGTTATGTTTAATGTTGCTCAGAGGTACCTTAAACTTTTTTTTTTAATTCTTTTTACTTATTGCTATTCCAATAGCGTGTTTTCTGCTACCTTGTCTTCAAAATTGCTGAACTGATCCTTTGCTTCATTTAATCTGCTATTGATTCCTTCTAGTGTATTCTCTATTTTATTTATTGTATTTTTTATCCTGACTAGTTCTTTTTTTTTATAGTTTCTATGTCCTTTTTTATGCTTACTATCTCTTTGTTGAAGTTCTCACTGAGATCATCAATTCTTCTAAGTTCATTGAGCATCATTATAACCAGTGTTTTGAATTCCATATCTGGCATACTGCTTGCCTCCATTTATTTAATTCTTTTACTGGACTTTTCTACTGTTCTTTCATTTGGCACATATTTCTTTGTTTTCTCATTTGGTTGCCTCTCTGTAAGTCTTACATTTTTTATTATACAGATCTTTCACTTCCTTGATTGAATTTATTTCTAATTATTTTATTATTTTTGATAACATTATGAAATAGTTTTTTTCTTATTTTTTAGATATTTTGTTGTATGTAGAAATGTAACTCATTTCCATATACTGATTTTATATCCTGCAACTTTATGAAATTAATTGTATTTTCAATTTTTTTTTCTTTTTGCTGGAGTCTTCAGGATTTTCTCTATATAAGTTTGTCATCAGCAAATAATGACAATTTTACTTCTCCCTTTCCAATTTTGAGTGTCATTTATTTCTTTTTCTTGCCTAATTGCTCTGGCTAGGACCTCCAGTACTATGTTGAATAAGAGTAGTGAGAGTAGACACTCTTGTCTTGTTTCTGATCTTAGAGAAAAAGTTTCAATCTTTCACCATTGAATATATTAGTTATGTGTTTATTGTATATTGCTTTTATTATTTTGATGTATGTTTCTTCTATACTCAGTTTGTTGGGGGTTTTATCATGAAAGAATGTTGTATTTTGTCAAATGCTTTTTTTGCATTTATCAAGATGATCATATAATTTTTATCTTTAATTCTATTAATGTGTGGTGTATCACACTTGGTCATGGTGTATGATCCTTGGCAGACAACTTTTTCTCTTTTAACCACGCCCTTTCTATGTCATTCCATGCTCTTTTAGCATGTAGAGTTTATGCTGAGAAATCTCCTTATAGTCTAATGGGGGTTTATTTATAGCTTATGATCTTTTTTTTTTACCAACTCTTTGTCTCTGATTTTATACAGTTTCATTATAATGTGTCTTGGAAAATGTCTTTTTTTCGTTAAGGTTATAGGGTGACCTACTAGCTTTGTAATATTGGACATCCAAGTCTCTTTCCAGGTTTGGGAATTCCATTCTTTAAATATACTTTTAGTTTTCTTCTTTCTCTCATCTCTTCTGGAACCCCAATTATTCTAATATTTGTTTATTTGATATAGTTCCATAGATCACATAGGCTTCCTTTGCTCTTTTTTCATTCTTTGTTATTGCTGTTAGTGTTCTCTGATTAGCTCATATCAAAATTCCTACCTTCTAGATTAGCAGTCTCCAACCATTTTGTCATCAGGGACCGGTGCTCCTATGAGAATCTAATGCTTGATGATCTGACGTGGAAATGAGATCATGATACTAGTGCTGGGGAGCAGCTGCAAATACAGATGAAGCTTCACTTGCTCTCCAGCCACTCGCCTCCTACTGTGCAACCCAAATCTTAACAGGCCATGGACTGGTATCAGTTTCAGCCCAAGGATTGGAGACCCCTGCTCTAGATCACTTCCATTTGTTATATTTCATCTTACATTTCTTATATTCTGCTATAGATGTTCTCTATTACATTTTTCATTTCATTTATTGAATTCTTCAAGTCCAGAATTTCTGTTTGGTTCTATTTTATGCTTTCTATCTTTGATAAATTTCTCCTTTTGTTTATATATTGTTTTCTTAATTCTGTTATATTGTCTTTCTGTGTTTTCTAGAATTTTGTCAAAGTGGCTATTTTGAATTGTTTATCAAAAATTTGTGTCTTTGAATTATTATCTTTTGGTTATGACATGTTTCCTTGATTCTTCATGTCCTTTGTAGATTTTCATTGCTGCTTTTGCATTTAAAGTAGCAGGCACCTCCTCAAATCTTTACTAGTTGCCTTTAGGTGGGATATACTATTTATTGGTCCTGTTATATCTGATGTTTTTATTAACCTTGTGTTGATACACCTGCTCTACACTTCTTGCTCCCTCTTGTGGCAAAATTCTTAAGCTTTTATATCTTCTCTGGTTTAACAACTAATCAGACTGGCTACTAAAAATCTCTTTTGTTTTCTGGAAGTGGGTGATAGCTAGAGTTTGTGGTTTCTTCCTTGCTCACAGATCCTAGTCTGTTCTTCAGAGAGTATCCTGTTTATTGGTGCTTGCTCTTACTGTTGCACTGAAAGTATGCAAAAGAGTTGGCTGCAGTGGGGGTTGGTGTGGGTTTTTATCACTAGAGGTGTTGAGAGTGCTTTTAGTCTCGATGGGGGATCTTTGGATGAGATTCTACCAGGGGATTCATGGGTGGGCTTCCTATAGAGTTTTGAATACAGTCAGCAGAAAACGCATCCATTTCATTCTCTTTGATCTTCTGAGTGTTGCTTTGAGAGAAACAGCTTTCTCCAGTAGCATCCCACATAGCTGGAGTAGCTGGGCACTCACTTACTACTCCCCTTTTCTACTTTGGAAGAGGTCCTCCTCCCCAGTTTAGACTCACACTGTGTACCCTTGGTGGAGGAGTCATGTTAGCAAAAATCCTCTTATCCTCTTCAATGCAGTCTAACTCATAATTTTTGTTTTGGTGGTCATTCCAGTGACATACTATACTCTTTCCTTGGAAAGTCCATATTTCTACAAAGTCTTTCTTGTTCATAGGTATCTACCCAATATGATACTTTCCAGGTTTTCCCTGACCATGACCTAGAAAGGTTGGCTCCTGCTTGTTTTTCATCTTATACTGAGATCTGTCTTTCCATTACGAGATTACAGGGGAGTGAGTCTCCTGCTAGATCTCTTGATGTATGGTGCTAGATCTTACAAATCTCATGGAGGCACTATTGTTTATGGATAGATGCCTAATTAGTTGTTAAAATGGAGCCCCTAAGGCAGGGACATCTTATGCCACCATGATACTGATGCCACTGAGAACCTAATTATTGTACAAGTTATCTTTTAGGTCAGTTAAAAAAGGAGAAAATAAAAATTGTTATGTTACTTCCATTAGTTCTTTCTCCAGTGCTCTTTCTTTCTTTATTTGGACTCAGTATCTTACCTATATCATTTTCTTCTACCCCCAAAACCTGTTTAACATTGCTTTAGGGCAGATGTGCCAGCAATGAATTACTTCTGATTTTGGTTTTCTAAAATATACTTTATTTTTTCTCCACTTTTGAATGGGTAATTTCACTAAAATACAAATTTAGGTTTGTATTTTTAAAAATATTTCATTTTCTTTTTGCTTGCATGATTTCTAATGAAAACCCAGTGCAGTTGTTTCCCACGTGCTGCTATAGCTAAGCTGTTCCCCCTCCCATAAACTTCTGGCTTCTTTAAAAATTTTGTTTTTGTCTTTGGTTTTCTGTAGTTTGAATAGACATGACTAAGCATAGATATTTTTAGTGTTTATCCTGCTTGATATTCTCTGAGTTTTCTGGATCCATGGTTTGATATATGTCATTAATTTTTAAAAATTCTCAGCTGTTATACTTTCCTTCCCTGGATGCAGCAGTCCCCATCTATTTCTTTAAAGCCCTGATGTATGTTAACAATGAATTTTCCTCTTTTGTCAGGCAGGAAGGCCAGAGGGGCTGGAACAGGAGAAATGCCTTTCAGTCCTGTATTTGGGATAAGTCTCTGGAAAAGTCTTTCCTCCTGGTGAGTAGGACTGTGTTATGAAGAAGAGTGGGCATATTTTACAGCAATTAATCTTGTTCTCCCTGTTAAAATCATAAGATCTTTCTGGTGGTGTTGCTGGGAGTAAAGCTCATGAAACTGTGGGGGTCCCCTAATAATGCATTACCAAGTAATTTTTTACTCTCCCACTAGCCCACATTCAGACTCCAGCAATTCATCAAAGTTACTATTAAAGATTCCTACCAATTCATAGCTCCAGTATCTTCTGCTTCAGATTGGTGGATCTCAGATGTAGTTTTCTGGATGTACTTCTCTTTGAAGATTTTGAGGTGGTGTTTTACCTTGAAACTTCAAGGGTTCTCTGATGGGTTTAAGAAAAGTCACTGATTTTTATTTTGTTACACATGTTCATACTGTAAAAATGGAAGTTATGACTTCTAAGGTCTCTGCTTGCCAAAGTTGAGCCACTGACACTTATCTGTTGCTTAGCACAAGCTGAGTTGGGGGATTAGAAGCACCTCTTTCATGGGTGGCTTATAATTTTTATCTTTATCCTTTTTCTATTATTATTTCTAAGAGACTTTCTTAAATTTTCCTTTAATTTATAAATACAATTTCCATAATAATTAATTAGCATTTAATTATCCAAACTGTACTTTCAGAATTAAGTGTTCTTAATTTTTGTTAAATTTCCAAAGATTCTATTTCTTGATTTCATACTTTTTCATTTACATTATTGTCTCCATCTACTTAGAATTATAATATTTTCTTAAATTCATTAAAATAATATTAATAATGTTCTATATGTTCACTTTTTTAAAGCAACTATTTAATTGAAGAAATACCAGTTATAATATTTTACAGTGGTTCTTTACTTGAAAATGGAATATTTTTTCTTATACTTGGCTCATCCTGACGAAGGGGGCTGTCTAAGTTTGTCTAATTACTTATTGAGACAGTTCTATCAGATTATGTGATTCATTATTGAATCTGTCACCTAAGTTTGTCTTGGCTGGAATATAGCTTTAGCTATGGTTGTGGAGTAAAGAGGGGAGCTATAATTAACAATATCTAAGTAGAAATCTTTGTCTTTACTACAAAGTATTTCTTTAATGTATTTGTGATGGCAACCTTCTTAAAATGCCAGGACTGTTCCTGCTATGATATAGCCATGCCATCATAGCTTCATCACATTTAGCAAGCAGCCCATCCATGCCTAGGGTAAACTAGGAGTAATCTCAGGAATAGAAATTTTGCTTTTTTAAAACTCTAGTTTCTCTGATACTTCTTTAAGCTTAAGAAATAGCAATATTTTCCTCAAAATAGCTATCCCATAAATTTATCACTCTAAATTTAGGAAGAAAATGTGCTATGCTAGTGATTTATTCCATTTATTTCCCCAATGGATGTTTTACCCTCATTTATGATTAATTTGAGATTGTTCAACTCTCCATCTCTCTGCTTTTACTTGACCAATAGTTTCCTCATTTTTTGTAATAATATAGATTTCCCTTTATTTTCATTTATGTAGTCAAGAAAAATTTGAAAGTGGATAGAATGAAGGATAATATTTAATTTAATCCTGTGTGCTTAGATTTCCATCTGGATCTTTAAATCTCTCGTTATTACCCAGTCTCTAGGCCAAATCCAGGTGTGAGAATTTTCAGGTTACTGGATAAATATTTTACTTTCACTTTAAAAATTTGAGAGATTAAGAAAGCAGTGCCATCAATGTTAGAGATTATAATCCAGAAAGCAATTGATTTTATCTACTTGCCTTCTTATGTGCAAACTGACATGTGTCTTGCAAAAAGTTATCAGTTCTGTGACCATTATATACATTGGGACAGATTCTAAGCAAAATGTAAATATTTAATAATTATCACTAGAAATGCAAATGTTCTGGGGGTTCATTATGTGTTAGATGTTTTAAGTTTTTTTGTGTGCATCTCACCTTGAAATGAAATCTTTCATGAGATGTAGCTCTGAAACTTCAAAATTAACTATTACAAAAGCCCTTGAGGTTGGAGGATGTATTATAATACAATTTTGCTGAGCAATTCTCAGCCTGGAAAACTTGCTGTCAGAGAAAATTAGAAATAGCTTCACACAACCAAATTAAGAAAAGAATTTGGCAATATATTTTGGTTGCTTGCCCAATGTTTAATATTACTTGAGGGAATATCTGTTTTTAATGAAAAATAGATTTGTGGAGTGAAAGAAAATTTTTATGTTCTTCTTTATCAAAATTAAGGATATAGATAAAGAATAAGGCTGTAGTTTTGCATATTTTGCTTGAATTTTTATAGATCTTCTCTGAAGTTAACATTGCATGTCTTGAAGAAGAGCACCCTTATTTTATTTCTGTCCAGTCTATCTAAGACTGACCCCTAACAAAACTGTGAAGGAGCTGAAGATTATTTTCAACCACACAATAGTAACTAAGAATATGTAATTTCTGTAGAGGCAGGAAGACCTCTGGGCAAATCTTTCTGAGCCCTAGTTTCTCATCTATAAAAAGAAGATACTATGACCTGTATCATAGGAGTTTTCAGAGGATTAAATGAGATCATGTATGCAAGCACCTAGTATGTGCCTCTAACTGAGCAGTAGGTCAGTAAATGACAGTTTTCATCGTTTTTAACATTATTTATTAATAAATGCAGGTTCCCTTAGTCTATTTCTTTTCCTTTAGTGTCCCCAAAAGAAAGAAGTGAAAGGAAGAAGTCTAGAATTAATAAAGAATTAGCTGTTTTTGCTTTAGGCTGATGATAAGGCATAGAATCCTGGACCTGTGTCTCTGTTCAGCGATTTTTTGTTTCTATACAAAACAAAGCATTGCACATGCACACAAGTGCAAACACACACACACACACACACACACACACACACACACACACACAGCTTTGTAGCGTGGCAGAATAGTCAATAACAATAACCAGTAAGTTTGCATTATAGTCAGTGCAATAAATTATTTCTGTGATTTAAAGTGGAAATATCTCAAATTTAATTCTAATGATTTTAGACATTTCAGTGACCAGATTGTGTGTGTGTGTGTGTGTGTGTGTGTGTGTGTGTGTGTGTGTGTGTGTGTGTTTGTGTGATGTGGATCTGCATGGCTCTTTCAATGGAACTGAATCTTGAGCATGTGCCAACTTAAGGTGCAGACTAGTGAAAGAGAACAGCTTTTATGAAACTGGTAATTAAATTTGCTTCATTTCATTCCTCTCATTTTCCCCATTTTTTGGATCAGGGCTGTGGTTTGGATTAAGTTCAGAGGGAGAGGTTTTTCAGAAGTTGAATTGTTTATATAATTTTAGGAATTTGTATAAACTCATAAGATTTTTGCTGCAGACTCCTTTTCTTCACACTTCTTTTAAGATAAAGTCCAAATCCATTCAGTGTGGCCCAAAAGGTCCCTCCCCGCTTGCCAGTGCATCTCTCACCATCTTCCCCTCACACTCTGTGACCTGGCATTTCTCATCTTCATTTAGTTCCTTGAACCTGTCATACCCTTTCTTACATCCAGACCTTCACATGTGCTCTTCTGGGAAAACACTTCTACATTCTCTTTGTTTTGCTTTGCCCCTCATCCTTCAGGTCTCAGTTTATAAGCCACTTCCTTCAGGAAGCTTTCTCTGACTACCATAGCAGGGTCAGGTCCCCTTTGTGCATGCACATTTACATTATGAAACATAACAGATTGGGGCTGCTATTGACAATTTGACTATAATGTTTCCTGTTTTTGTAATCTGAGTGGAACTCAGATGTTCATTTTTGTGTTTTTATAGCCAAACATACATCTGGAGCATAGGAGGAACTCAATAAATATTTGTTAAATCAGTACACTTGATCCATATCTTAAAGAATAAACAGGAGGAATTCCTGGAGGCACTGCTAGCCTAGTTATAACTCAGATTGTATTTGCTCCTTAACTATTCCTAGTCCTGTCTTCCCACACATCTACTACTTTTCTTCCCTGGAATATGGCTTTTAAGTAAAATATTAAGGTCTTTCACAGACAGGTCAGTTTAATGATATTGGGAACTTAAGTTTATAATGTATATAATGAAATCAAAATAGCTTAGATGTTAAGTGCCAAATTTATAGTTAAGCAAGTCTGTGTTTAAATTCACTCTAATGGGTGACGATTCTCAATAATTTACCGTATCTATGCAAGACTTAATTTCATCATCTATACAATCAGAATGGTAATGTATAACTCATAGGATTTCATGACAGTTGCATGAGATACCTTATATGTAATTGACTTATTGCACATTATAGGCTCAGTAGCACATGAGCAGAAATGTACTTAATTTCTTTTTTTTCTTTCCATTGTCTTTTAAAATTGTTTTGTTGACTCCTTCATTATCTCTGGATGAAATCTCGAGCAGATAACCACAAGTTTTCTGATGATTCTTAAGTGTTAACATGTAATCTCATTTTTTAATATTTAAAAGTTTAGTCCATTTTAATTTCAAAACATTCATCTCTCATTTAATTCTGAGCCTTTTCACGTGCCCAGCTTGGGGTTACCTCAGGTTAGGAAAATGTGGTTGGGAGGAGGCTCTGGTGAACTTGCTCAATATTAGCCTACGTGGCTCTTTTCCTTCTCCTCCTCCCTTCACTCACCACTCTGCTTCTGCTCTTGCAGGATGGAGCCTCAGGAAGGGAAGACAAAGACAGAAGAGTTCTATCATGCTAGCATGGTTTTACTGGTGTTGGTTCCTTTCTCATGTGGCAGAGGAAAGTACTGGCCGTTTTTCTCTTGGGCTCATTCTTGTGTTTCTGACAGGATCTTGTTTCTGGGCATGTCCCATCGGCTATTCTTTGAGTCTCCACGACTCGCCACTCAGAAGCTCCCCTAGCCCATTTCCGTCTGCTCCAAACAACTTCCTTGGAGATGCCTTGTCCCTCTGAGCCTACCTTTTGGATAGGGTTTCTTTCAAGTTGACTCATGTCTGGCCCTTCTCCTCAGTGCTTACATCTCTTCTTGTCCTTGAATTTCTAAAAATTCTTAAAGTACAAGATGTTCTTAATGTGACTTCATCTTTTCTCTGTCACGCCAAGCTCTCTAAACAGCTTCTTGCTTTTAAAGTTTTTTTTCCTTTTTTTTTTTTTTTTTTTTTTTTTTTAGAGAGGGTGCTGGGTATAAGCCAGGTATTAAGCTAGATGCCCTCCACCCCCAAACTTTAGAGGGTACATATCAAGATTTCTGAAATGCAGTTTATTTGGATATTAAATATGTAGGGATTTAATTTTATAGGCTGTTTCTTTGCCCTGGAATCTCCTTTTATCTACTGCTTTGCCTATTTGCTTAGAAAATTCCTGCTTATTCTTTAAGATATAGTAAATGTTTTATTATGTTTTGAAGCTTTTCCTTCATATTCATAACTCGCCATACAGACCTTTATTTTGATACTTGGCAAACTGTATTATATATTTTTGTATTTAAGAGATTCATAGGAGTAAGAACCATACCCTGTCACTGTTTCTCAGATATCTAACATATTCAAGGGGAGTCCAAGTTGACCTTCCATAAATATCTATAGAATAAATAAATATATCAAGTTAATAAATTATTTTGGCTCTCTAACATCAGAGTGTTAAGCCTACATTAGAATATGTAATAAACCTTTGACTAAAATGTAATCTTGGTGGAACTTTTATGATTAGACTGAAATCTACTATGAGAGATATTTATTTGAGTCCTCGGTGTAACAACACTTTCTATCGTTCTTGTCAAAAAGCATTTCAGCCTACATCTTTTGATTTGCTCATCTCAACCTTAAAAACTATTCCAGATATGCTTTTCAATAAGCAGAGCCAGAATATGAAGACCTTTTACACAATAAATAGAACAGGGGGAGATATTTTGTACTTTTGATATGGGATTTGTAATATAGTTAATTTATCTTATGACCTTCAATAGATCAATGGAAATAATAAACTTAACATTTGTGAAGAATTCTGCTGTTTGCAAAAACTATTATAGTCATTATCTCACTCAGGTCTTACTACATTACAAGGTGGTGGTTTAATCATTCTCATTATGAGATAAATGAAGCAGAAAATTTAATAACTTGCCCAACATCACATAAATGAGAAGAAATTAATAGGTTCATTGTTTAAGTCAGATCTACTGACTCAAGGTTTCATGTTCTTTTCATTATGATAAAGCTCAATTTGTACGTTATACAATTAATAACAACATAAAGTTGTACATATGGTTTATCTGGAAGAGACCTATTGAATAAATCTATTTATATGTGCCCTTACCAGGTAGCTAATATTCAATGCAAAAAATGATGTTAAAATACTGTTTACATGTATACCAAATTTTCATATTATATAGCACTTAGTACATTCTAAATTGCTCCTATTTCTCAACTGCTTCTCATAGTAATTGACACTCTGAGGCTTATTTGTCTTTTATTATCTTGTTAACTCATAAATATCCTAAAAATAGACATAAATTCAGGCACTTTGTGACATTTCATAATTCAGAAACTCGATTACCAGGATCTGAGAAAGTGAAACCATAAATTTCAATGCCATTTATAGCTTCGAAACAGAGACATCTTCTAGTGGTAAAGCCATCACTCATCCTTTCAAACACTAATTAATTGTGCTTCTATCACTGTCTAGGAACAGTTTAGAACTGCAGGAAACATTAAAATTAATAAAGTTTATCCTTTGCTATCAACTGCCTTATATTCGAGATTAAAATATCTATGACATAAACATTAATAATTCAGGTATTTAATAGGAAAGGATCAAAGACTAAAGAAGTATTGAAAAAGTTCTGTAGAAAGATTAATATGACCTCAGGGAATCAAACAAGACTTTAGAGGAAAGAAAACATCTGAATAGGACCTTGAATGATATCGGCAAGTGAAAACACAGTAGGAGAATCCTAGTCTCAGTGAATAATAAGATCAAAGGCAAAATAGAAAAACCCAGGATGAAGTTTGAAATGATTGGTTGGTTTATAGAATGTGTGAAAAAGAATAGAGGAAGATAGGCCTGGAAAGGTATTTGAGGCCAGAGAGTGAAAGGCCTTGAATATCAAGCAAGGAGGTGGGTTTTATTCAGTGCACCGTGGTGAGATACTGAAGGATTTTAATTAGGAGAGATTCACAAGTTGGGAGCTGTAATTGGTAAAATACTTGATACTTAAAAAATGGAAAAGGCAGCAGTCCGAGTGATCGCAATTGTAGATCTGATAATGTCATTATTCTTATTAAATATCCTTATTAAATATCCATTATTTTTATTAAGTGGTTTCTATTGTCTTTAAGGAAAAAAAATCAAAACTTGTTAACATTTTTACGAAAATCCATGTTCTTTTTTTTTCCTTCTCTACATACTCCATTTATTCCAACATGCCATGCTTTCTCACTTAAGACATCTTTACATGTGCTTTCTCTTCCAGAAAACTGTTCCTTTGTCTTCTTATCTGATTCACTTCAAGAATATGTATAAACTTTATTATTTTAGGGAGAGCTTTTTGTTCCTCTATAAAACAATAAAACTCCTGCTATATGTTCCCTTCGCACCATGAAATTCTGTTCCGATGCTTATTGCATTTTATTGTGATTAGTTTAATTGTGTGTCTTTCCAGTTAGACTACAAACTCTATGGGAACAGAAAGATCATCATATTGAATTATGTATCCCTAGGACAGTGCCTGGTTCATGAAGTTTACTCTAAAAATATTTGTGGAAGAAATCCTAGAGCAGCAACAAAGATATACTTGCTATTTTATAACTAAGAATGAAGATGTTAATGGCAAATAAACATTTTAACAAGTCACCTGATATGTCACTTCTTATATAGATTGGAATTACCAAGATTTTTGGTTAGTGAAGTCAAATCATATCTTTGTCCATGGTGTTAAATATAAATATTTTCCCCACGAGAGCTCTTATTCTCTTAGAGTAAGAGGATAAAATATGTTGTCCTTTTGGCTTCAGCATGAATTTACATGTATGTGCCTCCTGTAATTATTGTCGTTTCATCATCACCATATCATCATCATCATCATCATCATCATCATCATCATCATCATCATCACAACAATTCTGTTTCTGAGCACCTGAAATATGCCAGCCTCTGTGCTCAAGAATTTTATCTCTCTTATTTCACTTAATTTAAACAACAATATGAAATAGTCTCTGTTTTATATAATATTATAGATGAAGAGATGGCAAATTAGGGAGATTAAACAGCTTGCTCAAATTTACACAGCTAATAAGTGGCAAAGTTGGAACTGAAACTCAGGTCTCAGAGACTCCTAAAATTGCTATTAAACACTGTGTATTAGAGCTTCCCGCAATGCAGTCATTTCTAAGCTCAATTCCACAACCCTCTGCTCTTCCTCGTAATTCTTGCTAAGAACAATATCTTTCTATATACTGAATGCCCAGGTCATTCTTAATGAGTCCGTCGACTTAATACTATAAATCACTTTCACATACATGGCTTAATGTAATAACAACTTTGTAAAATTGGTATGGTTAATGGTCTACTCACCTCTTACAGACAAAACCAGATATTAGAAGTTCAGTGACTCAACCAAGATCACACAGTAATCGATAGATATTTCACATATCCATGTACTTGGATAGATTTTTTCCCCCACTATGTTATGTTTTCTACATGCTTCCTTATGTAAATTTATTTGCATACAGTTTGATGGAGTGAGAAACATTAGATCCATGAATATTTTTATTTTCAAAACAATAAAACAACAAAATTGATTTGTTTACCTTTTATTTTCCTCAGTTTGTAGATGGAGTAGAGGCTGCTAGCTCCTGACCTAATGCCAATTCTTCTCTCCTCTTTACTAATAGATTCAGAGTTTTGTTGGATGGGGATGGCACAACACGCCAGTTCAAAGTCTATGTCCAAGACTTCCTTTTAGACATGGATGGCCTTGTATACAGTTCACATGAGCTCGCAAAATGAGAAAAATATTGTTTTATTTAATGTTTCACATGGGCTATACCAAAGAGTGATAGTGGCCATATTTGCATGGTAAACTGTATCTGATTTTGAAATTGTTAAAATTGAGGCTCGAAAAGTCAGAAGACTCACTGTAGGTAACATAGCTTATAGAAAAACTGAGACTTTTGTTATTAACTTTAAATTCATTCTTCTCTTTGTGTTTCTGTCTCTCTGTTTCCATTTTCATATTTTCCTGTCTCTCTGTCTCTGTCTCTGTTTTCTGTGTCTTTACTCTTTTGTTAATTTTAAAAACAGATTATAGGAACTCTAAAATGACATTGGTTGAGAATTTGTTAATTCCCACAGGATCTGTAGGATTATTTCTTTAGAACAATAGGCCTTAACCATATGCCTCTGTAGCCACATCTGTGAACCCCACTGACTATCAGAAAATGGTTTTGTAATATATTTTTTTTCTACAGAAAGATAGATCATTTTTTATTTCCTCTAGCATGGCTCATCAGAATCTATTTTTTACAATTGATATTTTAGAGAAATCTATTTTAGCATTATGACTTATTATTGGCAAAGCCACCTGTACAATTTCCTTCACAGTTTCTTACTCAGAGATGGACCCTGAGGGCACTTCAGTTATTTTATATCCCTGGGCATGATTCTTGCCACAAAAGCTTGTCCACATCGGCCAGGTCCCACTCTCTAATTTTTTTTCCTACCCACTCCCTGTTCTGAGTCTGTTCTGTGAGTCAAGATAGTGAAATGCTGTAATTTAGTGCTTCCCAGCTGGGGTCAGAGCAATGACTCCTTCAGAGAGTCCTCTGAAGGATAAAATGCAGATCTGGTCACTTGCTGAAGTCCATCAGAGATAGTTTATCACCATAAACAGAGAGGAAGTAGAGTTAGTACTGGTAGCCAGGAACACTATCGATACACAGAGGGGAATCTTTGTAGCCTATGGTGCCGAACTATGAATGCTGCTTCCTCCTCACATGTATAAAATAGAAAAAAGCAAGGTTTGAAAAAGGCTGTGCAAGTGAGACTACTTATTTTCATCAACTTGTAGGTAAATCTATCTCTATCTAGAATCTAGAAGGGTGACCCAAACTATTCTTTTTCTGGCTTGATTTATCTTTGCCAAACCATACAGAGGACACTTTGAATGAGGAATTGATAGTGTTCCTCTACCAGTTCATCAATTCTTCTCATCTGCTCCTTGTTGATAGGCCACCGTTCTCCCCCAAGATGAAGTCTCTCATCTGTGGAATTGCCTTCCTCAATGGACTTCAGAAAATCTTAAGCCATCTGTTTCGCTCTGTCATTGTCCCCATCCAGTTCCCAAATCCAGCCTTTTTTCTTTTTGCCCTCAAGCCTTGGTTACTAAGAGTAGACCTCTGATCAATGAAGCTAAATAAGGGTATGAAAAGAAGTGATCCTGTTTAGTCTGGGGCCAGAATCAAACATCGGAACAGAGGGAGAAGGCATAGGACCAAGGATAGCTAGGCCTCAGACACCAGGTTGACACTGAGAGTGAGGATGAACTCAAGTTCACAAGGTGATGGGGTGGAACCTGGTAGACAAGAAAGAACCGTGGTCTTCAAACAGGAAAGAGATGAATAGACAAGAATTGGAATAGGGACTTGCAATGGAGACTAAGGCTAATGAAACAAATTGGAGCCTGCAGTGGTGATGAACTGGAATGGACCGGAGGATCCTCTGGAACCAAGGAGAGACTGAACTTTATGGTAGAAGGTCAGCACATGGAGCAATGAGAAACTGGGGCACAGGAGAAAGTGAAATCAAGCAAAAGTACTACATTCATTGAAATGAACTGTATATCTTTAACTTCTAATTTGAAAAGAGAGGGAGCTTACATTAGATGCAGGGACAGTTGCAGGGACATTTATGTATATTTTACTTCTGATACTCAGAACAACCCTAGGTGATGCTATTGTCCCCATTTTTTTTTTTAGATGAAACAAGCACAAGTTGCAACATGATTCTTGATTTCAGCCAGAAAGTGCTATGTTAAAGTAGCATGAGAAAATATGGTGAAACAGCAGTTTCTTTCTTTCTTTTTTTTTACTGTGATTATTTTAGATGTGAGCAGTGTCACTGAGATTTCTTAAGTAGCTAAAATTCTTAGGCTTAAAAAAAATCCAGTTCACCCACTATCTGATTCCGGGAAGTAGTTTTTCCTTAATACCATGCCAGAGGACATTTTTGTTCTGTGAGCTGTTGCTGTGCTAGCTTTAGCCATGGGATCAAACACTTTACATGTGTTAGCCCTGGGAGAATGCCCATCTCCTCAAATGTTTGATTTAGTAAAAACTAGTGTTGCAACTCAATTGCGGGGCCATCTGATTGACCATAGCTGAGATTAACATGGGCTGGGAAGAGTTCAAGAATTTGGAGTTCTCCCCTGTGTTCTCTGTCCACCCTAAAAACTGAATATTGAAAGATGAAACTGTGTTGTCCTTAGAATAAATTTATGCAGTGAGCAAAACTTTTGGTTAGTCTATCACTGATACCTATGCAGCCTGACCAAGTTCAAACTTAAATACCAGAATCGCAACATTTGGAGGACAGAGATTATGGCAATTTGGAGGGTTTCTCATTCATTTGCCTCCATCTTTATAGTCACATCATGTTATCAGGGCACCGAAGGTCATGAATGTTAAAATATCAATTTTTTAAAATAGATTCTTTTGCTCCCTGTTGGTGATCAATCAGATAGGCTTTCTTTGAGCAGAGAATCATTTTTGTAGGATGCATAGCATTGTGTTGATGAATGGAAGTCCTAGATGACAGTAGCACCTCCATGTAACAAATTATGTCAATGTAATTAAAAAATAACATGTAATTGAACTGTAATTGAAAAATAATTTCCTCACCTACCTTCTAGTGAGGGAATAACTCAATGGATAATTTGGAACACTAGTGTCTCTGCACTCAAACTCTATCAGAAGTTCTTTGCCTCCAGGCAATAATTTGGGGTGTCTTATAGTGAGCATCAAAGGAACTCAGTAAACTAACATGTCTTTATCTCTGGAATGTATTTTTCTCCTGCTTAGGAAAATGGTTCTCTCCAGATTAGGATAATGAACCAAAATGTATGGTAATTTAAGAGGTCTTAGTATAGGTTAGATGTTTACAAAGGGTCTCTGAACTGTAAGACTTGGTTTTATAATTTCTAAACTTTGGAACTATTTTATTCAACATATTATGTTATCCAGGAGACCTCTCTATGATTATTATTTTTATAAATCTAGGAAGCTAAATGACTCCTTTATATCCAGGAAACATTTTTTTCCCATTGCAGTCATACTTGCAAAACTATAATCAAGTCAGGAGGCATTTGGTGGATATATGGAATCAAGGAAAGGAAAGATTAATAGAGCATTTCATATATAAGTAATCTTGAACTCGAGCTATTTTAGAAGCTTGATATTGACCAGTGGGAGGAAAAGAAAAGAGTGATTAGGCAGAGAAGGGGTAGAGACACTTGTAAGGATGTAGAATTGGCCCCCAGAGGTTATCTATCTTTGAGTCAACAAAGAATCATGGCAAATGTGTGCCCTTTTTTCTGGCTTGCATAGACATCTAAGGTGGCATGCTCTATGAGATATATGACAATAAAACATTTTCCATATTAGTAATACTTTTAAGTGGGTGGATGTCAACATTCAGTTCTGGGCATTTAGAATGATTGATGCAGCATTAGGAAGATGCTAAAATTTAAGAAGCAGGTGCCAGGCTTTTGAAGAGAGGCACTAATAAGACAGCTTGGTAGGGAATCTAAGCAATATTCAACCCAGCTGGAAATGAAGATAACTCTCTTGGTCCAGCAGGGATCTTAAGTGCCAGGTATGAACTATAAAGCAGAAATCTAGTTAGATGCATTGAACCAACATAACAGGGAGAAGAAAAAGCTTCCACTGGCTATGGAAACTATCCAATATATGTTAGGAACATGATGAATTTTTAAATTGCTCTTACTCTGAGGCTGAAGGAAGCTAATTTGTGAAAAGTTTTAGGACCTAAAATTAGTGTTTTTCAAACTTTATTTTTTAAATATTTTTTTTATTTTTCAATTACAGTTGACATACAATATTATATTAGTTACTGGTGTACAACATAGTGATTAGACATTTATATAACTTAAGAAGTGATCACCCCAATAAATCTAGTATGCATCTGACACCATACATAGTCATTACAATATTATTGACTATAGTAAAACTCTCCTTTTAAAGATACTATACCACTGTTTCTCACCCACCTTCTATTACTTTCTAAAGAAATAAAGAATTGAATGAGACTCATAATGTGGAACTTTTGAGGCAGGAGTTCTAAATATCTGCATGTACATATGCCCAGTGGATATTTTTGTGCCATCCAGATTCCTTGATAGAATGTGGATTTCGATTTTTCAGTAAACTCTGTTAAAACTTTAATTCTGTTTTGTGAATTACACTTTTGGTCATCCTTTCCCCCACTCCCCACCAGCTTCATTGGGATTTAACATTGTGAAAGTTTAAGGTGTATAACATCATGATTTGATATACATATATTGTGAAATCATTATGATAATTGGGTTAGTTAACACATCCATCACTTCACATAATTACCATTGTGTGTGTGGTGAGAATATTTAAAATCTACTCTCTTAGCAATGTTCAAGTATACAAAAAATATTGTTAACTATATTACATGCTGCACATTAGATCCCCAGAATTTATTCATCTTATTACTGTACCCTTTGACCAAACATGTGCCCTTTGACCAAAATCTCCCCATCCACTTCCCAGCCCCTGGCAATCACCAACCTACTCTTTTTCTATGAGTTTGGCTTTTTAAAGATTCTGCATATAAGTGAGATCATGCAGTATTTATAGTCCTCTGTTTGACTTACTTCACTTAGCATAATTTCCTCTATGTTGTCTCAAATGACAGGATCTTACTTTCTCATGGCTGAGTAATATTCCATTGTATATATGGAATTAAAGACCAATGTCAAGTAGCTTCTTCTCTATGTTTTCTTCCAGGAGTTTTTAGTCTTAGTCTATAGTTAAGTCTTTAATCAATTTTGAGTTACTTTTATTTGTGTATGTATAATATAGGGGTCCAATTTTATTACTCTGTATGTGATTATCCAGTTTTCCTGAAACTATTTGTTGAAGAGACTGTCCTTTCACCATTGAGTATTTTTGGCCCCTTATCAAATACTAGTTGACTGTACATGTGAGGATTTATTTCTGGACTCTCAATTCTGTTACGGTGGCCTTAGTATTTTCTTTTTTATGCCAGTATCATACTGTTTTGATTACTATACCTTTGTAGTATAGTCTGAATATAGGAAATGTGATGCCTCTAGCTTTGTTCTTTCTCATGATTGCTTTGGCCATTTGGGGTCTTTTATTGTTCCATACAAATTTTAGGATTGTTCTATTTCTGTAAAAAATGCCGTTGGAAATTTGATAGGGATCGCATTGACTCTATAGAGGACTTTGGGAGGTATGGATATTTAAAAACATTAATCCTGATCCATGAGTAAAAGATATCTTTCCATTTATTTTTGTCTTTAGTTTATTTCACCAATGTCTTATAGTTTTCATTGTACAGACTTTTCACCTTCTTGGTTAAATTCATTTCTAAGTATTTTATAGTTTTTAATGCTATTGTGAATGGGATTATTTTCTTTATTTCTTTTTAAGAGAATTTATTATCCCTGTATAGAAATACAAATTATTTCTATATGTTGGGCCCCTTTACTGATTTTTTGTAGTTCTAACAATTTTTAGTTTTTTGGTGGAGTATTTAGGATTTTCTACACTTGAGATAATATTATCTACAAACAAAGCCAATTTTACTTCCTCCTTTTTGACTTGGATGACTTTTTATTTATTTTCCTTGATTAATTGCTCTGGCTAGGACTTCCAGTACTATGTCGAATAGAAGTGGTGAGAGTGAACACCCTGGTCTCTTCTTGATCTTAGAAGAAAAACTTTCAGGCTTTCACCATTGAGTATAAAGTTAATTGTGGGTTTGTCATATATGACCTTTATTATGTTGAGATATATTCCTTCAACACCCAATTTGTTGAGAATTTTTATCATAAATGAATGTTGTATTTTGTCAGAGTTGGGGGAGCATCTATTGAGATGATCATGTGTTTTTTATCTTGCATTCTAATGTGATATATTGCATTTATTGATTTCTATATGTTGAACCATTCTTGTGTTCCAGAAATAAATCTGGCTTAATTATGATGTATGATCCTTTTAATATTCTGTTTAATTTAGTTTGTTAATATTTTCTTGAGAATTTTTGCACCTATATTTATCAGGGATATTGATCTGTAGTTTCCTTTTCTTGTAGTGTCTGTCCGACTTTGATATTGAGCTAATGCGGCTTCACAAAATGAGTTTGGTAGTGTCCTACTCTTCAGTTTTTTGGAGGAGTTTGGAAAGGATTGGAGTTTATTTGTCTCTAAGAAATTGCTAGAATTTACCAAGGAAACCCTCTGGTTCTGAGCTTTTCTTTGTTGGGAGAATTTTGATCATGATTCTATCCATTACTCATTTTTAATCTTTTCAGATATTCTATTTCTTCCTGATTTAAACTTGGTAGTTCATATATTTCTAGGAATTTATCTTTTTTCTAGGTTATCAAATATGAGGGAACAAAATCATTCACTGTAGTCTCCTATAATTTTTTATTTTTCTGTGCTATCAAGTATAATGCTTCCTTTTTTATTTCTGATTTTATATATGAGTCCTCTCTTTTTTATTTTTAGTTATACTAGCTAAACATCAGATGGTTTTGTTACCTCACCCTACCCCCCAATAAAAAATATTCTTAGTTTTGTTGATTTTTTTTCTGGTCTCTATTTCATTTATCTCTGCTCTGATCTTTGTTATTTCCTTCCTTCTGCTAACTTTGGGCTCAGTTTGTTCTTTTTTTCCAAATCTTTGAAATATAAAATTAGGTTGTTTATTTGACATCTTTCTTTTTTCTTTTTCTTTTTTAAAATTATTTTTAAATTTAGTTTCAAGTATACAGTAAATTGGTTAGACATCTATATAGTTCATAAAATGATCCCCACAATTGTATCCTCCATCTTCTGACCCTCCATCTAGCCAACATATTAATGCTATGCCATGTTCCCCATTCCCATGACCATTCATCAGCTACTAGTTTGTACTTCTTTAGCTTTTCATCCCATTCTTCCAGCCCCTCAAACTCCCCTCCCCTCTGTCCAACACCAAATTGTCCACTATATTTGTCAGTCTGTTTTTGATTAGTTGGTTCTTTTTATTCCTTAGGTTCTTCTATATATATAAGTGAAATCATATAGTGCTTATCTTTTCCTCTGACTTAAATATCCTCTAGGTCCATCAAAGCAATATCTTTTTCCATTTCCTTTCTTTTAGTCTGTGTGTGTCTTTTGAAGTGAGTTTCTTATAGGCAACAGGTAGGAGTCTTGTTCTCTTATCCTTTCAGCCACTCTATCTTTTGGTTGGAGCACTTAATTCTTTTCCATTTAAGTTACTTATTGATAGGAATGTAGTTGTTACTATTCTTTATTTCTGTTTTTGATACATATATTTCTTCTTAAAGTAGTCCCTCCAACATTTCCTGTAATACTGGCTTGGTAGTGATAAATTCCTTTAGCTTATTTTTATCTGGGAAGCTCTTTATCTGTCCTTCAACTCGAAATGATAGCTTTACTGGATAAATTATTTTTGGTTGTATATCCTGGGTCTTCATCCTGTCGAATATTTTGTGCCAAGCCCTTCTGTCCTGCATAATTTCTTTTGAGAAATCAGATGTCAGTCTTATGGGTTTTCCCTTATATGTATTTTTTTTCTTTTACTGCTTTTAATATATTTTCTTTGTATTTAACCTTTGGCATTTTAATTATAATGTGTCTTGGTGTGGGCCTCTTTGGACCCCTGATTTTTTGAATTCTCTGAACTTCTGGGGGTTTTATGTCTATTTCCTTCACCAGGTTAGGGAAGTTTTCCATCATTATTTCTTCAAACAGCTGTTCAACATCTTGATTGTCTTCAGTTAAACTGATCAAACGAATATTTGGAGCCTTAATAGTGTCCCATATCCTCCTTAAATTATGTTTATAGTCTTGGTATCATTTTTCTTTCTATTCTAATTGAGTATCCTGATTGGCTTTCCTGTCCTTTAGATAGGGCATTTGATCTTCTTCTTTATTCACTTTGTTTCTTCCTTTGTTTATTCCATTTAATATACTTCTCATATCAGATAATGTGTTCTTCATTTCAGATTGGTACCCTTTTTGTAATTTCCATTTCCATTTTTATGTTTTTATCTCTTTGTTGAGGTTCTCATTGAATTTATCTATACCTCCCAAAAGTTCATTGAACATCTTTATAACCAGTGTTTCGAACTCTGCATCTATTAGATTACTTGACTCCATTCTATCTGGATCTCTGTTTTGTTCTCTCATATGGTTTCTACTTCTTTATCTTCCCATTTTTGGCTGCCTTTCTGTGTTTATTTCTATGCACTAAGCAAAGCTCCTAAGTCTCCCAGTATTATTGGTGTGGATTTGTGAAGTAGGTCTCCAGTGGCACAGTCCTGAGAGGGGTTCAGCTGCAGGCCAAACTCTGCCCAAACTTCTACCCCTTCAGGGCCACCTGTTAAGATTCAGCAAGCAATCCACTGATGCTGTGCTTATAGTTGCCTCAAAAGGCCACACCAGAAACCAAGGCTGTCTCCAGTGTGAGTATCAGCAGAAGCAGCTGACTTGCTGAGGATACGCCTGGATGTGGATGAGTGGGGCCATGAGTTGGAGGAGGTGGGGTTTCAGGGAATCCTCTGAGCTGAGCCACCTCTGTTATCCAGTTTAATGACATCAAGGCTATGGTGGCCTTATGTCTGCACACTGGGATGAGGGAGGGTTCAAAAGGAAACAATGGATACAGCTGGCACTTCTGTACCCAGTGAGTCTCATCTCGGCCCTCACTCCAACAGTCTCCCTGTAAGTCCCTGGTGCCTCCTGTGTGCAGTCAAATTGGTGCTGGTGCTCAGAGCGAGCAGGTCCGTCACCTCGAAAATCCGCTCATGGTCATGTACCCTGTTAGAGGCTTCTGCTGCTGCCGTTGCCACAGCCTCTGTCTCACTCAGCTGCTTATGACCAGGCAGCCTTGTCCCATCCTACCTTCTGCAATTGCAGGGTGTTTTCTTGAACTTCTCCCTAGTTGTATGACTTGTTCCTTGAGATACCAGGCAATTTTTCTTTGTTACTGCTCTTTGTTTCCATCGTGACTTTAATTTGGTTGCCAGAGGGATGAACAGAGCCTCTATCATCTATGCCATTTTTTTTCTCTCTTCCATCTTTCTTTTTTCTTAATATAGGCATTTATCACTATCAACTTCTCTCTTAGAACTGCTTTTGCTACATCCCATATTTTGGTATGCTGTGTTTCCATTTTCATTTTTTTCCCATATATTTTTTATTTTTCTTTTGATTTCTTTTTTGACTCATTGGTTCTTCAGGAATGTGCTGGTTAATTTCTACATATTTGTAAATATTCTGACTTTCTTCCTGTTATTGATTTCTAGTTTCATACTGTTGCGATTAGAAAAAATATTTGGTATAATTTCAATTTTCTTACATTTGCTAAGATTAATTTTGTGATCTAATATATGATCTATGCTGGAGACTGTTCTGTGTGTGCCTGAGAAGAATCTGTATTCTGCTGCTTTTTGATGGAATGTTCTATATTTGTCTGTTCATTTTATTTGGTATAATTTTCATTTGGTATAAAGTTTAGTTCAAGTCCTACATTTCCATATTGATGTTATGTCTGGATAATCTATTCATTGTTGAAAGTGGGGTTTTAAAATCCTCTACTAATATTGTATTGCCATCTCTTTTCTCCTTTTAGATCACTTAGCATTTGCATGCTCTCTCTCTCTCTTTCTCCCTCTCTCTCTCTGTATGTGTATCTGTATATATTCATATTCACGAATTTACAGTTCTTATATCTTTATTGTGAATTGATCACAAAACCGTCTCATCTTACAGTGTTTTGCTGTATTTTATTTAATATAGTTATCCCTGTCTCTTGTTCCATTTTCATGTAATATATTTTTTTATCACTTTGCTTTGAATTTAGGTGTGTCCTTAAAACTAAAACGAACTTCATGCAAGCAGCATATATAATTGGGTCTTATTTCTCAATACCTTTAGCCACTCTTTGCTCTTTAATTGGAGAATTTAATCCATTCACATTTAAAGCAATTTTTTATATTTTTAATGCAACAATTTACTTCTTTTTATATTGTGTATCTGTTAAGAAATCATTGCAATTATAATTATTCTTAATACTTTTATCCTTTAATTTTTAAACTAAAATTAAATGATTAAGACACCATCTTATTACAGTATTAGAATATTCTGAATTTGCCTATCTACTTGCTTTTATCAGGATGTTTTATATTTTCATGTTTTCAAGTTGCTAATTAGCATCTTTTTATTTCAGCTTAAAGAAATTTTTCAGCATTTTCTTCCGGGCAAGTCTAGTGGTAACGAACTCCCTCACCTTTTGTTCTGAAAAAGACTCTCTCTCTTTAATTTATAAATGACAACTTTTTGGATAAAGTCTGCTTAGACCTCCTCCCTCAGCATTTTGAATATACCATTTCAATGTCTCCTAGATTGCAAAGTGTTTGCTGTGAATTCTACTAATAATTTATGGGGGTTTCTTGTAGGTGAAGTTGTTCTTTTTTTTTTTAAATTCTCATGCTATTTTCAAATTTTTCTGCCTTTAATTTTAGACCATTTCATTATAATTTGACTTAGAGAAGATCTTTTGGGGTTGAAATATTTTGGTGATCTGTGTGTCATGAACTTGGATATCCAGACCTTTCTCCAGTTTTGAAAATAAGCTTTTTTTTCTTTTTTCCTCTGGGAATCTAATATTTCTCTTAATATTACCCATAATTTATGTAGGCTTCTTCATTCTTTTTTATTCCTTTTTTGTTGTTGTTGTTCTTTCACTGGGTAATTTCAAATGATTTGTCTTTAAAATTTTTGACTCTTTATTATGTTTTGTTGAGTCTCCTGTTGAAGCTTTCTATTAAATTCTTTAATTTTGTAATTGCATTCTTTACCTGTAGATATCTGTTTGTTTAACTTCTATTTATTTATTTGTTTGTTTGTTTTCCCCCTCTTTAATTTCCTCTCCCACCTGTCTCACTTCCGCCCCTAACCTATGGATATTGTGTCTTAAAAACTGTATCTCTGAAGGCAGGGCATCTCCTTCCACGTGCTTGCAGCAGGCACTAGGGACCTGGCACCCCTGGTGCACTCAGAGGGCCCAGCATACCCGGGGTATGGTCCGTGGTTCCACCTGGGGTGTGAACCCAGGACCTTCTGTGTGTAAAGCGGACGTGCTAACCACTACACTATGGAGCCACTCCCATTATCTGTTTTTTTTTTAATGGCATCTATTTCTTTGTTGAACTTCTCATATTGTTTGTGCATTATTTTTATAATTTTGTTTCATTGTCAATCTGTGTTTAATGTAGTTCATTGAATTTCTTTAAAAAGATTATTCTGAATTCTTTGTCAGAAAGTTCATAGATCTCCATTTCTTTAGGGTCAATTATTAAGGTTTTATTAGTTTCCACTGGTGGTGTTGTGTTTACTTAATTCTTTGTGATCATTGTATCCTTAGTATTTGTGTACCTGAGTAAGTTGTTTAGTCTTCCAGCCTTTTTTTAGTGGTTGGTTAGGGCTGCTGACTTGCTTCTTTGACCTGATAGGTTATGGGACATGTTCTGCAGCTGCCCAGTGTCTCTGGCTAGGCTTTCTGGTTTGGCAGGACTGGAGGATATACTCAACATTGGGTAGAGCCAGTGATTTGCTTCTCTTTCCAGGTGGGGCTCTAGAACAGTCTCTGCGGCCAAGATGGCCTGCCAGCTGGAGACCCAAATCAAGCACTAGTATTAATCAGGCTCCTCAGACAGATGAGGCCACCAATTTGACTCTCCACATTATGCTGCAAACTCTTTCTAGGCAATAAAATGGTATAACATAGGATTTTAAAATTTGATTTAGCCGTTTGACTCTCAGGGAATAATTTTCATGATTTCACCTATGTCCAATGCTTGAAGATTTCTATTTACTATATTTTGTCCTTTTTTTAAAGGTAGGTTTATAAATATGGTTTTATCACTCCATTATAAATGGGAACAGAAGTGAATTCCTTTGGAACTTTTTACTTACAAACTCTCAATGACATCCATAGTCTCTTTATACTAGGATTCCAAGGGAATGGATTCTAACCTTTAAAAATAGGTTTTACTCATTTTTATTTCTTTATATTCATTTTTCTTCTAAGACATTGAAAGTCATTATTCACTATGGCAATCATTTGTCAAAATAAAGTTTCTAAATCTTTCAAAATTATTTCCTATGAACTTATAAAAACCTTTGAATATAAGTGGAAATTTGTTTGCCTTGTTTTCACATCTCACTTTTCCCCACAAAAATATTTCAAAATATATTCTGCTAAAACTACTTTTGATATCTTCCATTTCCTATTCATATTAAATGATTTTAATCAAGAGACATATTTTGTTATATTCTTTTTGATTTTTTTAAAGGAGTATTTTCTTATAAAAGTCTTAGCCTTAGAAAGACAGAGGCTGAGGGATTTTGGCACAGCTTAGACTTTCTAATATATTTAAACTAAAATAAAAAAGTGGAAATGGGTAGAAAACTAAGAGAGACAAGAAGACAAACCAGATTGGCATTGTCATGAAAGCAATTAGAAACTTTAGGCAGTAAATATTAAGATGTTCTTAACTGGACAATAGAACAAAGTTGTGATTGGTTTTGATTTCAGTCTGATTCTATTTGCACTGTAACTAGTAGGGCTTCTTTGGTATTTGTAAAAGTGGATTATACTCTTTTGTGTTTTACAGTTCTGGTGCTCTCAGCCCTCATTTTTGCATCCCTTTGGTTATTTTAGCTTACACATGATTTGGAAGGAAGAAAGTAGGAGGGGTTATTATCTCAAAGAGAAAATAGAACTAGCAATTCTAAACAAGTTCAAAACCTTCTGGGATTACATATTATCAGAAATTTCATCCGCTATTATCAACTAAATACTTTATTTAGTCAATCAACATGTATTAGTACTTGTTATTTGATAGATATTGTGTTAAGTACTGAGAATATAGAGATGATTATTATATGTCTTCTATCTTTGTAAATATTAGCTTCTGGTTGGGAATATAGACATGTAAATAATTAACTATACTTAATATCTCTAGTATTAGGAATATATATCAGATGCTTTAGGAGCCCAATAGAGCAATTAGTAAGCCCTGTAATGGCTTACCAATGAATGCATTGATTACAGTACTTTACCACACAATGTACCAAGACACTCTTATTTTGACTACTTATTATTTGCAATTTACTGACAGGAAAGGACATGATGATATTTTCTCCTTTGAGCTACCAATTTCCTTCTTCCCTTTTTATTATGGAATAAATCATTATTTCACTTTTTTTTTATTCTGATCTAACTATGTTTTAGAAGTAGCACTTTTTAAATATGAATTTTAATATTCTACTTTTTGGGTAGTTGGATTAAACATCCAATTATACTTAGCCCTAGAGGACTGACTGTCATTTTTAGCACTTTGTGGCATGAGAGATATTTTTTCTCATTTAATTTCTAGTCATCTAAAATAGACAGAGTTGATTTAGTAGGAAAGGATCACCAGATAATTTCAGGACTGGTTTCAGGCAATTTTTTTTCTGTTTTCAGATTGTGAACCAGTGTGCTCCCTTTTCCCTCCTTTCTCACTATTTCCGAGGCACAGTAATGAGAAAACCAATTGCATTAGTCTTACGACAGAATTCATATAAGAGCATTAGGATATTTGAGAATAGTTTCTCATGGAGACTATTACATCAAGATGCTTATGTTTGTATATGTCTTTGGAACACTGGTACAGTATAAATTTGGGAGTGAAAAGATAAACTGAGGTTTTTTCCAGATTGGTAGTTGTAGGGTGTAGGGCAGCATCATTTGAATGAAAAATCACTTTGAGCGATGGAGTCTTTAACCAACAGATCACATGAATTGTTGTAGGGAATCAGAATTATCTTTCATCTACCCTGGAACCTGTTCTTTGATAACTTCCTGAAATGCATCTGGTGAGTGTCATTCTTCACTTCACGTTCATATAGGATGCATAATGGGGAGTGTGACCAATGAGAGGAGAAACAGACCAAACTATGCTGCTGGCACCATATGGGCAATCATAAAATCTAGTGTTAAGTGGACAGGCAAACTACATAATGTCATCAGATATCTATATTTAAAAAAGCTTAATCCAGAAAGTTGGTACCAGCAGTAAAATCCAGGGGACCGGGGACATCTGACATTGGATGATCAGCTGGTATGGGGCATATTACCACCCCTCAGGGGAGCTTTCAAGAGTGTCAAGACTTGGTAAGCTTGAGTCAGGGAATGTAAAGCAAAATATCCAAGATTGGATCAGCACATTGGGGGCTAGAGTTAGGGAAAGGTTGGTGTGTAAATACAGTGGGGTTAGGGAAGAGCAGAATGCACCAAGTTAAACAGAACTCGCCAGACATGTTGGATAGCATTTTGTGAGAGTGAGACTATTTTCAGTGGCTACTGCTGATATATTCTCTTTCCAGTTTGAGGTGAGCTTAGAAACTAACCAAGGCTGAGCCTACAAAGGAAGAACCAAGGCAGCCACAAGTTGACTCTTAGTGCTCATGACAAAGGAAGAAAAAAATAGGGTCCTACCAGAATATCTAGTTTTCCTCATATTTATTATCCTTATTCCCTTTATATCTTTATATTTTCTAATTTTCACTTAGATTGCATTTTACTGGTGAAAATTTCCTGTGAAAATGAAACTTCCTTTTACCTGTCTTACAAAAAGGTTAAATTACTAAATATCAGTGAAGTCTCTTCTAGCTCTAAGCATCTATGATCTGGAATATCTATCTATCTATCTATCTATCTATCTATCTATCTATCTATCTATATCTATCTATCTATCTATCATTTATCTATCTATCTATCTATCTATCTATCTATCTATCCATCTATATCTATGTATCTGTGTATCTATCTAATCTAGCATCTATCTATTCATCTGTGTATAGATATATAGTCATACAATCTCTGTCTCTGTATGAATACATATATGTGTATATATACTACTATATCTAAATATATAAACATATCTAGAGCTAGAAGAGATCTTACTGATATTACTTTCATAAATATAAAAATTATATATATATAAAAGTTACATATAGATATATCTTTACATGTAAATATATAAGTATGGAGAGAAAAATATGTATGGAGAGAGAGAAGATTATATCATTTACATTATTTAAGAAACACATTTTAAGTCAATAGCAGGTATTTATGCCAACAACCTTTAATATTGTCGATTCCTGCCTGTATCTAGTCTGGCTGGTAGAGACCATTTATTTTTCCATTCAACAATATGACAAAATATTTACTACATTGTCAGCACAGAACTAAACTCTAGAATAAAAAGATAAATAACATATGACCATTATTGATATCTTGCAACTAAGAGGCACAAAAGGGTTTGATTTTTCTCCATTTCTAGACTAGGTGGGCCTCCTTAATCTATAATTAAAACATCTGTTGATGTTACCAATGTTCCCATATGACCAGCAGCCTTTGCTAAATATTCCTGGACCAATCCCTTCAATAAGCCAAATAGATGCTTATTCCAGATAAGATTTATATTTGGTTGATTGGAACAGATGATCTTTTCCTAGATGGGAACAATCCTTCCTTCCTGGTAAATACGTGCTGGTTTCACCTTAAAAAGTCCCAGCTTGCTCTCTCCTTTTATCTGGAAGCTCCCAGCATGCCATGTAGTTTTAACAAGTTCTGTATTAGGAAAAATAAAAGATTAAAATTTTATTTCTAGGCTACGATACAGTAGAATGAACATATCATTTTATAATTGTTAAATTTATGTTCATTCTATATATAGAATTTTTTTCAGTTTTCAATATTTGATTATTACTTTCTTCCTTTTAGACTAAAGAGTAAGACATAATGTGTAAGTTAGGGCTCATTCAAAGAAGTAGAACTATGAGCGATAAAGAATAAGAGATTTATTATAAGATTTAAACCTTACATGATGGTGGGAGCTGGTAGACGAATCTATGCAATGCTGGTTGGTGTCTCTGAGTCTGGATTGATCTTAAACCATTATGGGTTAACCAGACTAAAAGGTGGGAAAAAAGAGGTAGGTATGTACAAGAACAAGGAAAATGTAACCAGAAGGATGAACCCATTAAAACAAAATAAAACCTATGAGTGCCTCATCACTTGGAGCTTTTCCCATAGATGACTTGCAGGAGAAGCTAGCACCTGTAACCATGAGCTCTGTACATCCTAGCTGCAGAATTCAGAGCAATAGAAGGAGAAGATCTGACAGAATTGAGAGTTGCTGTGCTTTCAGGTGCTGCCCCATAGCAATTAAGTTTTCAATGACAGTGTATATCACTGACAATGTATGTGTGCTACAGCAGCACCTGATCTCTTATTGACCTTCAGAGAGTAACAAAATGACTGTGGCTCTACTACTTCCCAAATCATATGCAAATATTGCCTGATCTTTACCCAGAGACAGATAAGGTGAGAATTCTGGGAAATGTAGTTCTAGTTTAGCTAAATTGACACGATACAAAGCTATCAGTCTATCACTTGTCAAATTGGTACCTATAGACACTTATTTTAACCATATTGAACTCTGAAATAAAGACAATAGCAAAATCATGCTTTTAGATAACATGATGCAACTATCTCATGTACAATCAAAAACACTAACCCTGTTCCCAAGACAGGATACAAAATTCTTTTATCTATCTTTAATATTCATTTATTTTCTGAGTCCAACTCCCCCTTTGATATTCTATAGTTTTCATCCTTAAATATAAATTAACTATTATTTAAACATTTTATGTTCAATAGTAGGAAAATGAGAGCAAGAAAGTAAAAATCCGTGGTTAATATCCACACATTTATATTCACATCCAGATAAGAAATAAATATAATTCTTACAGTCCTCATTTCTGTAATGGATCATGTAGTTATAGCTGGTATTCATAATTTTCCATTTCCACTAGCTATCTTACTCCCAGCAATCAACTCAGTTGAGTATAGTTCCTTACTGATAGGATGATCCCAGTCTTTCTTGTTGCAGTGTCTATAGTTTCCATTGATTTTAATCATAACATGTAAAAGTACTATGTGTCACCTCAGGGAATCTACTACTTTACAGACATACTCCTCAATATTTACGTTATGTTGTAGCAACTCAATTTCTCCTTGAGTTATAATGAATAACTCCTGCCATTACAGTAACCTCCTTCTTTGACCATTTACTCACTGGAATGAGGAGCCCAAGTGGCCAGCTGGTACCTTCAACTTTCTGTTTAATAGAACTATTGCTGTGTGTCTTGTTGGAAGTATTCTTTCTTTGGTAATGAAGACCTCTAGCCCAGTAAAATTAAAAGTCTTAAGAATGGGGAGAAAATATTTTGTTTATGGATAGATATTTAGAGGTAATAGTTTGAGAAGTTATGCTCATTTCTACTTCATGATTTCTTCATCAATAAATCTAGGAAATAGTGTTTTATGTTGGCCACTGATTTTGAAAATAGATCACATTCTAGTGACATTACTCTAGTCCTACAAGGTGTTGCTACCAAGCTGGCACTATAAATGAGTCTTTAAAAATCCATCCTACTATTATATCAGATTTTCAGAGTGATGGAAACACTGTAAGTCCAGTGAATTCCATGTATGTGGGTTTACTGCCTAAAAATGATTTTTTTGGTCAGAAGCTATGCTATCTAGAATATTATGACTGTGAATAGGTGTTTTATAAATTCATGGATGATGGTTTTGGCAGAAGTGTTGCCGGCAGGAAGGCAAATCCATCTCTTAAATAAGTTGTCTACTTTCTAGTGAGAACAAAGTGCTGCTCTTCTATGATGGAAGTGGTCCAATATAATCAGCTTGGTAGCTGGCTACCAGGTAGTTGGCTAATCCTTCTGGGAATGCATTACTGAAGGATATTGGTGGTCTCTGCTGTTGACAGGTTGGGCACTGTGACTAGATCAGCTTTGGTAATGTAGTAGTCAGAATTCTACAGAGCAACAGAACCCAAAGAATATCTAAGAAAGACACTTATTTTAAGGAGTTGATCATGCAATTGTGGAGACTGAGAAGTCCTACTATCTGCCATCTGCAAGCTGGGGATTCAGCAAAAATAATTATGTTTATAAACATAAACAATTCAAATACATTGCCAGGAGCAAAGAAGGCAGCAGGCGATTTATGTGCTAGTTGCTTTATCAGGTAAAAAAGGCCAAACTCTTCCCTTCTCCACCTTTTTGTTCTATTCATTCCCTCAAAGGATTGAGTGAGGCCCACTCACACTGGAGAGGGCCATCTGCTTTACTTGGTTCACCAATTCAAATGCTGATTTCACCCAGAAACATCCTTGCAAGCAAACAGGAAAATAATGTTTAGCAAAATGTCTAGACACCTCATGATCCATTCAGGCTGACACATAAATGAGCCATCACAAAGCATAGAAGTCCATGTTGCTAAGTACATACATAATCTACATCATTGTCACTTTGTTTATCAGCCTACTGGGCAAAAAGTGGTGGTTGGGAAAGAAAACTGATTTAAATTCATAAAAATGGATAGTTTTATCCATCTGATTAAAAAGGTCCTTCTCTGATGAGGGTCTTCTTTGGCGAGCATTTATATGGGACACTAATATCTCTACATTCTGTCCATTTGGGATGTTCTTTCCACAAACCTCTTCCCAAGATCTCGTTATGGACAATTTTCTAATCTTGTTCCTTCAAAATGGTTGAGCTAAACCATTAGTTACTATCCATGAATCAGAAACCTCTGGCTGTCTCTTTTTGTGCTGTCAGGATTTGCTTAAATATATCACTTTCATTTGATTGTGCAATATTGCTGTGCAAAACTAACGTTTTGGCTTTGAAGATCAGACAACCCCAATAAATGTTGGACAGCTCAAATCAGATGGTAATTTAATGGCCTGTGATTAAGCATCAGTCTCTACCAGAGTTCAATAGTGAGCCAGAAGCTGTATATATAAAAAAAAAAATCTATAAACTTATTTATTTATTTATTTATTTATTTATTTATTTATTTATTTATTTATTTGCTTCAGAATTCTGAAGACCTGCACTGTGATTCACCTAGAGGTTTCTGCCAAAGACTCCTTGCAGTATGCTTATCTCTTCAGGCATTTCAAGCACCATCATAGCGGCCAGATCATACAGCTTGATTGACAGAGCAGCATGCTTGATAGCCTTGGACATGTTGTACAGCCTTTTCTTATTCTCTGCCCTACTCAGTATACTGACCAAAAATATCTTTTGAGCTTAGGCTGATGAACAAAACTGGAGTTCTAAAATTTTAGCAGGTTATAGAAATCTATGAAGCCTTTAAAAAAATGGCTAGTTAGCTTTTTTCTTGCCAATAACATGCTCACATTGCTTTCTCTGATCACTTTTAGAGTTGTTATTTTATTATTTTCTATTTTTTTTAGTTTCCTATCAACTAAAAACCTTAGAATATTTTTTAAAGATTTCAAATAAGCTTTATTTTTAGAATAGTTATACAGAAAAACATAAAGATAGTATAGAGAGTTCCCATATACCTTGCATATAGTTTTCCTTATTATTAATATCTTCCATTTGTATGGTACATATGTCACAATTAGTGATCTAATATTGATACATTATTATTAACTAATGTTCTTTTAAAATATTTTCTTAGTTTTTTACCTAGTGTCCTTTTTACCCATCCTCTACCCCAGGATCTCATCTAGGTTCCCATATTACATTTAGTTGTCATATTTCCTTAGGCTTTCCTTGGCTGTGACAGTTTCTTAGAGGTGTGTTTTTGTTTTTATTTTAGTTTTTGTTTTTGTTTTGACCTTGAAGGTTCTGCAGCATACTGCTCAGGTATTTGGTAGAATGTCTTTCAACTGGAATTTGTCTGATATCTTTCTCATGAGTAAATTGGGGTTATGTGTTGTTGGGAGGAAGACCATAGAGGTAAAATGTTATTCTTATCACATCTTCTCATGGGTACGTACTATCAACATGACATCACTGTGAACACTAACCTTGATCACCTGGCTGAGGTAGTGTTTGTCAGCTTTCTTCACTAGCAAGTCTTTTACCCGCTTTCCCTTCGAGACTCTTGGAAAGGAAGTCACTATGCAGAGCCCACACTTAAAGTGTGGGGAGTTATGCTTCCTATCTGAGGGTGGGTATCTACAACAATTCTTCCGTAGTCTTCTAAATGGGAGGTTTATCTCTTCTCCATTTATTATTTATTCAGTATTTTATTGAAATAAGTATGTGTTCATGTTTTTTTTTGTATTTTGGGTTATAATCAAAATATTTTATTTTATTGTTCATATGGCTCCATCTTTAGCCATTAGGAACCTTTTCAGTTGGCCTTTGTGTTCCTTTGACACACCACAATTATTG
>PVKZ01002499.1:33979-218735 GCA_004027375.1 Macroglossus sobrinus
TTTTTTTTTTTTTTTTTTTTTTTTTTTTTTTTTTTTTTTTTTTTTTTTTTTTTTTTTTTTTTTTTTTTTTTTTTTTTTTTTTTTTTTTTTTTTTTTTTTTTTTTTTTTTTTTTTTTTTTTTTTTTTTTTTTTTTTTTTTTTTTTTTTTTTTTTTTTTTTTTTTTTTTTTTTTTTTTTTTTTTTTTTTTTTTTTTTTAGTATTTCCTACTTTCTATCACTGTAAGAGGCTCCAGGCTCATCTTGTATATTTCCTGTCTCAGTCCTAGGATTAGATATTTCTGCAAGGAGCTTTGGTTCTTCTTATTGGAGAATGGTATTAGAAAGCAAGAACTGGGTGCTATGTTTACTAAGTGCTTCTGTGGTATCATTGTAACATTCCATTGTAATAGGTTCCATTGTTTATCCATTCACCTACTGAATAACATATTAATTGCTTCTACTTTGGGGCAATTATTAATTGCTTCTACTTTGGGGCAGTTGTAAACATTCATGTGGAGGTTTTTGTGTGGGCATAAGTTTTATTTTTTAATTAGTTAAGTAAATATCTCTGAGTGCAATTGCTGGATTATATGGTAAGACTATGTTTTGCTTTGTAATAAAGTACCAAATTGACTTCCAAATTGGCAGTGACAATTTTGCATGCCTACCAGGAATGAAGGAGAGGTCCTGTTTTTCCACGTTTTGCCAGAAATTGGTATTTTTATTATTTTACAAATTTAGCCATTCTAATTGATATGTTGTTTTAATTTGCATTTCCTAATGAAAAATGACATTCAGCATCTTTAATATACTTATTTATCATTTGTATATTTTCTTTGGTGAGATGCCTGTTTAGATCTTTTGTTCATTTTTTAATTGGATTGTGTATTTTCTTATGGTGATTTTAACAAGTTTTTTTTTTTTTGCATATTTTGGCTATGAGTTTCTTATCAGATATTTTTTTCTCCCAGTTGGTGCTTTATATTTTCATTTTCCTAGCATTGTATTTTGTAGAGCAAATAATTCTAATTTTAATAAAGTCTAACTCATCAATTTTTTCTTTCATGGATCCTGCTTTTTTATTTTGTACCTAAAAATATCACCAAACTCAGGGCCACAGTTTTATGGGGACTATGGCTTCCAGAAGGTTGTGTCTTTCATGCTAGTCTACATTTAGCTTCCATGATTTCAACACAGTTGCCATGTAAGTGTTCCTACCAGTTTATGGCTCCAGAGGCTTCTGCTCAGGGGAAACAGATATCAGCTCTAATTGCCTGCAGTCACCTGTTTCTCCAGATTTCATGGTGTCAGTTTGCCACAAAACTTGTCTTATGCGTCAAAGAGAAGATACTGGTTTTCAGTTTGTTCACTTTTTAATTTTTGTAAGAATGGGTGTGACTTTCAAGCTCTTTAGATGTTATAAATAAAACTGGAAGTGTGGTCATATAGGTTTAATTGCTCACATTTTTAAATGTGTTTTTATTCCCTAAGGAATATATTATTTATTCTAAGAAATTAGGATACTATAATTTTAGTATAGTATAATTTTTACTAGATGTTTTGTTTGGTTTTATAATTTTTAGTAAAGATAATTCTGCTTTTCTTTTCAAATGGTATAGTTAGCCATTACCTTCTTTTTTAAACTAAAGTACTTATAGCTAAGATGTTTCCCAAGCTGTTAAAAGTCTTTATACCTGAATTGACATACTTCTCTAGCTTGAGCACAGCTTTGGGAAATGGCTAGAAATTTTGGTAACTAAATACTAAGTAAAGTGGCTTTTTCATAAAGTTTTTTTTTTGTCCTATAAAAGTTAAATTTGCTGTAGGGATAGAGGAAAAATTGGCCAGAGAACTAAAATCTAAAAACTAATCAATGTTATGATGGGAACACTTAAAAACATCTTCTATGTGGCAAAGCATACATCTGTGTCTCTATTAAATGAAATTACTACTGAGCAGATCATAAAATTACATGATATAATTTCCCTGTACTACAGAACTTCCTGTGACTCACAGATAGGAACTACCTTGTGTTTGACTAGTACTTTTTTCAAATACAAACCAAGAGCCAAATTAGTTATTAAGCTTTCAGGAAAAAGAACAAGATCGTCTTTGCTCTTACTCTCTCTCTCTTTAAAACCATGAATTTACTTGATGTTTTTCTCTCCCTTTTTTTTCAAATAAGAATTTCTTGCCAATTTTGACAAAAATCCGAAGCAATTGGCAGGCATTGATGTTTCCTCCCTCCTCTGCATGTCTCATGAAAATGACCCACCAGTATGGCTCTGTATAATTTACTTCTCCATCTCTGGATGCACCTGCTAATAACATTAGCATTGTTTTAAGAAGAGTTTCACCTGCTTATCAGCTCGCTTGGCAGCACTGAACTTGACAATATTTAGTACTTTCTGGTAATAGAAATTTTACTCCTATTGTACCCTTGCTTATAGAATATCAGACTTTTATGTTTACCTTCAATGGGACAATAAAGATGTTCCTAATTTATCAGGCAACTCTACTCTTCTAGAATTTTTTTAAATATAATTCTCTCATTTAAATTTTGCTACAGTTTGCTACAGGCTGAGTTAATTATGTTAACACAGCAGTTAACTATGCTCATATGGCTAGATGTTTTGAGCATCCCTATCCCATTTTAAAGATGAGAAAAATAACTGTCTAGAGATTAATTACTTTATGCAAATAATCCAGCTAGTAGTCAGCAGATCTGACCTCTGAACCAAGTTGTCATGTCACTTCAGATTAATCTCAGATTGCGTCACTTTGTAGGAGGCCAGCAGCTTTCAGTGGGCAGTCAGCATTTCAGTTGGAATAACAAACATAAGTTCAACTTTTAGATGCAAAGACTGAAAAAGAGGAGCAGATTAGATTCATCTACCACAGAATCAAAATAAGTGCAATCAGTGGTCAAAACCAGGACAAGTTCCCATGACTAAGATTTTGACTTTAGGTTTCTTGGCTGAAGAGAAATGTGAGCAACTTTCTTGCTCTCTAGAGTTTTATTTTTTCTCCTCCCCTTTCCCTCTCATTCTCTTCCCCTCCTTTCTTCTTTTCTCTTCTCCCTTCCTCCATGTCCCCCTCTCTCCTACTCCTACTCCCCCTCTGCAACACACCCACTTTTTTAACTTATACTGAAAAATTATATGAAAAAATTGCATTTTGATAAATGGCTTGGTAGTTGTTAATGTGATAAATTATGAGCACTAGAGCAGATAGGTCAGCATATCTATCAGTTCCCCTACAGCTATGATCATGCATAACTTTCTTTTTCTGTTACACATTTTTTTTGAACTGGCTCTAATTACATTATTATAATATTAGCCTAATTCTCATATTATCTAATTGTTACTTGTAATAATGAGTTGGTTGAGATATTTTTCTTTCTTTTTTCTGGAGTGGGTAGGGTGTTGACCCAGCCCAAACAGCTTTGATATACTATATGCTTTTCTGGGATTGGCAATTGGAAGGTGATGACCTAAAAAAATCATACTGTGATCCAACTTTTTCCTCTTCTATTCCAGTTTACTAGGTTGAATCTTATGAAATTGTCAAATTAAACATGTGAAGTTTAAAAGCAATTTCATGATATGCAACCTAAATGCATTTATTCTGAGAAGGTCTTGTGGAATGGAAAAGGTCTAAGTAATGCTCAATTTTTATATGTTGCTGGGGGAGTGGGTTGCAAATCAGACACTGGTCTCTTACTGCCAGTAGGCAGATACACTTGCTTTACTACTTTCTATTTTTATCTTGATCACAGGTCCCTACAAAATGAATCATGAATACCTATTTTCCAAAACCAAAGGGACCAGAATAAATGCTTTTCTTAATTTGGCTATGATGTTCTATTATGATGGCAGTCATGTAATCAAATGTATGTATATGTGTGTGTGTGTGTGTGTGGGGGGGTGTTCCATATCTTTAATCATTTCCTAAATTAAGGATGGAACATGGTTGGATTCATTGGATTTAATTTTCATTCAATTTTCATTTCATTCAATGACCAAATTGCCATTGATCTCATAGTGACTTCTTATCTAAAATTAGAGGCATTTGAAATTAATTATAAGGTGTTTCATAAGATTCTTTAAAAAATAGTCCTTACTTCTGTTTATAATTCCTCACAATATCCTTTTCCCTTCATCTCTCCTCTGTGTGGGGTGATTTGTCATTGCAGATTTTCTCATATCCTATTTTTTTTCTTCTTTAGTTTTTCAATAATTCTGGGCTGCCACTAGTTGTTTAAATTGTGGTTTTACTTTTTCCTGGTTGAAAAAATAAAATAACATGTAAGGAAAGTTATCCATACAGATGACTCAATGTTTACAGATCTTTTGGTAGAGAAAGAAAATGTCTGGCCTGGTGGCACAGGAGAGAGCAGTGTGGACCTTGAGAGTGGAAAAGAGAATTTCTAAATTCTTTCATGCAATGAGATTCTAGAGAGAATCACTATGGTTAAACTTACACAAAACCTATCTCTGTAGCTCTGCTGCTCACAACTCAGATGTGTGGCTTGCTCAGTCAAGTTAGAGCAATGAGGAGTACTGTGTGTGTGTGTGTGTGTGTAGAGTTAACCTACTGATGTTTTTTGCTTTTCATATTAGACTGAAATGAGTTAATCGCTTTTTCTATATTCAGGGTTAGATGGCAACTGCAGATATTTATGCTTATGATTAAAACTCACAGATGAGATCATTGATCAGTTTACCTGAAATGCATTGTTTAACTGTAGAGCAAATCTACTGACCCCTCTGATTCTTTGTTTTCCTAACATCACTATTTAAAACATAATGGGCCTTCAGGATATGCATTTTAGCATTGTATATAAAGCAGATGCTACTAAATAGGACCATGTCGTATCAGAGTATAGAACCCTCAGTAAATCTCAATATTTCCTTTTTCACCCCAAGTATTGTAGACATAAAAATATTAGATAAAAACAATTTTAAAAGACAGTCTTAAAGAGGAAAGAAAACATAGAGAATGGGATCTATAAAAGGACAGAATGGCAAGAAATTTCAACTCCAAGTTTTAAAAATCTAAGTGACCTTTAAAGTTATCAAGAATCAGAAGTGCACAGTGCTTAAGTAGGCTAGACACTGAGAATTAACTTGGTAGCTCTGTCAATTCATCTGCCTTCTTTCTGACTATTGATCTGAGAAGGAGATGTAGCCATTAATTATACAAATAGACAAAGAAAATAGATTTAATTTATAGAATAAATTGAAAATGTTCCAGAAGGGTGCCAGGTTCAAGAAATTTTATGATTTTTTCGAAACATTAAGGAAGACACAGTGTCCATGCTACTTCATCTATTTTACCAGATCATTATGACAAGGATGATATATTTTGGCAGAAGTAAGATACATGAGAAAGACAGATGGAACTCACTAATGAATACAACATATTTATACATTTCTCCTTACAATTTTGCATAGTAAACACCAAGAGTAACTGGTGCACAGATTACTGAGGGAAGAGGTGAAATGAGCCTGGGATCCATTAACTTCTTCAGTGGTACTAGGTAACCAGCAGCAGCTGCAGGAAGGGAAATTTTGGGGAGGGGTGCAAATGCTAAAGGTGGAGGTGGGCATGTGTGTGGCTGACTTGCTCGTGGAATGATGAGAGGCTGTGAAGTGCAGTGAGAAAGGAGGAGAGCAGTAGGAGAAGTTAGACAAATAGCAGGGATCCAGACCACAGGGGACCTTGTGCCACTCAGGTGTAATGTCGGGACCAGCAGCATCAGCCTCACTGAAAGTGCAAAGCACATTAGAAATATACAGGTCTTACCTTGACCTATTGAATCTTATAGCCTGCATTTTAACAAGGTCCCCAGGCAATTTTCGGACATACTAAAGTTTAAGAAGTACTGTCTGATATAAGACTTTGGCTTTTATTCCAGTACAGGTTGGCTATACATTGTCAGGGTGTGGGGAAGAGGAAAGGCTTTTAAAAATGGTGATGCCCTACTCCCGCACCCAGACATTCTGGTTTAGTTGGCCCAAGGTAAGGCTTGAGCATGGGTATTTTTCAATGTTCTTCTAATGTACATTAAGGGTTGAGCATAGCTGCTCCAAGTAACAGAATTTGATTTTCCTTTACAAAAGATCACTCTTGCCACTATGTTGAGAGAAAAGACTGTATGAGGGCAAGAGTAGAAGTAGCTATAAATAAAATGGGCAAAAGTCCAATTCGTAATAATAAAAAATATTTTAAATTTGGTTAGGAATTATATGAAGAAAATTATGTAACTTCAGTGAGGTTACATATGTAACTTCATCAATAAAGATTTGGGAAAAAATAGTGTGGAGATTCGTGTTATCACTTCAGACAAGAAGAGCCAAATCATAAAGTACAGAAAATAGTGCTAGAAGGTATTAAAACCTCTGTCGACCTACAATAGTTTCAACAGATATATCAGTGGAGATACAATAAAAAGTAGAGAGAAAGATGTAAGTATATATAAAAATTTAATATTTTCAAAATGTGAAAATCCTTTTGAAAGTCCAAATAAGTGCTAGATTATCCCTTTGAGAATCATCCATTCCTTATACATTTAGATAAGTTTTCAATGGAAGAATTACAGACATGTATGCAAAAACAAATTAAATAAAAAATATATATGTGTATATATATATATATATATATATATACACATATATATTTTTTATAAATCAATATAAACATTTCAGTGATATAAAAAGGTTAAGCCAGAAAATTCAGAAGAAGAACTACAAATACATAGTAAACATACTAATATATGTCCAACCTCAGTATATTTTCAATAAATTTAAGTTAAAAACATATTATGTCATCTTTGCTTGTGGAATCGAAAAATATTTTTAAATTATCTTATATTAAAATAGTAATACTTGATCTGGGAAAAGATATAGCAAAATGAGCACTCTCATATACTTCTCAAAATGGGCATACCCATTAACCCAAATGATAATTTTATGAAAATTTTTATTAAGATGACAGTTATGTCTATAAACAAAACGTTAACTCAATATGTTTTACAACATAAACATATATACACACATACATATATATGTGTGTGTGTGTGTATATATATGTACATATATATGTACATATATATACACATATGCATATACATATATATATGTATATATATATATTTTTTATAAATTTTTTAGTTTGGAATCATATTAGATTTACAAAAACGTTGCAAAGATAGAGTTCCCATATACCTTTCACTCAGTTTCTCTTAATGTTAACATATCATACAATTGTGGTATGTTTGTTAAAACTAAAATGTTAACATTTGTACATTATTATTAACTAAACTGCAGGCTATATTGGGATTTCATCAGTTTATCAACTGGTGTTTTAAGTCTGTTTCAGGATCTAAGCCAGGATAACATTGCCTTTAGTATATTACCTTTCTAAAGAGAAAAAGCCTCCAAAACCCGTTGAAAAATAGTAACAACATAAAACCTCCTAAGTGAGGAGAAATAGCATTTAAGCGTAAAATAGGCTTTTTCTGGGCTTTCTTTTGGCCAAGAAAAAGAGGGAAATAAGATCGGAAATGTAACGACTCGTGGTCTGATGTTTACCCTGCATCCTTGAGGTAGGTAATAGATGGTGATGCAGTGTTGGGAGGAGGTAGATAGTCACACCACTTTTCCATGGAGGCCAATAGTAAAATGTTTACTCCCATGCTTTAAGGCTATCTGTAGCAATGGATCTTTACTCTGGTTAAAACTAGAGTGACTATGCTTGCTTGGCTGTCATAACTTATTCATAGAGAATTGAAAACTGGTTTATTAAATGTGGTTTGATAGACTTTTTATTTGTTTGTTTTTATGTTTTTTTGAGGGGAATCAAGAAAAGAGATATTTTGTAATAAAATGTTTAGGACTACCTGTGGCCTAAATAAGGTATTTATTGCCAAGTTTTGTCGAAAGGGAATCAAATGTGTTGGTACATTACATTTCTCTTGCTTGGTCCCTGAGAGACAAGAAGCATATCTTTATACAGTAGCCAGTTCAAGACTCTAAGGCAGAGAAAAATTTGAGGGCAGTTCAGGTTTTGCATACTTGAGAACTATCTTATTAGTGCTTTTGATACTCAAGGAACTCACTCACTTCCTGTCCTGAAGCCTTTAATTGTTTCCCAACTGTAATGGTCTATGCTTAGAGATAGTGCCACTGACTTGCATTCCAGAATGAAATAGAAGATTCAACTGGTAAACTCCAACTCATTGACTTAGAAAGTTTTCTTTCTACCAAGGTTCTTTCAGTTAGTGGGGACCATAGGGAATTGTCATTGTGGGATCAGGCTAAGTAGCTGAATGTCAGATATATTTGTTGGGTTCTCTGGTGCCTAAACAGAGGATTGGCTGATTTCTTGTAATCCACCATTGTTTTTCCTGGAACCCCATCACTTGCAATTGTATCTAAGTTCTTTTATATGTAGGCAGTGTAATTCTTGATAGAGCACATGTAGTAATCTCAAACCTATGTATGAATAGGCATTGCTGAGGCAATCCATACTTGTAAAACCCATCTGAGTTAGGAGGCCTCACTGTGTAATGGACCCAGCATAGGCCCTGGAGTAAGGTAGAACTGAGTTCAATTCTGGCTCTGTCACTTACTTGCTGTGGGATTTCAGGTTTGTTCCTTACCCTCACTGATCTTCAGTTTCCTTGCTTATAAAATGGGGATCCTAATATCCTCTTTGCAGAGTTGTGAGGATTAAACAAAATAATGTATATAAAATGTCTGAACAGTCATCCAAAGCATGGATGCTTTAATTATTCTCTTTCTTGTTCTTGCTTCTTCCCTGGAAATCATGTCTTCTTGATTTTAAAGGTACAATTCTTATGTAGCCATTTTGTTTTGAAGTAAGGAAAGGGTAAAATCAAAACCAAAACACCTCAGTATTTCAATTTGATTCAACTGAGTCAAGTGAATTGTGAGTTTTGGATGTCAAAATAAAGACATGCCCTTTTGAATCACAGAATCTCAGAATGATAGGATGAAATTATACTGTTACTCAATGCTCCCATCAAACTGATTTTCAGAACGAGTCACTCTGTAAATGCTTGGTGCTGATAACTCAGTTTCTAGGTTCATTTGATCAGTTCTCTCACTAAGCCAGTACTAAATGAATCCCAAATGATTTCTAGCTGTTCTAGGACAAGTATCATTTTTCTTAAAGCCAGTTATTACACCTCTTCCCTGATGTGTATCTCTTTTTTTTTTGCCAATTTCTGTAATAATGATTGCAAAAAACAAAAACATGTTTGTTTTTGAAATAATTTAATCTACTTTAATTGAAAGAAGATGAGATGTAAAAACATCAGGTTTAAATACACACTAGCACTAATATGATGTAATTACAAAGCTCTAAAAATACAAAAATGAAATTAAAGAATTGCATTTATTTATTTATTTATTTATTTAAATTTTAATTTATTAGAAGTAAAAGGATAACTCTGTGCTAAAAGAACACTTTTTATTTTTATGCATGCATGTATGTATGTATGTATGTATGTATGTATGTATGTATTTGTAAAAGGATACTTTTAGAAATGAATGTACTACTTCTTAATTCTTTGTGAGTCTAAAAGTGGATGGGTCGTTTAGTTTAAAATGTGACTTCTCAAGCATCACTGACGTTCTGAACCAGTGGTGCTAGGGTGTGACCCCTGCTATATACCTTTCTAGCAAGCATGTAGGTGAATTTCAGGCAGATTTCCTTTATACTATATTTGTGAAACAATCGGAGAATGGAATTTCACTGGTGTGGAGATCTTTGAGAAATTCAGTTCTGCTTGCTTTTCACAAAATTGGCCTATTGGCCTATAATTTTGAGGTGTTTCAGTCATCATTATTTCACCCTTCCATAATTCCCATATTCCATGAACACTCTGAACTTAAGAATGAAGATAAAGTATTTTAAAATTCTAGAAAGAATAAATATTCTTATTTAAGGGTATGTGAAAATATCTTAATTATTTAAAATAAACAATGGGAAAGATTAAAGAGACTGCTCAGCACTAGCAGAATGAGTGTAGATGAGACACACTTGACTGCCGTTACTTAGACATATAGCTAACACTAGTGATGGTGTCTTGCAATTGAGTCTGGTGGTAACTTTACTTGAATTTTCAATCTAGAGACTGGCAGAGCAAACCAGAGCTTCTCAAAGTGTGTTCTGTGCACCCATGCCCATCCTTGAACTGTTTATTACCAATTGGTGACAGAGCAAGTACAGAAATTAAGAGTAAGCTTTCAGAAATTTTAATAGTATTTTGAAAAAGTAATTTTTTTGTTGTATTTAATAAGTAAAATAAATTGAGCTTGCCTTCAGTATGTCTTGTCTTTTTGCTTCATTTTTCTAGTAGTTCATTTTGATTGTATTTTATAAGGGAATTGAACTGTGATGGATCAGAAATTTTAAATAAAATTGTTCTTTCACCACAGTTTGAGAAGCACTGGTCCATATTACCGTGTTCACAGTTCCTTTTGGTATACAGTTTTCCTTGAATTCTGCCTTTGTACGCTCATATGGATCAGTAAGTGGATGTAGTATGCCCAGTGAGTGGGTCTGAACTTGGGTGAGTTAGCTCTGTTCAACTGATGGTAATTCAAGAGAAAGACCGAGCTGAAAGACGTCAGCTCCCAATAATCTTCTCAGCTAATGGAGTTTGGAACTAGTCCTAAAGGGGCATATGTGGCCAGTGCCCCAGAGAGCATTGTCAACAGTGCTCTCTTAAACTAGAAATACTGTTTAAATCCCAAATCTCAGGGTCTTACACTCCCTTGCAGCTAGAGAGCTACATGTAATTTTGGTTTTTGCAATCAGATATTCCTAGGAGATTTTCATTCAGAACCGTGTCAAGTATAGGAAAGAACAGATAGTAGACACTCATTTTGCTGAATAGGCCTGTGGCATAGGCATGGTGGTTTTTTAGTTGGCAGCTTTATAATTTGACACCTTCCTTGTTTCACTAGTGGTGACAGCTCCACTGTCATCATGGCAGAAGCATGTAATGCTGGGGACTGGGGAGTGTTCTAGGAAGTCAGCCTACCGCTGGCTCTCCCAGGTTTTCTATGATTTTGTAAGCCGCTTAATACCTGATAATCAATTATGTCTACTTAATTTAGCCAGAGGCTAAATATTTTGCCGCTCTATCTTAACCACTTTTAATAATCATCTTGTCTTGTGTTTCATAGATAAACTGGATATCATAAAGGTACCGTGATGTGGCAGATTCAAATCTAGATACCTGGCTCCATATACTGTGCTCTTCACCTATAGAAAAGTTAGAAAATACACATTATGTGTACCACCACTCCAACTCTTCTCCCTTTTCCAGAAATGGGTTCACCAGCCTTAGTACAGGGCTCCAGAGAGCCACTGTGAATTTACAGAAGTTAGAATATAGATAAAATCTGTTTTTAATGTGGCTTCATTTCACACAATGTAACTACACTGCAGTGGCAAATCTTGTTTCTTGGTTCTCCTTTTACCTTTATTTCCTCTTCTCTTTTAATATGCTTTATCATTTTTTTCTAGTCTTATGCTGTCAGATGCTGTCAGCAGTTCTTTCCCTCAGTCTAATGTTTTATCATCACACCAAGAATTTTGACAATTAAAGGAGGACCTTCAAAAGAAAAAAGGGTTGTGCTTAACCCTAAAGAAAGAACTAATAATAGAGAAAGTTTAGAATACTTTAAGAGGGATGTTTCAATAATTCCTGGGGACTGGCACTTCCCCTAATATAGCACTTTGCATCATTTTGCTCAGTAAATATTTTTTGATTGGATGCTTTTCTAATTTGTCTGCTAATGGCTGTGTGGTCTAAGGCAGAAGACTTGGATTCAAAACAAAGAGTGGTATTAGGGTTAAAATGATTTCTTCCAGGGACAGCTCCCAGGGTAATATTCTAGAGCATAAATTTAGCTTGGCTGATCTTTTGTGAAGGAAGTAGAGAAGTCTTTATTTATTTTGAAATGTAATAGCCAAAGATTCAGCCTTTGATTTCTTTCCAGATATGGTTGGAAGTTCTGAAAGGTCTTCTGGGTGCCTTGATCTTGCTGCCCCAATGTGAATCCCCTTGGTGTCTCTCCTGGGTAGCTATAATCTGCCTTTGATCTCTCTCGCTATTTCTGGGTTTATGTTGATATTTATAGTTGTAGATTTGTTTGCTTCCTTCTATTTGCCCAACTGATCCATTTTCAGCTGTGGGTCAATAACTAAAAGCTATGACATTTGGTGGCAGTGCCACCCACCCCATTCTTAAAGTGAACACATATGTGTATTATATAAACAGAGTGACACTGAGAAATTTATACCAAAACTGTGTGTTTTTTCAGATGTATTAAATAAAATGTTCCTTAACTACGTTGGTGGTTTAACAATGAATTTAACCTACAAGCAACCGTATTTAGGCCTCACTTAGTAGGAAATGGTTAAAAAAGCTGATATATATTGAGCCTTAATTATTCCAAGTATTATACTAGGCATTTGAAAGACACAAATTTTATTTAACCTGTACAATGTTTTATGAGATAGGCATTATTATTTTGAGAGGTAAAGTAACCCAAGTCAGGGAACACAGATTTGGATATGCTTGTCATTGACATGTAAATGAGGATCCTTTGCCTCCTGATGGTCTGGGTAGCTCTAGATAGACCTGCTGGAGGAAAACCATAAAGATCTGCTGACCAGGCATAGTCTCAGGTTTTACCTTCACTCTTTCCTTTCATTTAGGTCCGTGTAAGTGCAGGGAAAAGTGAACTGAGCATGAGAAATCATAACTTCCTATGCTAACATCGTTATTAAATTGCTGTATAATGCTGGGCAAAATACTTTAGTTATTTGAATTTCTTTTTCTCATCAGTGGAAAGGAGTGATTTGGATGAAATTATTACCATTCCCTCTATTTGGTTTACTAGCTCCCTGAAAGTGGATGGAGAAGGCTTTATTAAGGATAATCCACTTGATCTGAGTCTTGAAGTATGCTCAAGAGTTTACCAACAAAGAAGAATAGTGGCTTACTGAGAGAGAAAACAATACCCACTTCTTTCTGTATGGTGTGAGTGAAGAATGATCATTTATTTTTATATGTGTGGTGCAAATGAAGAATGTTCACCTCTATATATGTGGTGCGAATGGAGAATGTTCAGTTCGATATGTATGGTGTGAACAGAGAATGTTGACCTCTCTGCATGGCATGCTTGGAGAATGGTGAGAAGCTAAGTATGTGGGTAAAATCACATGAGATGTGAAGAGAGATGAAGCTACAAAGGTAGTAGTTTGGCCCCAGTTATAAATTGCTTTGGGTGTTCAGTTAAGAAGTTTAAATTTAATCCTATAGGTAGGAAATCAATAAAATTTTTTAACTTATAAAAGTCATTGACAGAGCTTTATTTTAGAAAGATTACTCTGATGACATACTGAGGATGGATTAGAGAGAGGAAAAGTGAGATGAGAAAAACAATAGGTTTTGCATATTAATAGATCAGGTAAAAGATGACAAAGGCTTAAATTAGAATTTTAGCAGAAGGAATGGAAAGAAGAAATGAATTGCTAAAGAAATATCTGAAGAACAATAATTTTCCTATTATACTGATCTAAATTATCTTACATATTTCATAGATTCTAAATGCACATTTAGATTTTCTAAAAACATTTTTGAAATTGAGATTCTTACCATTGATTTGTCCTGATTTAATTGGCATAGTATTTTTTTAATGCATAAAAATAATGGTGGGTGGCACAGACTATCATGTCTTACACATAATTAAATAAGGGAAACAATTATTCATTTATTCTTTATACAAAAACCCATCAAAGTCTTTTAGTCCCATGAAGGTTTTTTTAAAAGTTGGTTTTTCTTTGTTACAAAATGGAGCAGAGTAAAAAAAAAAAATTAAGTTGTCTCTCTTTAGTATGCAAAGGATCGAGTTGTTTATTTGTTTGCTCAATATACAAATCTACTCTCTCTTGTAGCTTTTTATTCCTGGTTGAAGTCAATTACCTTCTCAAAATAAAATAACCAAACAATCAGACTCCTGCTGAAGAGAAGCACCGCAGGGTAATAAAAAAAATATTTGTCAAAAGTTCTAATTTTGATTTCTGTATTGGGGGCATTAAGTGTTGTGTGACCTTCGGCAAGTCATTTAAACTTCTTTAAGCTGCTCAGTTGTCTCACCAGCAAATTAGAATCACAAGATCAGTCTCATAAAATTGTTGGGAGGCTCAAATCATATAATATATTCACATAGATAATATAAGAGTGCTTTCTCTGTTAATTCATTATCCTATGTGAGTATTTTGTAAGCTCCAAATTACTATGTGCAACTTATGTATTAACCGCTGGCCATATCTGAATGCCCTCATAGTGTATTTATAGCCTATCCACCACCTAGTATCTCAGACCTCCAGAGAGTTGTCCTGTCTAACCTATTTTGTGATTTGGCTCAGAAAGCACATTTTGGTGGCGGATGTGGTATTACGAATATTCAAGAGGGTAGAGCGGTTTGCCAGGAAACTCTGCCAATTGAAAGCAAAGTGAAAATTCAGAATTACAGAGGTTTAATTTCCTGCTGAATAATTCTCCACAAGCTGTGTAAACTTCTCTTCACTGAACAAATACTCAGAATAAAATACCTTAGATGCTCTTTTTCTTTTTAATAAGAAAATGTTCATATTATTTGAGAGTGGGGCCAAGGGAAGAACAAGGTCTGGCGCTCTTGAGGCTCCTGAGCTGAGCTTGTGTAAGCCATCAAGAATCCTGCTGTGCCCTTGACCTGTGGAGTTTGGAAAGTTGGGCGAGAAGGGCTCTTCTTCCGGCAAGAGACACACAGATTCTCTCGGGCTAGTTTTATGCAGTCTATTTTACTTTATAATTCTTTAACAAATTAACCTTTTATAGAAGATGCTTTAAATAGTGCTTGAGCATCTACAATGCGCCAGGCCTGGGGAAAGTGAATAGCAAAAGATGTGGTTCCTGACTTCTCAGAACATAATTTAGAGGAGGAGTTAACCAACAAAGGTTCACACAAGTAAACCTAAAGGTAAAAACTGTAATAAATGTTAGTTTATATTAGTGCATCAGAGAAAGACTCTTTAAGAAAGAACATTTGAATTGGAACCTAAAGAGTAAGTAGGAGTGGGCTAACAGTCAAGTTCATAGATTAGTGTTTCAGTCAACAGTAGTCTCATGTGCAAAATCCCTGAAGTGGGGAATCAGCTCAGTGTACCTGAGAAGCTGAAATGAGGACAGTATGACAGGACATAATGAATATGAGGGAAGGTGGTTCACGATGAAGAGAAATAGTCAGTTTCCAGATACTGAAGCCCTTATGGACCTAAGCATTGTGGGAACCCACTGAAAAAATTAATCAAGGGAAGAATCTGATTGGATAATGTTTACAAAAATCACTTCATCTGCTGCATGGAAACCATAAAACCAAGGAAACTAGTTAGAATGCTTTTGTAATTGAGGTGGCCTTATTTGGTGACAATGGTAGCAAAGAGCAGTGTATAATTTTGAGTTGTATTTGAAATCAGAATCTGCATGACTTGGTTCGAATTGGATGTGAGAAGGGAGGGAGAGGGAGTGGTCAAGGCTGAGGCTCAGATTTCCAGTTTGAACATGGCTGGGTTTATGGGAAAGCCATTTACCGACCCAGTTACATTGAAGTGGGCAGATTTGAGGGAAGGGCTACAGCTTAGCTTTAGTTAGTCACATTGAGTTTAAGCTTCTAAGACTTCCAAGTGGAAATACAGAGTATATGCCTGGAGCTTTCAGCTGAGTTCAAGTTTGGAGCTATAAATTAGGCAATTCATCAGAATATGAATATAGTCTTGAAAGTCATGGAGAGATGGGATTCCAGAGCATCACCACTAAAAGAAATTTGGGCAGGCTCTTCCTTCTGAGCTGATGTGTTTGGATCAGTTGATGGGATCAGGTTTCTGGGATACAGTGCACACCTAGAAGGTCAAATTGATCATTAAGCACTCAGAACAATTAGGGTCAGGCACATTGTCATGCTTTTGTCATGATGCCCCTCTTCAGGTTGGGAAAGAGTAAGACTGAAACCAGAAGGATCTATTGCCGTGGATTAATCATTAGGGTGGTAACTACCCAAATGAGAGCATAGAATAAAGCAGGAATTTGAAGATATATATTTTTCTCAAAGTTGGTTAGAAAGTCAATATTCTGAAAACTACTTAATGTATGATGATTTCTACAAATTTAGAGAAGTCGAGCAGGGATGCCACTGAAAATTTATTAATTTAGCAATTGGAGGTAGATGAAAATGCCAACTCCCTTTCATGTATGTGTTGTATCCATGAAAAATAAAAAATGAAAAATGAAAAAGTGGCTTTTTTTATCGTTTTAGACATAAACTATGTAATCCAGTACCCCTTGTGAGAACATAATACCTGTAAATGTAATAAAAAATCATAAAGGGTTAAATTTCAACTTAGTAGCATGACTACTAGAGGAAGAATGAATTGAAAAAGAAATCAAACCTCCCTGCTTGATTCCACAATAGATATGACATGCATTCAAATGGCAGCCCACACTCTAGGTCACATAGGCTTAAAGGATGCTCTAATAATTCCAAGAAAATGTCTAGTTCTGCTTTGTTCCCTGTGATATTCTTTCCTCTTGCTGGTGAATGAATCACATATCTTTGTAATTCTGTGTGATCACTTCAAATGGATTTCTCCCCTTAGTAGAACTACTTCCCTATGTGCTCTACTCTCTCCTCAAGTGAAAATTTGGTGAAGAAGCTTTAAGAATGTCTGAATAAAAAGAAGGGGCTAAAAGCTGAGTGAGATCCAGGAATTTTGTATTTTATTAATCTCTTCTTCTTTTGTTTTAGAGATGAGTTTTTAGTCACTTCGAATTAAAACCTTCATGTTTTCTTGAGAAGCACTTTACACCCTAATAAAAAGCTGATATTAAATGTATATCCTCTTCCTCCTTACATTAGAGATTCTTTAAACCCATGTCAGGAAACATCTGGGCAAGGATGTTCTCCACAGGGCCTGGGGCCCACCTTGCCTGTCCCTTTTATAGCTTAGCCCATGTCTTCTCAAGGTTTCTGTGTCACAAGTAATTATCTAATTATGAAAAAAGCATATGAAAACAAAACATAAAAATTAACTAAAGATACTTCTGCCACAAGCCCGCAGTAGAGTAGGTAAAGGAAGAACATTGGTGCCACGCTAAATAAAATGAGCACAGAGAACCGTTAAAAAGTGGGGCCAGTTGTCAGATTCCAGGGACCAGACCTCATGACCTCCTATACTGAAACTGAGGGACAGTTTAGGTTTCTATGTCACCAGATTGGTGAGCATAGCTGTATTGCCCACAGAATAGTACACGGGGGCTTCTGTTTATATTCACAACTGAATAATCCAAGGGATCTTTCTTTTATGAAAATCTTAAACTATAGAATTAACTTGAACTATAGTATCTCATTAAGCCTATGAAAGGACAGCAGAGTAAGGCCACAGTACGTTCAGTAGCACCACTTTCATCTGGGGTGACCTTCTCTTCCATGGTGAGTAAGCCTTTCTCCCTTTGTTGTGGTTTTCACAATCATGGCAGAAGGCAAATGATTGTAGAGAATTAAAATGCTCTCAGCGATTTCTTTCTCAACAGGCTCTTCCAGTTCACCATTTGTCCCGCCAGGACTATTTTCAGGGTGACATGTGTTTGTGCTTTTTTTGGGCTTACTTTCCACAGTCTGGCCTATTTCCCTGGCTATTAGCCCCTTCCTTTTTTGCACTTCCAGCAGAAACAGAACTGCTTTTTACCTCTTGGTGACTTCCTGGGGACAAGTGACCAGCCACACTGTCATAGTCTATATGGCTCCACTCTGAGAAAATTAAGATTTTATAGACACGCATACACATCTAAGTCCTTGTCGCCTTACAGATCAGGTTTCAAGTTCAATATTTTCATTATTTTTAAGCAACTCTCTTTGAAGGAATAATTACCTATTACTCAAAGCATCCATTTTCTTGATCAGTCACATATGACAATGTTCCTCTGTGGTGTGAGTGTATTTAAATCTGATGAGCATGAATCTAGTCTTCTTACCAAGAATGTCTTTGCACACCCCCTCCTTGCTTGAATGCAACGCCTCTCCATTTACCCGCAAAAAGAGCTGCCTGCTCTTAGCTCCTCACAGGCATGAACTCAATTTGGATTTGACAGTCTTTGTAGATGCTGCAGTTTGTGGCTTATTTCAAATCAGTTACAATATCACAATGAACAATTTATTTGGAGTTAAAATCAGTTAAGAATGCAGAAGACCTGAGCAAGTAGAACACATTAGCTCTGGTAGGACCATTTTCTGTGAAACATAGGTAAACCTGAATGATATGAGAATAGTTCAATATTTGACCTTTGTCTTAGAAGAGTTGGGCATGATCTTAAAAGCACACAGGGAAGTGGAAGGAAGAAATAAAAACAAAACTGACAGTCTGATACTACTCAAGCTAAACTTTGAATGGTATCATACTGTCCATTTTTTTCTATAAAAATCCAGATTATTTTTATTGATGGCTGACCCTCTTTTTAAATATGTCTTCTCTTGATTTAAAAAGTAATACACATTTACTTTAGAGAATTTGGAAAATACAGTAAAATATGAAAAAAAATTGTTACTCAAATTGGGAAAATAATCACTGTTAACATTTTGATATGTATAGTTCTGGTATGTGAAAGCAATGTTTATATGCATAAGTATATTTTTTACTGGTCTATACATGTAGTGTATTCAGTGCACATAGACATATTCATGGTTTTGCTGTGTGTAATTTCAGCACATTTGATGTGTCATGAGATATACTATACCATAGTGACATGCAAACAAAGATACTTTCTTCATTCAACTTCTTCAATAAAAAAGACTATCCCAGAATATGTCAACTCTCAAGAAAAAAGTATAATTTTTCTCTAAAATAGAGTTATTTATATACTCCCCACTATAATCCTGCTTTTAGAGAATTAAAGCCAATGATTATCCTGGAAATTAATCAGTCCACAGCAATACGACTCCTCTCTGAGGGTGGGATGAGGTAGGAGTAGAGCAGGGAAGACAACCATGAGATTTTTTTACTAAAAGGAATGCACCTTTCTTGATTATCATTAGGCAATTAAGACACATTATCTTACCTAATAATTACACAAACCAAGTTGTATAGGCATTTAGACAGTCTATGTAGGGAAGTAGTTAAGAGCTGGAGGAGATTGCTTAGATTTTCTCCGTAGTTCTGTTGCTTATAAGAATTATAATGGGATCTCCCTTGTAAGATTATTATGAACATTATATGAACTAATCTATGCAATGCACCTAAAAGAGCTCCTGGCACATAATACACAGTATGTAAGTGTTATTTTTGTAACCATAACTGTCTTTTAAATGAAAAAACAAAAAACAAAAAACTCAAGCTCAGAAAGATCAAGTGATTTTTTTAAGGTCACCCCGCAAGTAAGTGGGAGCACCAAGACTCAGACCAAATTTCTGTCTTTAGATTCTTTATCTTTCTTGTGTCATTTACTATTCTTCAAGATAAATATTACAAATGTACATTTATATGATAACTGCATGTGCTGAAGAATTTCAAAGAGACATTGATCAATATTTTCTTCGAAATGATCACTTCTCAATGATAAATGACCATTACATTTAAAAAAACTACTAGTATTATGTAAATACATACATACTTGCTCTTAAATAATATGCTTTTTTGCTAATTTTCCCCTTTATTGTTTTGCCTGTCACCTGTTGACTCTGCCATGTTGCAAGGATTTGTCATTATTGCTGGCAGTTGGGATCTCCTTGACCTTTCCAGCTGGAGAAATGTATTGAAGCATGAGCCGGGTGGATGGAGTTTTTTGTCCCATGACCGTGTTCTCTAGTGTGAGTAATTCATTAAATCCATTTGAAATCAATTGTGCCTCAAACACAGAACTTTCTTTTCTGTCACCACTTACATATAAATGTAATTGTTGTGGAGATGTCAAAAACTTGTTTCCAGATTCTAAAGTCTCTCTCAGTGGCTGATGTAGGCTCTTTAGCCTTCTGACTTCATAGGCAGAGGTATGAAATAGCCAAAAGGCTACAGTATCTGGGGAAACTAAAACCATGGTTCTGGCCATTCAATAATTATGTGACCTCAGGCAAATTACTTAATCTCTCTGACTTCCAAGTTTGTCATCTTAAAAATAACAGAAGAAATGTCTATGGTATAGAATAGTTATGAGGATGTAATGGAATAATACATATAAAGTAACCATCTCTGTGTCTGTATATTAAATATACTCTTTATTTGTCCGCTTACTATGGCTCTGATTGTCACATGTGTAGGCAGAACATATTTTCAAAATGTCTCACTTCTTAGAAGGGTTAGAATAAAAGTGCAGCCTTCAAAATGATTTAATGAAGAAAACAGAATCAAGGAAAGAATTAACAGGAGGTATTATTTCAGGCTACAAGAATCTAAGGTAAATGATGGGATTGAGACATTTTCCCTGAAAATGATCATTGATTTCTGACCCTGTTTTAATAATCCAGGGAGGTTCTTCCTTGATCTGGGAGCATTGTTACAATGGAGAAAGTATGTAGATGTGCTCTTTCTAACATCATGTGTTTTAGGCTGATGCAATTAGATCTGTGTATACGTACAATAACATATCAATAATCAATGTAACCAACTTAGTGAAAATAAAAGTTAGATGAGTTTTTAGCATCATATAAACACTTTATATTAAAAAAAATTCTTATAGCTTATTTTGGAAACAGGTATATGATCCCAAAGTAACTAGATAAAAGATAAAAAACATTTATTAAAACAGTATCTTAAATTGGGAGTCTGGAAAAGAATCACCCGTAGAAACTTAAACATATATTCATGCCTGACATTAGGCATCAGAGATTCTTATGTGATAGGTGTGGGTGGGACTTCAGCATCTGTATTTTGTTTTATAGCAGCTATATTGATTTAATTCCTAAGCTATACAAGCTACCAAGTGATTTCTAACCTGCATGCATGTATATAGCTTTAGGCCATCATTTTATAACTTTCATTGTTTCCCCTGATTTTCAAGATAATGCTAAACTAAATTTTTTTTTTTTTGTCTCATCTATGTTCTATATCCACTCTTTCCAATCCTGTTTTATAATTGGGAAGCTGGCCTCTTCCCAATTATAGAAGGTTTCAGTCTTTGGGCAACCTCTGCACCTTCTGACATGTGCTAAGGACTCTGTCCGCCAGGCCTCATGGTTGTAATAGCTCTTGGCTATTGCTAACCCAGGATGGGGATACTGTTTCTAGCTCTAGACATTTGGTTTTCTTAACCTCAATCAACGCCCTGTGTGATGGTTAAATTTAATGTGTCAATTTGACTGGACTATGGAGTGCCAGACATCTGGTTAAACATCATTCTGGGTGTGTCTGTGAGGGTGTTTCTGAATGAGATTAACATTTGAATCAGCAGACTGAGTAAAACAGATTGCTCTTCCTAATGTGGGTGGGCCTCATCCAATCAGTTGAAATCTTGAAAGAAACAAAAAGGCTGAATAACAGGGAACCCCTCCTCCCTGACTACCTGAGGTGGGACATCAGTCCTTTATGGCTTTTAGACTTGTGCTGAAAAATCAGTTCTTCCTGGGTTCCTTCTGGCTTTCAGACTGGAATTTATACCATTGGCCCTCTTTGTTGTCAGGAAGTTGGACTAGTGCTAAAACCACACATTGGCTCTCCTGGGTCTCCAGCTTGCTAACTATAGATCTTAAGAATTTTCAGCCTCCATAATTGCTATCTATATCTATATGTATATCTATATATCTATATATATCTTTTATTAAATCTGTATGTATGTGTGTGTATATGTATGTGTGTATGTGTGTGTATGTGTATGTATATATATTAAATATAAATATATTAAATATTTTATTAAACTGTTTTCAACTACCATTTTTGGTGAACCAGGATCCTGCCTGATGCATATATCTAACCCATGAGCTCTCATGACTAATTAGTTATTCTATAACTTTTATTTTGACTTTTAATTGTATTTTATGAAAAATTTTTCTAGTAAATTTATATGAATTGATGTTGTTGACATTACAAAATTATTGTCGTTTCTTTGCCAAAAAATGGAGTTTTATAGGCATTTGTAGAGTGATAGATTTCCTTCAAGAGAGAAGTAGGACCTTTAAAAATAAAAATTAGCTTATTTCTGAAAGTATTTTGCCTTTTCTTATAAGTTTCAAATGTAAGAGTGGATTTATTTGTCATCATTTATTTCAATTTGTTTGGTGTCAGCTTTTCTAGAGTACTGGTGTGTGTGGGTCATACTGAAAATAGTTTAATTCCCAATTGAAGAGTATCTAATAGTTTTAATTTTCTTTGTCACAGCTGTTAAGCAGCTCTTTCATCTTTGTAGTGGATCAACTTTTGTTGCACTTGAAATCATTCAGATGAAATACAGTCAATTCATAAGGGGAATATTGACCTTGGAACACATGGGTGCTCATTAAATTGCAAGGTCGCTTGGGGAGAAAAGCTGGGCACTCTAGTGAGGGCTTCTATGACCGGAGTTGTTGATCTACTTGAAAATAAACCTTGACTGTCATCTGGGACTTGTACTGAATAATCAATTCATTACTCTGGTTGAATTTGAGTTGGGTAAATTCTATCCATTGTGAATCCCCATTTATTTTCTTCATTCTCTTCCAGACGTGTCAGAGTTATTTCAGGCAGTAAAGGTGAACACATTTGTCTAATAAGCCTGAGAGAGACCTGCCACCAGAAATGGTTCCCCGCTGATTCTTGTGATTGAACAGAGCTATTTTTGTCTCTCTGTGTTAATTTTCTCTTATATAAAACATAAACTTTCTACTTTAAAAAGGTATATACAAAGATAGGTATAGACTTCAAATATTAGAAAAGGAAGGAACTTCGTTTTGTCTAATTTTCAGATTCTCATTTTAGGAGCCATAGATGGACATTAGGGATTTGTGAACACCTGAAATTAAGTGTAAAATTTTGTAAATGTGTGCCATGTGGGAAGGGAGGTGGAAAAGTCATAAAAAGAAACTGGTTTGGTTGTCTCATGAGTGGCTCTCTTTGAATTTCTGTCTTCCACACAGGAATCTAGAGATCTCCTGGAGGGCAGAGGGCAGATGGGCAGATTCAGGTCACACATGCACACACACACACACACACACACACACACACACACACACACACACACAAACTTAAAGAATAAGCCTTTCATTTGTGTTCAAAATGATGTAGTCCGAACCAAACAGAATCTGTGTTCAATCACTAAGGATGAAATTTGAAATTAATAAAATATTTATTTGTTATGCCTCCTTTATCCATATTTTTATAGTTTTAATCTATACAATTAAAATTCACACATTTAATCATAATCATAGACCCATATAGAACCAGAAATTGTTAAGACTCCTTAATAGTATCTCTTAACTCATTGATCTCTGATAGATCATGCATCTGTAATGCTTCCTAAGGCTAGCTTAGGTTACCTGTAACTACTTTTAGTGCCACTCCATTCTACAGCAAAGAACATTTTTTTTTCCTAGACCATCATAACCTCTCTTTTAGTACATAAGAATCCCTAACCTAAAAATTATGTTTCTTGCTCCTCTGGTTTTTTCTTTCTGGAAACCAGTTGGTTAGAGATATTAGAAGTTAACTGTTACTTCTGTGTATCGGTACACAAAGCATATGTGGAGAATGTCACCAATCACTGTTCCCATATATGTGGTTGATTATAGTTAGTTTATAGCCAAGAGTGCAAGCTAGTCCCACTGAGCAAACTTATTCTGAGAGGACCTAAATGGTCTTCAGTCAAAACTTCTTTAATTCTTCCAATTGTCTTTAGCAAGTATACACCCTCCATAGTGTACCACAATTATGCCCTCAGAATGAGTTAGGTATCATTCACAGGATAACTGAAATAAGATAGTTACCTACAATAATCGTATATCTCTACCTCTTTACATATACACACTTGTTTTCTGTAGTCTCTCTAATATGGGGAGAAAGGCTTAGGTCATGGCTTACTTACTTTAGTAGGAGAGTCCAGGGCTAGTGGTTTGAGAAGACACCATTTCTGTCCAAAGCACAGTTAGCTGGCACTAGGGTTCCAGGGTGATTTTCTGATTTCCTTAGGCCCTCTACAGACATTTTTGTCTTTGTTGTGAAGATTATAATATATATTCTAATTATCACTGTCTACCTTGAATTAATATAATATTTCACTTAAAATGTAAGAGTTTTACAGCAATGTTTTTGTTTATACTCCTTCCATCTTTTGTGCTATTATTGTCTTATAGTTTATTGCTATCTGTAATAAACCCTGTAGTATATTATTATTTTTTGCTTTGAAGTCAATTGACTTGAATACAAGAAAATAAAGAAAACTAGTCTTTTATGTATTTTCACACGTTTAACATTTCTACTGCTCTTTATCCTTTCATACAACTTAAATTTTCATCTGATATCTTTTCCCCTTTCTTACAAAAGCTCCCTTTAGCATTTCTTAGGTGTAGAGTTGTCAAAGACACATTCTCTAAACTTTTGCTTATCTAAAAATGACTTTATTTTGCCTTTGTTTTTGAGATATTTTTCACCTAGATATAGAATTCTAGATTTACAGTTCTCTTATTTTAGCACTTTAAAAATAATGTTTTATTGTTTTATAGCCTTTATAGTTTTGAGAAGTCAGCTTACTTGCTATCACTGTTTCTCTATACATAAAGTGCCTCCTTCCCTAGACTTCTTTTGAGAACTTCCCTTAATGTTTGGATTTTAGCAGTTCAACTGTGATGTAGGAAAGTATGTTATTTTTTTTTCTCTGTGTGTAAGTGTGTTTATTCTCCTTGATTTTCCTATATCTATCTAATGTTATTTTTGATAAATTTAAAAAAATATCACCCATTTTTTCAAGTATTTTTTATTCTCCATTACCTTTCCCCTCTCCTGAGATTACAATCAGACATGTATTATAAGTGGGACGACTTAACTCTGTTCCACTTGTCATTGGCATACTCTTCATTCTTTTTCAACATTTTTTTTTTTTACTGTGCTTTTAATTTGTAAATTTTCTATTGTCTTGTTTTCAAGTGTCCTGGTCTTCTCTCCTGTTGTGTCCAATGTGCTGTTACTACCATCCAACAAGTATTTCATTTTACTTATTGTGTTTTTTATTTTTAGGATTTTCATGGGTTCTTATTTATAGTTTCAGTATTTGAAATATAGTTTGACTATATGAAATTCTTTCTATATCTTGAATTTCCCACTTTTAGCTATTAAATCTATTTTTTCTGTAGATTCTCTAACATATTTACCATTGTTACATTAAAGATCATTTTCATTATTCAGTCTGAGACATTTATAGTTTTGTTACTATTAACTCTTTTTCTCCATTACAGGTTATATTTTTAAGTTTATTTGTAAACCTAAAATATTTTATCTAGAAGGTTTAGATTATAAAAGATTTTACTTTGTAGAAAATTGTAAAAAAATTGGATTCTGTTATGATGCCTCTGAGGGCTATTGACCCTTGTATTAGGATCCTTGGAGACTTATCCATATATTGCTCAGGCATCAGCAAAGAATTTGAGAGAAATTGATTTACAAATTAATTACAAATCAATTTTGTAGCTTTTTTTGTGATTTTTTTTGTAGCATTTTCTGTAATTCTTTTCTTTCTGGGACTTCCTCTATTAATTTCCACCCACTCTGGAAACTCCAAATTTTATTTGCTAATTCCTGAGGCCAATAATGCTAGGATTTTTTGTTTGAGTTCCATCCTTCGAGTGCAGTGTTGGCAAGGGAATGCCTTTGGCAGAATCAGAACTAGGGTAAGAAAGAGAAGTATCTAGGATGTAATATTAGAGAAGACATTCATTATCAGGGTCATGCAAATGCAAAGTTAGCACTTGAGAGCAAGCGCCTACGTATATTTTGTACCCTAGGCACCTCAGGTTCTCATTCCATTCCCAGACCTGCCTGACCTTCAGGGAAAAGCTATATTAGTTAGAAAAGAGAAAAAATGGAAAAAGAAATAATACTACCTGTACTTCTATTACTACAAAATAAGATTTTAAAGGAGTGGGAAAGAAAACAAAGAAATATATCCATTCTCTAATAAAAGCCTACATAAAAAAATTGTATACACATGCCTATGAATTTAAATATATCATGACTATATATGACTGTATATGTATAGCCATTCTATATATATATGACTGTATATATACATATAGTCATAATATATTTATATTGATAGGCATGTGTAGGAATGTATGTATGTACAAAGAAAAAGAGAGCTGAGAGGCAAACTGCAGACCAGAGATGTCAGCAGATTTAGAACAAAAGAAAGCAGTTGGGTGAATGAGACCTGTTTAGCATATTGGAGAAAGCTAAAACCTAAGGGCTTGTAGAAGAAATGCAAATGAGAAACAAGGTCATTTGGATCCCTGAACCTTAGAAAGGCAATAGATTACCTGGGCAAGAAGAAGCAAGAGATATAACTAAAATGAGAGATTGGACTTATATGTAATAATTAGTGAAACCATAGAATCCCTCTGTTTCCCTCAAAGAAATATCTACCTACCTCTCTACCACTTCAGAGTACAGGAGGTTATTTCTGTGGAGAAGTTGGACCATTCTTAGGCATAGGCTAAGCATCATATAAAAAGCATTTGAGAAGAGTGTATTTCAAGAGAAAAGACATATCTGGTGTGGATATTCTTGGCTCTTTTTTGATACTCTTCAGCTAGCATGTTGGCAGCCAGCCTTACATCTCTCTTGGCAAAGAATCGGAAGATTCTTCTCTAGAGAAACTGGCCCAAAAGAAACGCCTACAGACACTAACATTTGGGAGTCCACCAACAAAATGGCCATGACCTGGCTAGATTTATTACGATGTGAGGCTTAAAGCCACTTATCTCAGAAGCTAATGCACCAGATCAGGGGGAAAAAAAAAGACTTGAATTATGTAAGAAACAATTTTGATTCTTCAAATGTTATATCTAATAGACTGAGTATTAGCAAAAATAGACTATTAATAACATGTGTGTGTTAAGGCCCAAAGGAAAAAAAAACTATAAATTTTTATAAGGCAGAATTTTTATAGACAACATTTTCTAGCTCTAACATAGGAAACTGTAAATTACCAATAAAAATACTTCTTGGTTACAAGCAAAAGAAGTCACTATGGCTTTTTTAAGCATCTAAAAAATATATTGAAAGAATAATAAGGAGCCTATAGAAAAGACTGGAGGCAGGAGAACCAGGCAAGATGCAAGGAAGGTCAGGCCAGACACCAGAAATCATGGCCAAGGCCTAATTCAAGTGCCATCTTGTGCACTGATACCATTTGACACTTGTCACTGCAGCTTTGCTGCTGCCTTTATCTCTGGATTCTCAATTGAGATTCACCCAACAGAGGCTTACCTCAAAATTAGAGGTAAACATATACTATTGGAAATAATAACGACAAAAACAAAAACAAAAGAGAATACAGAGAAATGCTCCCTATGAGTCACATGATGATTTTTCTAAATTTTTTTTTTGTTAAATAACTTGTTAAAGGAGAAATCAATGTTGAAATGACAGTCTATTAAGAAATGAAAATGTGTGTAAAACATCAAAACTGTCAAAGTAATACTTACAATCAAGTTTTTAACAAAATATATATATTAAAAAAATTGAAACTAAGATATGTACTTAATAAGCTAGAAAAATAACCATTATTTCAATAAGGACAGAAAACCTGAAGGTACTGATAATAAAAAGAAAACAAAATATAATCACAGATCTGTCACCTAAATAAAGCAACAGGCATACATTATTAAAAAGAATTTTATCAAATCTTGAAGAGATGAATAATTCTATTCAAACTGTTGAAATAGAAAGAGATGAGAAGTTTCCCTACTCATTCTACATGGTTATAGAATCCTCATGGAAAGAACTGGACAGTGAGAGTAAGAAGAAAACATATATTGATTTCACTTGTGAGCATTAATGCAAAAAATATGAGTATGCTATTTTCAAATTAAATACAGTACTGATTATGAGAGTAACACCATTTCAAGCATTGTTTATCTCAGGATTGCAAGAATGACTCAAAAATTGGAATCTGTTACTCTACATTAACATATTAATTGAAAAAACAAACACATTATGTTATCTTCTCAATAGATGCCCCAAGAGTTTTGAGAACATGCAACACTTTTTTCTTGATTTTTAAAAGGCCTCATCAAGCTATGGATAGAAAACAGCTTCTTCAGGCTGATAAAACTCTCTATCAGCAAATTACAGCACACATCCTAATAATTTTAGAAACATTAAACACATCCTCTAGAAAGTTAGTGTGGCAGACACTTGTTCGTTGTGTATCTATGATCCATTCCTCTTTTTATTCTTGCTAACAAAATATCAACATCCTTTCTGAGGGCCAAGATGCCCAGTTATACTTGTTTTCTCAGCCTCTCTTATCACTGTAGGTGGTTGTATGATCGAGTTCTTCCTACTCAGTTTTATGGGGAACTTCCCTGTGCATTCTGAGAAAGCCTCTTTTGCCTTCTTGAAAGAAAGAGAACCAGATTGTCCCTAATGTCTCCTCATCTTTTGTCTTGATTGAGGGAAGAAGTCATTTTGCTTCTCATGTATATAGTGAGCCTAAGGAAAACCCAACAACCTAAGGAAAATGCAGAGAAAGATATACAGAGCCTGACTTACCATGGGTACTTCTCTTGAGCAGCTGTGCCATCGCTGCAACCTGTGAAGTCCTAACTACTAAGGAGCAAGGCAGCTTTTTACTCATAGCTGAACACATTTATAACTGAAACAGCCAGAAATCAGACAAGAATGTCTACTATAACCAATATTATTTAGTGGTATACTGGAGCTTATAGCAAATGTAGTAAAATGAGAAGAATTAAATAAAACCTATAGACAATAGCATAAGACAAATTTTTTACCATTAACAGGTAATAACTTCTGAGAAAATTTAAAGAAAGTCAAATTAAGAACTATTAGAATGAAAGAATAGTAAAATGGCTGGTTACAATATCAACATACAATGATCAACAGCTTTCCTAATCAGTCTTTGCAATCGACTAGAAAATATAAATGAGCAAACAGTCTCATTCATGATGAGACTAACAAAACCACAAAATGTTGAACAGAAAATGTATAAGATCTATATAAAGACAACAATAAAGACATGGAGACACACTATATTATTGGATAGAATAATTCAGTATCACAAAGATTTCAATTATTGCAAATTTATTTTAAAGTGCAATGGGACATCAATTAAAATCCTTAATAGGATATTTTATTAAACTCAATAGTAGTTTTTAGAGTTCTACAAAAAAAAATAAGCAAAAAAGAAAGTACACATGAAAACATCAAAATATAAATGAATATACCCTATCATATTTCTGTGTGTTACAAAGCTATAATAATGAAAGAAAGCAGTGTGGAATTGTCAAAATAATAAATCAATCAATAAAACTGAATAGAGTCAAGAAATAGACTCACATTTATGATAAAAGTTTGTGTGTATACATATGTATGTGTGCTAACCTCTTCTAGGTCTAGAGTTAAGGACAACATGATGCTCTGAAGAAGATTTTTTTTTTTTTTATTAAAGGAAACATCATTTACGTGGGCTACATTAGTTATGCAAATTTAGATGACCCACTGTCCTGCTGGAAGAGTATGCAAAGGTGCTGGTGAGAATACTGCTGATATAGGAGAAAAAAGTCCAGACCTCTGACCTCTTCCTTTTTGTAGTCCATTGTTGTTATAACCTTTATGATGATTTGAGATTGTCACACTCACATTTATTAAAGTCAGAAGACACAAAGAACCTTAGAGTGTTGTCACTGAGAAGGAAGTGGCTTATGAGCAGTCTCCTGGATTGGCCACCAGAGCTCCACAGCAGAGCCTAGATTGCCACGAGGTGGGGTGCTCTTTTTTACACCAACAGTGGCTAAGTTCAGAACCCCTTTGAAGCCCCGACACCCTGGGTGAGTGTTGTGGTTTGTGGATGAGAGTTGAGCATATGAGTGATTGCTAACAGATTTGGCAACTTTGGAGGACGAGACAACCACTACTGCATCCTTGGTGACATCTGAACCAGCGAGGGCACAAATACAGCAGAGGGAAAGTGATCATCAGACTGAGTGTGGGAGGTGTCAAAGTTTAAGAGCAATGCCCTGTGGCAGGGACAAAAGTGATGGCACTTGTGAACTGATCAGCCTTTCCAGTGCTCTTAACCTACCTGGTGTTGCAAATAGGCCTGGGGAAGAACTCCCCAAATCGTTACAGAATTTAAAATTATGAAGGTGAGAAAACTTCTAGGAAAACATTGAATTTTTTACTGGTAGGACGTTTGAGGTTTGATGATTGAAAAAATAAATCAGTTATGACTGTATATTTTTTCTTCATGATGAAGATATTCACAATGGTGCAATAGATGAAATTCATAGTTTCTCCTTAAAATTGCAAATGGAATTACAGTATGAATATATTGTTATAAAATTTAACTTTTTAAATCTATATCTATCTATCTATCTATCTGACATTTTTTATATCAGCACATATAGATGTAATTCATTCTAAATTTTATTGTAGGGATATACAAAAAGATATCTATTTTCCCCGTATTGATAAATATGTGGATTCTTTCTGAGTTTGCTCTTACACAAATGTGGCAAATAATATCCTTGCAAGTATATTTTTGTACCATTGTGTATCAGTAAAATGACTTCCTAGAAGTAAAACTGCTAGATCAAAGTATATACATTTATAATATTGAAGCTACTGCCAAATTGCAAATTTTAAACATTAAAATTTTAAACATCATTAAAACAATGTATGAGTGAGCCTATTGCTCTATTGGCAAATGTTGAATATTCTCAAACATGTCTTTGCCAATCTGATGTATGGAAAATTTGATCTCTTTATCACTTTCTTTTAAATTTCTTAAAGCATGAGAGGCTGAGAATGTTTTCAAATTTTGGGGGCATTTGTATCTCTTTATTCCTGGGTTGTCTGAAGTACTCTTTGAGCTAAATATTGAGCTAGTATTAATATTACCAGTTTTTTCTTTTTATTTCATTTTTCTGATATATTTTGCCAGATTTTATTTTAACTTTTCTGTATTATTCTGTTCCTTGGAAATGAATAATAATGAGCTATTTTTAACCTAATATAATAATCTTGATTTTTAATAGATAAATTGAACTAACTCATATTGATTATAACTTCTGCTCTGCTTGATTCTTTTTAGGGCAACTTATTTGATTTTACTTCTGTTCATTGTGCTTTTTAAATGTCCTCTCCTATCTTCCCATTTTTATTAGTGTGCTAAATACATTTTCTATTTCTTCTTTGTTCCTCCAGTGGTTGAGAACTATACATCTCTTGTATAGTCTAGTAATAGTTATGCTTAAATACTTAACAGACCCATTTAAATTATCTATCAAAATGAAGAATTATAGTATTAACAGGCTTCTTTTTTGAATATTGTAAGGTATTAGCCTGTTTTAATTTCTCCACTTTGCTTGTCACCCACTCTTTTGTCAAGAAAAAAAATATATATATACATTTTGCTGAAATAATTTGAAATTTAAGATTCAGGTTGCTATTGTTCTTATTATTGTTGTGCTTTATATTTACCACTTTCATTTGAATCTTTTTTTGTCTAATAATAGCAGTTAATTTCACAGACATCATTGGGAATTGTTTAGATTTACTCTTTTACTTGTTAGTAACTTACCAATATTTTTGTTATAGCACATCTTCTCCCTTCTTGAAGTATTGCTCAGATTCAATTTTGCTTATTTGGTACACTTCTTTAAAGATTTTTTTTTCAGAAATATATGTTGATAGTATTCTTTTGACTTTTATATATCTAAAAAATTCTTCTTTTATATGGCAAAAGATTCAAATTTTTCTGTTTATAGTTTTTAATGTCACGATTCTTGAACTGAGTCTTTAAGAATGAGTTTGAATTTTAGTCTGCAAGTTAACAGAGAGACAGGGGTATTCTAGAGAGAGGGAATGGCATTTGCAGAAATATTATGAGACAAATTTTCATTAGATTTATTTTGGAATATAAAGAATGAAGAAAAGGGATATATTGAAAATAAGAATATGGCAAAGGAAGAAAACAAATGGAGTGGTTTGAGAAGTAGAAGAAAATTCATAAATATAATGCTTTATGATATCATTTTACAGTTGAGGAAATTAGTAGAAGTGGCAAGATCATATAATTACCAGCCAAAATTACATAAATGAGAAGTCAAGATGAAAGAAAAGCACAAAGAAGAGTTCAAGAGGTCAAAAAAAGAGTGAGAAAGATTCAGACTTATAAAGATAGATGATAGCTAGATGATAGTCTTCCAAATAATTGTTCCCTCTCTTGATCTATGGCTAGGTGGGTAGATAGGTAGAAAGATATATATTAGATTAGATAGATGATACAGATTTAGGTATATAACAGATGGTAGATTAGATAGCTAGATTATAGACTAGATAGATAAGAGATGATAAAATAAATATATATGAAAGATTATATAATTGAGAGATAAGAGACAAGACAAATGAATAGATAAGTGATAAAGATACGATAAAATGTTTACTTGAGAAACTTGGTTTAAAGGAAGAGGTCTAGACTAGTTGAAAATTAGCCTTCATACAGAAATGTTGAAAAGGCTGTGATTGTCCTGTTTCCCTCAGTGTGTAGAAGGTGAGTTTGGAAATATAAGGAGGTCTGATTTTGGACTTCATCTGCTCTTCCAAACAATTGTTGTCTCTCTTGACCTAAACTTAATATATAATTTTGTTTATCTGATAATATCTCATGTTTCCCAGAAAGAGATATAAATTCTACTATTGGGAAAATATTTCTCACTGGAGCACTAATTTTGGTCACATCGTAGCAGTGACCACTGGCACAGGCCAAGCCTGCTCTGACAGTCCTCTTTTGTTATCTCTACTGACTATGCATTTATTTCCAGAGTAAAATAATTACTGAAACATGGAAGACTCTTCTCAATAAATTTCCTATGACATTCTTTGAATGACCTCGGTTTACCTCCAAGCAAGAAATGTTCATGTAAGAATTCCACAGAGACTGAGTTTAACATAGCTCAGATTATCTGTCCTTGGTAGTGAAAAATATTTTTTCTCTATTTGGATGCTTGGATTCAGCCCCATGGGCTTTCTCTTAGATGAAACAAGGTCATCAGGCTTAGTTACAGCTGGGGTCTCCCCAGCTGCTGGCTTAGCTTATCTGAAATTGCTCAGGGATAGAGTAAATGTCATTGAGCTGGTAAAAGCCAAGAGGTTCATCAGTAACACTGCAAGTATTCTATTTGGTTTTATGTAGCAGGCCTTGCAAAACAGCTAAACTATCTTAAGTAAACTTCTATTTTCCATTTGCAAAGAAAAAACAAGTAATGCTAATAATCAGATATTAGTTCTAAGAACAGGTATTCTAATTTTAAGATTTACTTCACGAGAAACAGTTGGATGTAACCTCTTCTTATTCCACTCCCATCCTCCTTCTCTCCTGGCACAAATGTGCTGTCACTGGCCAAATAGGAGGGTGACTTTGGAAACATTTTCTCTTTTGTCCTAGGGTAACATTTCTCACTGGCCAGATATCCTTCCCATGTCCCCATCACCATTCCCCTTTTAAAGCAGTATAAATGCAAATGGGTTGAGCGATTTACAGCCCTCCTCACTCATAAAGCAGGAGAAAATTGCTTTTATAGAGAGCTGATTCTCAGTGCTCTTAAAATTTTTCTGATTTTTCCATAAGCAGGCTGTGCTGACCAGGGAGAGGGGACGTGGGCGTAATCCTTCATTAAGTTGACAGCAGAAAATCACTTGACAATGTCACAGTGTCCAAACTCCAGGCAGAGTGTGAGAGAGGTGACCCTGTCTCTTTATAGGGGAATAAGGAATGGAAGAAGTTGTCTTTTTCTCTGAATGAAAGCTAGAAGAAAAGGAAACATTTAATCTCTTAGCCTGCATCAGGAACTGTACTAAATGCTTTTATTTGCCATTCAGTTATTACTCTGATACTCTATGAAGAAGGTAATAATATTCCCAACTTTGTAGATGAAGAAGCTGAGGCTCAAGACGTTTAAGATACTTACTAAGGTTACATCGTGGCACTCTTTGGCCTACAACTACTCGTCCTGAATAGTGAACCCGATCATCTAACTGGTTTATTCCTTTGGAGGAAAGAAGTGCTGAACTAATTCAGACCAGGTGATGATAATATTCACTTGTTACAAAAAAAATTCAAGAGAAGTTTTAAAAGCTTCTCCCACCTCATAATGCCCAGAGTAAACATTCCTCTAGGTTAATGGGCTTTGAGCATTTCATAAAAACTCAATTTATATTGTGACTTGTAACCATACACATAAATATCATTTTTTAAAGTTGTCCATTTCATTAGAAAAATGCTGGTTGATGCACCACTAAACTGTTTCTATTATCACTTATATGGTCATCTGCCATCCAAAAGCCACTTCTTAAAACACACACACACACACACACACACACACACACACACACACATTCAACCCCTACCCTAACCTAATTTTTAAAATTATTTCCCAACTGTCTCTGACCTGCCACTAGTACTCCTCATTTTAAGACATAACTGCTGGATCTAGTTGTTTCTTCAGACTACTCTGTTCACTGAAGGCATTTGACCATAATAGGTGAATTTGGAAGAAACTAAATCTAGAACTTCCCTATGGAAAGGTTAAGATTTGAATCTGACTTCTCAGAGCCATATATTGAATCTTAATAAAAGGCATAGTCATTTGGTTTGTTTCATGGATTCCTTCTGTCAAGGCCTTAAACTACATAGAATATTCTGATCCTTTGCTGGAAGATGTCATGGAATTTAAACTTGGAGACACTTGATGAATGTTCTGTGTTGATAGGAAGGCCTGAAAATGGAACAGAAACCAGTACCTTGTGTAGCTTGATTGATGGTCTCTTGAAGCTATTTCAGTGTAGCCGCAGGGGTATCCATAGCTCCTGGATACAAACTTTAGAGTTCATGATTGTACCATGGGCTTGTTGTGAGGCAGAGGCTCAAGATGTCACCTCATCTCCTTCTTTGTTAAATGATTTATGAGCAGTCTTTGACACTGGCCACACCATTCTGTTTCCTTAGTTTGCAAAGTGAGTATAATAATCAAGAATAGAAGTGAACTGTGAGGCAGAAATCGTCCTGCACAAATGTTAATATAAATGTGTGGCATTCTTTGCTCAACTTGCATCCCAGACCAAGGTTTAGAACCAAAGGGAATTTACAGTTTTCTTATTGCTGGCAGGTCCACGGATCTCTGGGGCTATGGATTTGTGGCATCACCACAGGAAGCCAGCAAACAGAAGTAGGGGTGTCATGCCTCAGTCTATCATCAGGCTCTGTTGGAATCCTTTTTGCTTCTCCTCATGGAATTCCATGCATCTTATGAGCTCAATAAACATGTATTTATAAATATATTAAGGATTTCATTTTTAGAAGCAGAAGAAAGGGCACTTAATTCTGATTAATGTTTAATAGGATAAGAAAATTGAGAGTTGCTTTCCTTCGATTTCTGCCTATAGTAAATGTCCAGAAAAGCTCATTAATACTTTGTTTCTACTTTCCTGAGATTCTCAAGATTTCCTGAGCTGTCATGCCATCACTCCATCCTAATACTTATGCGTACATTGATTAATTTTACTTATGTAATTGTTTTAGATACTAAATACTGTGCTATATGCTACCCGGGAAAGATGTTTTGAACACAGTCTCTTCATACAAGTAATGTAGAGTATAAGAGACAAGAAAATAAGTCTGTTATTCAAAGTTGTATCTGAATGAGCAAAAACCTATAAGAAAACAATGGGGAAAGGAAGAGTCAGCAAAGTCTGCCAGAGATATTTCTACTTCCATGGGGATAAATCTTCAGGAGAACTGCCATGTAGGTAACATTTACCTGCCTGAATATTTTTCAGAGTGCAAGAACGGGACAAATCCAAGCTGTCATTAGTCTTCCAGAACTGGGACTATTGGAGGAGGATTTAAATACTATCACTGAGGCTAATCACGAGAATTCAGGGTAAATAGCTCTGTTTTTCCAAGTGTAATGCAGACCCAAACTAAATGCTTAAGTGACTTTCACCATTAACACAACCATGGCTGGCTATTTTGAAAGCTATCTGTTGTCTTTTGGTAGCCTTCCTCCTAAAACACAGCAAGTCATAGACTAGATCTTGCAGTCCTCTGTCTCCATTTTTATGTCTGGACCAGAGAAATCTACCTAGGCTCAGATGCTTCCTCATACTGGTTTCTTACATACGCCCTTACATCCTAATTCTTTACCCAACAAGCTGCAACATACTGGCTTGCTACTGAAATATATATTTCTTTGTTGCCTTGAAAATTAATTTCTAATGTACATAAAAGCTCTCTTACAACTATCTCTTTTTGAATCAAGAGAGATAAACAGTTGAAAAAAATATAATGTCATATATAGAGGCATTCTAGTACAACATTTTCTTGAATTTTACTCAAAATTTGATTGAATGTGAGTCCTCCAAGTATTGATATCTTTGCTTTGTTCACTGATGTATCTCAAACATCTAGAATCTTGTTTGCCATATAATTGATGCTCAAAATATTGTGTTAAGACTTTGAATCTTGAAAAGTCTAGTTTGACCTTCCTCAAGGGCATGACAAAATGCAACCTGGATTTACAATTAAAATTAATCATACAGTGGGACTTGGCAGAGCACCTCTTACGTATGCATTCCACACCATTAAAAAAAAAAAGTTTGTTGCATTGAGATTGCCCTTTGGTAAAATATGGCAAAGAAAAAATTTTATATCCCTTAGATTTTTTTCTTCTGCTTCTTTATAGAGTAAATGCCCTGTTGCCCATCATTTATCTGCAGCCCTCATTGTCTCCTTTATTCTTGCTTAAGGAAGATATAGATCAATTATTTACATAATAGTTTGAAATTAGGTAAAAAAGTTAACGAATAAAAATGTCTATTTAAAGTAAGTCTAAATAAATATGTGTTCCTGTAGAATAAGAGTTCTCAGCATTGGCATCACTGACATTCTGTAAGAGATAATTTTGCTGTGGGGTTCATCCTGTGTATAGTAGGATGTTTAGTAGCATCTCTGGCCTTTACCTACTAGATACCAGTTGCACTTTTACTCACTTCACTCCCTTTTACCTTTTTGTGCCAATAAAAATGTCTCCAGACATTGTAAATAGCTCCTGGGGGAAAGGGAGCAAAATATCCTCTTGGATGAAGACCACTGCTTAAAAGAAATGTATGATTTCCTCAAGGCTATTCAAGCTGAGTTTCCTGCTAAAGAAGCTGTAATAGGTACAATAAGGAGATATTTGTAGGAGGAACTATGAAATGCTTTTAAGAAGACAGTTTATTTAATTTACTTTTCAGCACAACTCTTGTTCAGATTCTGTACTCTTGGGCCTGAGTGGAGGTTGAGTGAATTAAATATCCATGGGTTATTGGAGGACTTTTTCTGATTGTATGTATGGGACTGAAGCTTGCCGACATCCTTATTCTTTATGACCTTGCCCCATTTTTAGAATTGTTTGGACATATTTTTGGACATATTTTCTTATTTAATAATGACATTATAATGATGACCTAATTATAACATTATCATGATAATTATAATAATAACATTGGTGAGTACTTTATATGTACAGGCACTATGTTTAGTATTTTGTAGAAAATAACAATCCTTCCAGCAACCTGCTGTTATGGATGATAACAATGGTGTAGCAGGTAGGGGAGATTATATGCTAATAGTCATCATTATTAATATCTGGTTTCAGAAAAAAATCTTTCTGAACAGTTGATATGGGCAGAATACTCTGGAAAATAAAATGAACTATATCACACACTAGCTGTTTAAATAATTGTTAAAACGATTTATTTTATTGTTCATCCTTCTGCACTGTAACTATTTTATACATATCTTCCCTTTCTACTAGAGTCTTCAACCTTGTAAGGGTTTGACATTGCTTTTGGTATCCCCAGTTCTTACACATAACAAGTACTTTAATGTGTATTGAATGCGTAAAGAAATGAGTAAGTGAATCTAGGATATGCTATGTTAAAGGAAACAGCCCAAGTGAAGGAAGTTCTGTTGGCTTACCAATTTCCAGATTATTTGATTCAGACATCAAGACTCTTAAAGAAGAGTACTCTCTTTCATACCTCTTGTTGTGGGAATAGTAAGTTCTTAAAGGCTCATTTTATAATGCCATTCTTGTGGCTCAGAATGAAAGAGAGAGTAGTGTTTGTGCATCACACATTATGTGGTAAGCACATCCTCAGATGTTATTTTATCATCACTTTGTCCCAGATAGGTGGGTGAGCATTATTTCTATCAGTTTGAGCTTTAAACAACTAAGGCTCAAAGAAGCTGTTAAATTTCTTATATTTCAGATTGATCAGTATCCTTACAGCTTATTTCACTTGTCCTGAATTTTTAATTTATGGTCCAAGATGTACCTTGATCTGACCTCTACCTCGCCCCCAGAAAACTCTGTCATACAAAATGACTGCATTTTATTGTAAGAATCAGATTTCATTGTTGCCTTTAAAAAAAAAAAAAAACAAAACTGTGGGATTCTTGTGTCTCATTTTTCTCATCCTAAAACATGAACATTGCTCATTTCTGCCATCAGACCATGCCAACAGAGTACTTTGAAATCCTTAAATGAAAGACCCTATATACACAACAAATATGGTATTCCAGTGGCAGTAAACAATAGAAAGAAAACAACTTGGGTTTAAAGTGTCAAATTTAATCCTTTGAATCCTTTTATCTCTAAAAAGAGCCAGGGCGGATACATCTTTCCCCAAACTTCCTAAGAACCACACACTAAGAGTTGGTAATTCTGTTTAGTACTGCTAGAGATAAAGAGTTAAGTAAATTGCATCAGGATTCCAGCCCATGGCTCCAAGGAGTCTAGGTACATCAAACCAGATGTTCAGACCACTGAGCCATTCCCTCTAGCTGTCCTAGGAAAACATTTTTTTAGACTAAGAATGAACATCTTACTTGTCATCATTGAGCTGCATGTAGCTTCCAGCCAAATGAAGCCTGGTACTACTTTTAATTTGTTTTGCTATCGTTAAACTTTCTTTATTCTTATAGTCTACTTCTTTTGTGTGTGTGTGAGAGAATGCTTTTTAAACTCCACACATTTGTGCTCTATTTCTCTTTTGGTATTTTCTTGGGGACAGTTTTAATTGAGCACAATTGGGAATTTGCCCAATAGCCAACAGAGTCATGAGACTTGTTTTATTTTCCAATAGGAGGAGAAGGCTCAGCAACTGCCTCTTTATGAAAATGTTTAATATGTTGAAATTTCTTGCCCCAGTTTTGGGGTGTTATCTTCAATTTTGTAGAAAAAATTATTTTGGCCTGTTAATGCTCCAGAACACCTTACCTTCTGTGATTCCATCCTTTGTGATGACTGAGACTTTACCAGTATAAAGATGGAACAGCTGGAACACGGCATTAATAAAAAGCAGAAGAAAACATCTGGATTCATTTAGCTTTTGGACATCTCCTTCGTCCCCTGTGTCTAATCCAGCAGCATGCACAAGTTCTGGGTACCAGGTTAGAGGATGGAATGTCCTAGGACATTGGTGTCTAAGATAGTTTTCTTTTTCTTGATATCAGAAAAGATGAAATCACTTAAAAAGCATTTTTTCCCTTTCAACTAGCAACTGTGCAATAGAAATTAGGTTAAGTTCCAAACCTGTACTTTGTTAAAGCTGATGCCCAACAAAATACATGGGGTAGGTAGCATTCCTTCCCACCCCCTTTTGATGGCAGTTTTGACAATGGAAACATTGTCACCTTAGAAATATGTACCATTGCGTAAAAGCCTTTTATCTCAAGACCAAAATAAATGCTTTTGTGGTTATAAATATACTAAAAGAAACCTCAAGAAAAGCTGGAGCAAATTAGTCAATTGATGTCAAAATGACAGGGGCTGGTATATTTGCTGTCTTTCTGTCACAGCAGGGCTGCAACCTTCTGAGTTCTCTTAGCTTCCTTCTTCTTAATGTACAATATTTAACATATTTCCATTTTTCAATGCTAGGTATTGTTTATTTTTATTCTTTGGCAGACTAACTAATTACTTAGAAATAATTTTTGCCCCAAAATGATGTAAAAAGAGAAAGTATGTCCTTTTACTTTAAATCCTAGGGTTTTTAGGAAATGAAACAGTTTCAATAATGTGCACTTAAAAGAAGTGTAAATCTCTGCTCATTAAATCTATGTTTTGCACCCTCTTGAATCTTTTGACATCCCTTGTCTGATATCAGTTCATAAAAGGCCATCTTAAGCTTGTATTCCAATAAACCAGAAACCACCTTCCATTTCAGAATGGAATGGGGTGACATTGAAATACTTTACCCTTGCCAATTCATCTGAAATGACAGTTTTGGAAGTTACTGATGGCCTGACAGTGCCCATGTGGGGCAATTAATAACCGAAGACAAATATCTCTAAGGAATGCTGTCTCAAAATGCCTTGATTGAAGCCCAACTTTCTGAGAGATGGCATTGTACTGGTGTGCCACATGAGTCCCTGATCACATTTTCCTGGTTTTTTGCCTTCTCGCATGTCTCACTCTACCTCCCACTGTTCTTATATTCTTTATTTAGACTACACGGAAACGTGTGGCCTTCAGTCAGTCTTATGATTGAGAAATGGTACAAACACCAGAAACCTTAAAAGTATTCCATTATGGGCAATGATAACAAAATAAAAAAACATGGAAGTTTAATAAACACATTTTATTGCTACAACTTGCCTTCCCAACTTCTTTTTTACCTCTCTTCTCCATCCATAATCTATTATTGGCTCCACATTTTATCTGGAGGGGAGGATACTGATGCTCATGAGAATCTGAGACCTGTCATTATTTGAGTATGGTAATCAAGATTCAGATATGTACTTGTGGGGGCGTATGTGATTTTTTTTGTCTTATTACTGATTGGCATTAAGATTCATTAGGGTATTAGCAACCAGCTGACCCTTTCGGTTTCCTTATTAATATGAAGATATTCTTCATTATAACCTTATTTGAGGTATTATGGAATGTAAAACAGAGCACAAAGCAATTTAATAAGACCTATCATTGCTTTATGAGCTTATGTCCACTGATGCACTTCAACTTCATCTGGTGAAAATAAAGTGTGAATTAAGCATTATAGCACAAGTTTTTTTTTTTTTTGCCTTTATTCACCCATTCAAGAAATAGTTAATGAAAAGATAGCCCAATGTGGCAGTAAATTAGAGCACGTTATTACATATACCGAAGGGCTGTGTAGAAATTGTCAAGTCTCTTAAATTAGGCCAATGGGATATGCAAAAATTGCAAACAAATAGAATTACAAGAAGATGATATACAATTCAAAATATCAGCAACCTTTCTGTCAGGTGTTTCAAAATGAATTTTTGGGAAATATAAAAAAATAAACTTAATTAAATAGAAGATACAAGAAAAAACTCCAGAATCCTTTGTATATCATTAAATTACATTGTTAATCTGGAGTAATTAAGAGATCAAGATCATGACCACTTACAGCCAGAAAGGTTCAAGAGACTTCAATCACTTAATATGAAAAAAGTTTAGACACAAGCATTTGGACAAGGAAAAAAAGCACTTTATTTATGTGAATCTTTGTTATTACTGTTCTCAAATATATGTCTATACTTAATATAGTGTTTCTTCTTTCCAAAAAACTTATTCGAATTGAGGGTACATTTAAAAAATAAAACCAAATATGTGTTATAAACTCTGAGGGTATAATATTGACAAAAGTCCCTGTTATCATGAGTTAATCTCATCAGAGAAAATCAGAGAAAAAGTTTCTTAAGCCTATTTATGGGCTATTTAATAAGTAATAAAAACATACAGAAATGAAATTATTTTATTTAGTAATATGTGCTGTAGAATAAATTAACTAAGGTTCTCTTATCTCCCCGAGTCTCAGTCTCCTCATCTATAAAAACAAAAGTGTTGATTTACATGTTTTTAAGCTCACTTCCATTTCTAGCAGTCTAATAATCTATTGGACATGCACCTAAATAAAATATACAAGCTCATGTAAATTTTAAAAGATGAATACAATCATCATTATTCTACTTTTTCTTTATTAGACTTGAGGTACTCAAAGGGGATAGTCACTGACAAGTGTTCATGGAGAATAAGGGCCGATGACCAGCACCACTTCCACTTCCAAGCTTGGAGGAGAAGCTGAGAACGCAGAGATTGTTAATGTCATTGACTGAGAGCTGACAAGTGGATATAGAGACAGCAGGTATTATAGACTGAATGTTTTTGTGCCTCCCGCCCACCGTCGCATGTGTATGTTGAAGCTTCTAACCCTGCATGTAATAGTATTTGGAAGTGGGACCTTTGAGAGATAATTAGGTTTAGATGACATCATGAGAGTGAGAACTTCATGATGAGATTAGTGGCCTTATAAGAAGAGGAAGAAAAACCATTCACACACACTGAGAAAAGGCCATGTAAGCACACAACAAGAAGGCAGCTGTCTACAAACCAGGAAGCAGGCTCTCACCAAGAACCGAATCTGTCAGAATCTTGGTCTTGAACTTCCCTGGCTGCAGAACTGTGAAAAAAAATACCTGTTGTTTAAGCCACCCAGTCGATGATATTATGTTACAGCAGCCCCAGTAGACTGAGACCAGCAGATAACAGTGTCAATCAGACAAACAATTAAATAGGAGGATTAGTAGGAGTTTAGAGGACTGTGGACCAGACTCAAAAGGCCCCAAACCCATCCCTGCACTTAATAGTTGTGCAACTTTACATTAGTAAGTTAACTTCTGCAAGCCAGTCTCATTTTTTAAATGGAGCTAATATTTCATATATAACATTGTTTTTAGGATTTGGGATATGTACAAAAAGACTGAAACATGAAAGACACTTTTTTTTTTCATTTTAAGCAAGGACTTATTGAAAGGAGACAGGCTCTAAGACTCATCAGTAGAAGTCACGTACCTCTGACGCAGAGTGGTGTGATAGAAAGAAAACTATTTTATTACTCAGATCTTGGTTTGAATCCTATTCTTTTCTATCTTTCCACTTCTTAGTTTTTTTTTCCATGCAAATAGTGCATTCTCTCTCTCTCTCTCTCTCTCTCTCTCTCTCTCTCTCTCTCTCTCTCTCTCTCTCCCACATCATAACAAGTATGGGGTGATCTCATTTTGTTTTTTATTTAGTGATGTTGAGAATTTTTTAGTATATGTGTTGGCTGTTTGTATGTCTTCTTTGGAGTTCTTTGCACATTTTTAAATAGAATTATTATTATTATTATTATTATTATTATTATTATTATTATTATTATTGCTATTGACTTGCATGAGTTCCTTTTATATTTTTGGCTATTAACGCCTTATCAGATATATCATTTGCAAATATTTCTTCCATTCTGTATGTTGTGTTTGCATTCTATTGATTGTGTCCTTTACATAAACTTTTTGTTTGCTATAGTCCCATTTGTCTAGTTTTGCTTCTGTTACCTGTGTTTTTGGGGTCATATTTAAGAAGTTATTGCTAAGACCAATGTTATAAAACTTTTTCTTATGTCTTACTATAGGAATTGTATGGTTTCACTTCTTGCATGTAAGTAGTTAATCCATTTTAAGTTGATTTTTGTGTGTAAAGGGTCCATTATCATTCTTTTACATGTAGATATCCAGTTTCCCCAATATCATTTGTTGAAATGAATATCTATTCCTTTTTATGATGATTTTATGGTCAAATCATTTTTCACAGGGAAGATGATTTGACCATATATTTGTGGGTTTATTTCTGAACTCTCTATTCTGTTTCATTGGTCTATATGATCGTCTTCATGCTGGTATCATACTGTTTTGATTATTGTAGCTTTATAATATGTTTTGAGGTCAGAAAATGTGATGCCTCTAGGTTTGTTCTTCTTTCTCAAGATTGTTTTAACTATTCAAGGTTATTTGTAGATCTGTATACATTTTAAAGTTGTTCTTTATATTCTTCAAAAATGCTGTTAGACTATATCATTCTACTTTCTTCTGGCCTACAAATTTTCTGCTGAGAAATTCACTGAGAATCTTATAGAGGCTCCTTTATATGTGATGAGTTGCTTTCTTCTGGCTGCCTTCAAAATTCTCTTTATCTTTGACCTTTTACAATTTAATTATAATAATACTGGGTATGGACTCTTACTTCATTCTTGTTGAAATCTATTGAGCTTTTGGAAACTTCATGTACATTTTCCTCCCCAGCTTTGGGATGTTTTGGCCACTATTTCTTTGAATATGTTTTCTACTGTTTTTTCTCCCTTCTCTTCCATCACTTTTCTTTCTCTTCTTCCTCCATCTTCTTAGAATCATATAATGCATATATTGCTCAATTTGATGGTGTTCTTTAGGTGTTCTTCACTCCCTTTCATTCTTTTTTTCCCTATTTCTTTGTTTCTATTCTCATTTTGTCCATGCATTGTTTTTTTTTTTTGAACTTATTGAACATCTTTTTTTTTTTGCATTTTATTTTATTATTGGTTTCAAGTATACACTACATTGGTTAGACATTTATATAATTTATGAACTGCTACCCTGGATTACTCTATCATCTATCTAACTCTATAATGTTAAGCATCTTTATGCAAATTATTTTGAATTATTTGTCAGATAATTTATAATCAGTCATGTACTATATTCTGATGTTTCAGTCAACAATGGACCACATATATGGCAGTGGTCCAATAAAATTATAATGGAACTGGAAAATTTTTATCACCTAATGACATTATAACCATTGTAACATCATAGTGCCACACATTACTCACATGTTTGTGATGATGCTGGTATAAACAAACCTATTGTACTGCCAATCATATAAAAGTATAGCATATATAATTATGTACAGTATATTGATAATGTTAATAATAACTTTATTACTGGTTTATGTGTTTACTATACTTTTAATTGTTATTTTATAAAGTACTCTTTCTAGTTATTAAAAAATGTTTGCTGTAAAACAGATGTGTTACACTGGCAATGCCTTTATACATCTCATGTTTACCTGTCTCTTGGTTACATTATTTTCTCTTGTACTTGATTCAAGCTTCTGATGTTTTGTATGGTAACATGCTGTTCAGGCTTATAACCTAGGAGCAATAGGCTATACCATATAACTTGGGTGTAGAGTAGGCTATATCAGCTAGGTTTATGTAAGTATACTCTGTGATGTTCACACAATGGCAAAATTACCTAGTGACACATTTCTGTCATTAAGCAGTTCATGACTGTACTTCAGTTTCTGTAGAATTCATTTTTGGAGACATATTTTGTTCATTTGAATGAGCCATGTTTCCTTGTTTCTTTATGTGTCTTGTAAGTTTGTTTTGAGATCTGCATATTTGAAAAAAACTGCCACCTCTCACAATCTGTATGGACTGGCTTTGTATAGAGAAAGACCTTACCAGTCAGCTTGGCTAGAGATTACGGGGGCTTCTTAAACCTTTTTTGGGGATGAATCTTCCCTGGACTCGGATATGTAAATTCCCAGTTTGAGGAATTTGCTGATTCCTTCTTTCAGAAATTTGTAATCTCTTGCTCCCTCTTATGTCTCTCTATAGTACCGCAGGTTCTCTGGAGCTGAGGCAAGCTGTCCAGCTTTCTATTGTTCTCAGCAGCACCCCAGGCTTCTCGAATATGCCAGGTCCCATCAGTGCTCCAAATATGTGAGACAGAAACTGGTTCCTCAGGCAGTCCTTTGAAAAGCCAGAATGTTGGACACATTCTTTCCTACCCCAAGTAGCAGCTGGTTGTTATAGTTTTTTCCCTGCTTATCCTGATTTCAGCCGGGAGGAGAGACTATGGTGAGTAGTGTGTGCTAGCCCAGAATGCCACCTTTGTTCTTGATGGCCTCCAGCCTGGAACCCTTTCCTTTCAGCAATGAGATTCAGGCAAGAAAGAAACCAGTCCTCATGAAGCCTTCAAAATGTCTGAACAGTCCACTGTTTTGTTCCTTCTTCCTGGAGAAGCCAGTTACTGGGAGTTTCCTCCCAAGCTTCCTGTGCTGTGCTGGTGGGAGGGACTGTGATGAGAGAATGTCATAAATTTTCCTACCAGTTTTGATGCAACTGGTTTCACACTCACCTAGGGTGGAAGTCACTCTTAACCTGGTTTTAGATTTCTCAGAAAAGAAATTGGTTTACATATTGTTGCTCAATTGGTATTTCCATGGAGGAAGAAAGAGCTGGTATTCATATTTCTCTATCTAGCTGACATCCCCTATTATTTTGCTATCTATAAGTTTAGCAAATTTTAGCAATCACTTTTTAAGAAGCATTTGATTAACATTTTGTGCCATATATAAACTTAGTTAAAGTTTTAAAAATAATTTTAAACTACATTTGTCATTTTAATATATTTTTACATATTTTAATTTTCTGACAAACCATCCCAAAGTCTTAAGACAATTTTATAATTTAATAAATAAAAAGATCTTTTAACTTGTAATTATATATGAACTTTATAAGATTTTGAAACTTAAAATATTCATTGTTCAATTGTAAATTATATGTTTGGAATCCTAACATTGAACAGTCAAATTCTCTTTATATTGCATCTAGATACCTAACACCTGTATTTTAGAACTATAGATTTTTAATTCTACTGACACTTGAAAAATAGGAATTGATTTTATGTGATGCTTCCAAGCAGTTGTTATCTGAGATTTGTCTCAGATAGCTTGCATTCCTCCAACACAAAATGGAACCTGTTGCTTTATGGAACTGAGCAAACCTTGCATGACTTGGTCTTGATGAAATATGGTGTTTCCTATGGGCTAGTAATTTGTTTCTGTTATTTAGAGATTGGGTAATTTCTTAAATTGTGTTTTGTACTTTGTGGCTTCAAAATTAAGCTGCTATGATTCCAGATTTTCAAGTTTTTTTTTTTATTCTATTACCTAGAATTAGGAACACAAATTAGGGGGGATTTTGTTCTTATAACTGGTAGCTAAACCTGAAGATTTAGAGTTAAATCTGAACTCGTTCTCTTTTATCTGATGTCAGTGGGATGGTTTTCGTGGTGTTGAGGTATTCAAGGGTTGTGTTCATCACCTTCTTGGCTGTTTCTAGCACTTAAGAATTCTGAAAGAATAGCCTCACTTTCTTTCTGCCCTCAGTAGCAGGTGGACCTCAACTCCTCCAGATCAAGGTAGACAAGAAAAATATTTCCAGTATACTTTTAATTTCCCTGGTGTGTCCTTTCAAAAATTTCAGCTTACCATTAATGTTCCCACACCACACCATTATTTTATTTAAATTTTATTTTTTCCTTTTGCTTTAGACTTTTTTTCCCCATTATTATAAAGTCTTGGTTGAAATGATCACTTTTTCTCAAAATTCCATTCACCCTCTGTGATGGTTAATTTTGTATGTCTACTCTAGTAAGCTAAGGGATGCCAAGATAGCCAGTAAACATTATTTCTAGGTATGTCTGTGAGGCTTTTTCTGGAAAAGAATAACATTTAAATTGTAGACTGAGTAAAAATTACCTTCACCAATGTAGGTGTGCATCATCTAATCTGTTGAGAGTCGGAATAAGAACAAAAAGGTGAAGTAAGCTCTCTGCTTGAGCTTAAACATTCATCTCTCTTTTCTTCAGATGTAGACACTTCTGTTTTCTTTGTTTACAGGCCTTCAGATTTCACTTGGGCTTATACCATAGACTCCATGATTCTCAGGCTTTTAAATTTGAACTAAATTATACTGTTGGTTTTTTTGGTTCTCCATCTCAAAGATGACAGAGCATGGACTTCCTGACCTTCATAATTTTGTGAGCCAAATATATATATATATTCAGTTTCTTCTCTGAAGAACCCCCTTACAGATATTGGTATTGAGTTTAACACTAGTAGAACAGAATTCTAAAAATGAGTTATCTAAATTTGTTTTGGGGTTTCTGGAATTAATTCTCCAATCCTATTAGATTTAAAGATTCTAATTACTCTATTTCTAGTAGTAAAGAGTGCACTAGTAGTCCATGACATGAATTCTTTATAGAGATATGTCAACTATCTTCATTGAATACTCCTAATGAACCATTTATAAGAAGCAAGGAGCTACATAGCTATAGATGATATTTTCAAATATTTTTGGTCAGCTGAGGAATATAATGATGTTGGTTTGTTGATCCTATTGTCATTGGATGAAATGATGGAAGAAAAGGATAAATTCGAGGATTCTAATTTCCAGCTCAGGTGCCATATTAATGACCCTAGAGCTTCTATGTGTGCCCTGAAGGAGACCCTATCTCATGTAATGGTTAAAAATCCAGTGCAGAACCTCATCCCTGTGATTGGTTGAGTTACAAGGAAAGCCTAACTTGCAGCCTCACAGGTGTCTACTGTTAACACGAGGATGCTGACTGAGAAAGACTGGCATCTCTAAGCTGAGGTGGAAATGTATGGGAAGACACTGATGAAACTGGGGACATTGAGCACTAAAATTTTGATTAGTTTTCTTTGCCAGTGAAAGAAGACTCTTCACCTCCAGAAATATACTCTCCACCTAGAGTAGTAGCAGTCTTTCTACCTTCATCCGAGGAGATTAACTGCATTGCCTGAGGAAATGGTAATGGCCTCCCTTGAGGCAGTTGCTATGCAAGACCATGCTGAGACTTCTCAGTATTCACCCCCAACACCTCTCTTTGCTTCTAGACCTATAACTAGACTCAAATCCCAGCAGGCCCTTGAAAGTGAGGTACAGAGTGTGACCCATGAGGTGGCACAATGAACTTCAAAAAAAAAACTACTTAATTTTTTAATTCATACAAGCAAAAAACTAGGGAACACATATGGCAATGAATACTAAAGGTGTGAGATAATGGTGAAAGATACATTAAGTTGGATTAGGTAGGATTTATTGATAGAGGTCTGCATTTAATGTTGCAGCTCAGAAAGCTGGGAAAGGCTCTAACAGTTTGTTTAATTCACAATGCCTAGTGACCCTCTTGGGGACACAAATATCTTTATGTATTTTGCCTATTCAGAGAGGCCTATTCACATACCTCTTTCCCAAATTTCTTTGTCACCAGTTTTTCAATCATGTTTCTTCTGAGGTCTTGACCACCCATCCAAGCCATTGGCTACAGCTCATAAATCAATATATCTAGTCATCTCTCTTTCTGAGCAAAAATGCACAGTCAGATGCATTACCTGAAGTTTTGCCACTAGGAGGATTTCCTTTCACCACTGTCCTTCAGGGATGTCCCAGAGAGAAGCTGTGTGGCTACAGTTGCAGATCTACCTATAAGCCATTTCAGGTCCTCTCTTCCTCTGCCACTGATTATAGGGCACTCCCCATGGAGCCATAGGTGCAGGCCAGGAGGGAAAAGGCAGTGTAGCAAGAATGGGAACCATGGGCATTTATACCACTTTATATAACTTACTTGTTCCTTGAGGGCCTACTAAAGCCTGATTAGATATATACCACTTATATTTGGTAATGGAATGTTGCTCTACACGCTCAATAGTATGGCTTGGTGGGTCAGATAGCATCTATTTAATGAAAAGCAGCTCAAGTTTTATGGTAACTTGTTGGCCCATGGCTAAGGGCTCATTCTCTGCTAAGGCTCAGTAGCAGACCAAAAGCTGTTTCTTCAAAGGAGAATAATTAGCAGGGCCTTTCCTCAAAATCTTAAAGATGTGCATTGCAATTCACCTATAGGGGCCTGCTAAAGGATCAAAATAGCATCTGTATTTGTCACCAATACTTCAAGCACCATTGGATCTGCTGAACATATGATCCAAGTGGCAGAGCATCTTACACAGCAGCCTGAACTAATTGCCAGCCTTCTGGTTCTTGGCCTCCCTCAAAGCTAGCATCTTTTTTGGGCACTAGATAAACATGTTGAAGTAAAATGAAAATTATGTTGCCTCCAAGAGATGACTCCAAAGGTGACCTTAGCAGAGAAAGATTTTAACAATTAAGAGAATACCTATTCTCTGGATTCCAGTCAGCTCCTTTTGCAAGCACCCATACCCAGTGGTCTCATGAACATATTAGCTGTGGTGGCAAGGATGAAGGTTTATGCATGGACTTAGGAACCTTGACTTTCACTTATCGAGGCTGATCTGGCCTTGGCCATAGCTAAGTGCCCAATCTGCTAGCAGCAGAGATCGACATCGAGCCTCCAATATCACACCAGTCCCCAGGGTGATCAGCCAGTTACCTGGTGGAAAGTTGATTACATTGGACCTCTTTCAACCTAAAAGGGGCAGAGTTTCATCTTACTGTAGTAGATACATGAGATATGGATTCGTCTTCCCTACTCACAATGCTTCTGCCAAAACTAACCATCTGTGGACTTATAGACTGTCTTGTCCAGTGTCATAGTATTCCACAGAGCATTTCTTTTGATCAAGTAACTTATTTCACAGCAAAAGAAGTACAGCAATGGGCCAATGATGATGGAATGCATTGGTCTTACCATGTTCCCCACTGTTCTAAAGCAGCTGACTTGATAGAAAGATGAAATGGTCTTTCAAAAGATTCAGTTATAGTGCCAGCTAGGTGACAATACTGTGCAGGGCTAAGGTAAATTTTTCCAGAAAGCTGTATATCTTCTGAGTCAGCATCCAATATATAGTGTTGTTTCTCCCATAGCCAGGATTTATAGTTCCAGGGATTAAAGGGTGGAAATGGAAGTGGCATCACTCACTCTTACTTCTAGTGACCCCTTAGCAAAATTTTTGCTTCCTTTTTCCATGACTGTGTGATGTGCTGGCCTAGAAATATTAGTTTCAGAGAGATACAACAATGATTTAATTGAAGTGGAAGTTAAGACTGCCACCAATCCTCTCTGGGCTTCTGTTGCTTCTGAATAAACAAGAAATAGAGAGAATTAAGGTGCTGGCTGGGGTGATTGATCCTAAATTCCAGGAGAAATTAAACTCTTACTCTAAGGAAAAGTACATCTGGAATACAGGAGATCCCATAGGGTGTCTTTTAGTATGACCATGCCCTGTGATTAAGATCAATGAGAAACTATAACCCAGTCTCAGGGAGACCAGTAATGGCCCAAACCCTTCATGAATGAAGGTGTGGTTCACCCCACAAGGTGAAGAACCACAAACAGCTGAGGTGCTTGCTGAAGGCAAAGGGTAGTAAAAGAAGGTAGTTATAAATACCAGCTAGGACCATGTGACCAGTTACAGAAGGAAGGACTGTCATTGTCATGAGTATTTTATCCTTATTTTATTATAAATATGTTTGTGTTTATATACATATATCAAGCAAACAGCTTTGTTTTCTTTTCTCTTTTATTACCTTATCAAGTAATATGAAATGTATTGACTTTATATCAGTATTGAAGTATTGGTAATTTTACATCTTAGTATTTAAGTTACAGGATATTAGGAGAAGAATAAACATCACTCAAGGACTTTGCTTCCTCTTCTGGGGAAAGTATTAGTGCAATTTTGGTTGTGAGCAGGATAGCTGTATCATGTTAGGCGGTATTATGATCTTGTTAATGTCTTTATTTGGACATTAAGTATGATTTAAGATGATAAATATGGATTCCAAGTTGATGAGGGGTAGACATGTGACTACAATTACCTGATTTCTGGTTTTTCAGCTTGCAGACAGCATATTGTCATATTGACAGCATGAGTCAATCCATATTATAAATATAGATATTTATATATGCTATTGCTTCAATGTTTCTCTGGAGAAGTCAGAATATACTTTCATATACTAACTCAGTTATTCTTCATTGGTCTGAATTATAGTGAAAGATGTATTTTGTTTTTTGTTTCTATTTTTTTTCCTGAGAATTAAGTTGACCTTAAGGCAACTCAGGAAAAAACCTGATACATCTGATTTTAGAACTGAACCTCAAGTTGATTCTTCTCCTCCATATCAATTACATAATATTAATTGTATTATACAATTAAATTTTGTTTCTCTAGTAATTTCTACATCCTCATCATCTATAGCTTTCATAATTTCTAAACTAGCATCATATATAAATTTTAAAAAATCTTTCTGTATCTCTCATCACATGCAGGATTTTCTAAGTGCAATAAAAATCTCATTTCAAAACCTCTCATTCATTATTTGTTCTCCCTAGTACACAAAATGGTAGCCTCTAGTAATGGAAGCAAAACAGTATTTGAAAAATAATTCAAATTTAAGTTAATTTATCTTTTTAATGTGCATTTTATTATAATAAAAGAGATGTTATAGAGGAGTATGTGATGACCATGTACACTAAATATAAGAGCTATGAGCATTCAGAAGGAAGTGAAATAATGTATGGCCTTAGTGAGGGAGTAAGATTCAAGCAGGAAGGATGGCAAGATTCAGAGAGGCAGAAAAACTTGGGATGGTGTGAACAAAAATTTGAAGATTTGAAAGCATAAGGTGAGTTTTGAAGAAAGCTAACCTGTTTGGCTAGATCGAAACATTTGAGGAGGATTGAGTTAATCTGTAAACCTATAAGAATTCAGATGGAAGAGGAACAGAATTCTAGAGATGATCAAATTGTTAATGCTTGAAGCACTGAAGACTGAATGGCATTGTTCTCTATAAAAGGAAAGTTTGGTATGTGGGGAGAGCAAGTGGGTAAAGTACAGGTTGGACTCCGTAGTGTTGGTCTCAGTAGTGTTAAGCTATCCTCTTTGAGATTACAAAAGAAAAACCAGGCAAACTGGATGAAAGAACTGTTCAGAGCTTTATCAGTGGATGTTCTATCTACAGGCATTTTTATAAACTCATTGTGTCTTGCTAGTGTAAACTTTTAGAAAAAAAAATCTGTTGCTCTTCCTTCTCATTTTCATACTGCTTTGCTGCTCACCAGGAATTTTATGGTGCTCATACAGAAAGGCTCAAGTCATGATGGGCATCCCAAGAGCAAGAAATGAATCTGATGTTAAATCTGGGTTTGGCTTGCATGTAGAGATGAAGAGATGTTCTTGTTCAAGTCTGGCATTTGCTTAGATGTTGAAGTCCCAACGTTTCAAGCTCAACTCAAAACCCTTTGGTGTGTTTTGAGTTTGGCTCTTGGCAAAGCATGATTTCCTGTTTCTAAGAAAAAAGACTCATGAGAGAGCCTCAATAAAGCTTCTTGGACATCAAAACAACATTTTGATGAATTAATTGTAAATGAATCAGAAACATATGGATGCATTCTCTTGAGACACACATGTGTTTAAAGGGGGGGGTGCTTGTTGCTTGGGGGTAAATGTGTTTTGGGTTTATCAAATACAAAATGCTTTGGAGGGGAAAAGAGCAAAAATGGTAAATTGGAACCTCTGCCTTTCCTTTAAATAGACAGGCCCATTTACAATTTTATTTACTGCCACCTATTGTTGTTCCAGAAGAAATTTAGCAGTCATGACTAATCACAACCAGTCAGGCCTAGCTGTTTACATCATTACATACAAAAATACCTTGGAGATTTTGCAGGTTCAGTTCCAGACCACTGAAATAAAGCAAATATTGCAATAAAGCGAGTCACACAAATTTTTGGTTTCTCAGTGCATATAAAGTTATATTCATGCTATACTTAGTTTATTAAGTACACAATGTACATGCTTTGATTAAAAAACACTTTATTGGTTAAAAAAACAACAACAAAAACCAAAAATCAAAAATGCTAACCATCATCTGAGACTTCAGTGAGTTGTAAACTTTTTGCTGTTGGAGTATTTTGCCTCGGTGGTGCTGGTTGCTGATTGATCAGGGTAGTGGTTGGTGAAGGTTGGAAGGGCTATGGCAATTTCTTAATATAAGAAGTTGTTTCTTATTTTAATATAACAATGAAGTTTAACACATTGATTGACACTTCCTTTCATAAATCATTTCTCTATAGCATGTGATGCTATTTGATAGAGTTTACTAGCAATACAACTTCTTTCAAAATTGAGTATTCTCTCAAGTTCTACCACTGCTTTATCGACAAAGTTTATATAATATTTTAAATACTTTGGTATCATTTTAACAGTTTTCACAGCAAACCACTTTCAAAAGAAAGAAAGAAAGAAAGAAAGAAAGAAAGAAAGAAAGAAAGAAAGAAAGAAAGAAAGAAAGAAAGAAAGAACTTTCTCTGCTTATCCATAAAAAGCAACTCCTCATTTGTTGAAGTTTTACCTCAAGACTTCAGCAGTTTAGTCACATCTTCAGACTCCTTTTCTAATTCTATTTTTCTTGCTGTTACCACATCATCTGTAGTTACTGAAGTCTTGAACCCCTCAAAGTCATCAATGTTGATATTTGACCTCTTTCTGTGGATCATGAGTGTTTTTAATGGCACATGGAATGATGAATACTTTTCAGAAGGTTTTCAATTCACTTTACCCAGATTAATCAGAAGAATCACTATCTATGGCAGTGATAGTTTTATAAAATGTATTTTTTTAAATAATAAGACGTGAAAATCAAAATTACTCCTTGATCTGTGAGCTGCGGAATGGTTGTTGTGTTAGCAGGCATGAAAACTGCATGAATCTTTTTTGTATGTCTGCATCAGAGCTGTTGGGTGACCAGGTGCATTATTATTAGTGAGTGGTAATATCTTGAAAGGAATTTTTTCTTTCTGAGTGATAGGTCTCAACAGTAAGCTTAAAATATTCAGTAAACCATGTTATAAATACATGTGCTGTCATTCAGGCTTTGTTTTATTCATAGAGCACAAGCTGAGTAGATTTAGCATAATTCTCAAGGGCCCTATAGGGTTTTCAGAATGGTAAATGAGCACTGGCTTCAACTTAATGTCACCAGCTGCAGTAGCACCTAACAAGTGTCAGCCTGTCTTTTGAAGCTTTGAAGATTTCTCCTCTCTGGCTATGAAAGTCCTAGATGGCATCTTCTTCTAATATAAGGCTATTTCATTTACATTGAAAATCTGTTTTGTGTAGCCACCTTCATTAATTATTTTAGCTAGATCTTCTGGATAACTTGCTGCAGTTTCTACATCAGTACCTGCTGCTTCACCTTGCACTTCTATGTTATGGAGACTGTTTCTTTCCTTAAACCTCATGAGCCAAACTCTGCTAGCTCCAAGCTTTTCTCTTGCAGCTTCCTCACCAATCAAAGCCCTCATAGAATTGAAGAGAGTTAGGCCTTGCTTTGCATTAGGCTTTGCTTTAAGGGAATATTGTTGCTGGTTTGATGTTCCATCCAGACCACTGACATTTTCTCCATATCATCAGTAAGGCTGTTTTACTTTCTTATCATTCATGTATTCACTGAAGTAGAACTCTAAATTTCCTTCAAAAACTTTCCTTTGTATTCACTACTTGGTAAACTGTTTAGCACAAGAGTCCTAGCTTTTGGCCTCTTTTGGCTTTTGACATGCCTTCCTCACTAAGATTAATCATTTCTAGGTTTTGCTTTAAATTGAGAAACAAGCAACTTTTTTTTTTAAACTTGGGCTCTTAGGGACCATTGCAGGGTTATAAATGGGCCTAATTTCAATATTATTGTGTCTCAACAGTAGGGAGACCCAGAAGGAGGGAAAGAGATATGGGAACGACCAGTCAGTGGAGCAGTCAGAACACGTGTAACATTTATCAATTAAGTTCACCATCTTGTATGGGTGTAGTTCATGGAGCCCCAAAACAATTACAATAATGTCATCAAAGATCACTGATTTCAGATCACCATCACAAATATAACAATGAGAAAGTTTGGAATATTGTGAGAATTACCAAAATGTGATATAGAGACACAAAGTGAGCAAATGCTGCTGAAAAAAATGGTGTGATAGACTTGCTCCAGTCAGGGTTGCCATAAAACTCAGCTCGTAAAAAATAAGGCAATATCTGTAAAACATAATAAAGCAAAGCACAATAAGATAAGGTATGCCTGTAGTTGTCAGTCTTAGCGGCATGAGAACCTAGAAAAGGCATTTGAGGCTTAGGAAAAAATAGATCTTGTTTTCATGTTATTAGCAGAGTTCAAATTTGACTATCTAGTGAGAATTATTGTCTCATAAATAACTTGTAAATCTACTCATTTTTTATTGAATAAACTTTTGTTCTCTTAAATGTTATGGCTGAAATACAAAAAAGTTTTCTGGAAATTCTGCTTTAAAAACTAATGGAACTACAATAAAATATCACTTCACACATATTAAGATGGCTCCTTCACAAAAGCAGTAAATAACAAGGCTTGGCGAGGATGTGGAGTAATTGGAACGCTTGCGCACTATTTGTGGGAATTCAGAATGGTGCAGCTGTTATGGAAAACAGTATGGCAGTTCTGCAAACAAATTAAAATAGAATTACACATGATCTAGAGTTCCACTTTTAGATATATTTCCCCAGAGAATTGAAAACAGGGACTTGAAGAGATGTCTGTATACCCAGATTCATAGCAACATTATTCACAATGGTGAATAATAGCCAAAAGGTGAAAACAACTCAAGTGTCAATTGAAAGATGAAAGGAAAAAGAAATTATGATATATACACTACAAAGAAATATTATTCAACCTTAAAGAGGGAAATTCTGACACATGCTACAACATGGATAAACCCTGAGGACATGATGCTAAGTGAAATAAGCCAGTCACAAACAAATACTCTATGAGTCCACTTATATGTAGTACCTAGAGTAGTCAAAATAAAAAAGCAGAAAGTAGAATAGTGAATGCCAGGGGCTACAGGAAGAGGAAAATGGAACTTGTAGAAAATGAGCACAAGAGTTTCAGTTTTGCAAGTTGAAAATAATTCTGGAGACGGATGATAATATTTTCACAACAGTCTGAATGTACTTAATGCTGCTGAACTGTACACTTAAAAATAGTTTAGATGGTAAGTTTTATATTATGTATATTTTGCTACAATTAAAAAAACAACAATATAAGAGGTTTTCATTTGGATACTATTGACCAGAATAGTCTAAAGTACATATAATGTCTACAATCCTAGAGATTTTGTCCTCTGGCTCAGTGGAATCCAATTTTTTAATTAGAATGATTTGGTTACACCTTTGAGCAGATTACCCCTCCGACCCCACCCCCCCACCCCCCACTCACCCATCGCATACCTTCTGCTTTAACCACCTCGAACTAAAAGTTCTGTTATATTTCCCTGACCCCAAAGGCTGTGCTTGGTATTCAATTCAGTGAGCTGAAAATTCACCTAGAAATTAATTTTATGTTTGGTAAAGGAAACATATTTTGATTTGACAAGTTCTGTTCCCATGAGGATGGTCCTATTTATTTCTGCATATTATGCAACTTATATGAAGTCTTAATGGAATTATTTATATATAGGGAATAAAGAAATTGTTGTTTCTTGGTTAAGTCTTATGAAGGGCAATTTCACCACTGCATAAAACATACTCTGAATGTTTCTTTCCCTCTTATACTTATAAGCACTTTATCTTCATTCAAGAAAAATGGGAAAAAAATATATGGTTTATAGATAATATGATTGATTTATAAAATAGCTTATTCAAAAAAGGATTTGAAATAAATTGCAAATAAGAGAAGGTAAAAAGAAAAAAATAAGTTAGTGGTAAAGTTAAGACTGGTATAAACAGGCCATGCACTAGCTCTGTTATTAAGTTTGGCTCTGGGCTTTCTAACCAAGAAAGCCAAGGGTAAAATACATATTAGAAGATTCACAGAAATGAATCTTGTTCCATCTACATGACAAAAGGCCTCTTTAAGTATACTAGAGATGTTAGTTTAATTTTATTTTAATCTTTATTTTTACGTACTTCAACTCACTAACAAGATGTGTCTGGTTCTATAAAGTGGCTGAGAGACCCATGATTTACTAGCTTTAACAGATGACAAGGAAATTGATACAATCTATGAATTATCTTTTTTTTTGGAATCATCAAGATCTTTACTTCTCCCTTTATTTCTTCAACCTCTTTCAATCATCTATTTTTTAAAAAAATTACTATCTTCTAGAAAGGAAATAAGGATTACATACATAAGAGGAAATAAAATTCAAGTTTGTTCATTTTTTGTTTGTCTACCTAATTTATTAAATAAAGTCTCGATTTTAGTTCTTAGTTCTTTCTGTTTTAAATATTTAACTAGAGGCTTAAATAACTAGATGACTTTGGGACCTTCTCTGGTCCTGATAATGTGCTATGTTAGCAGTTGGTAGATTGAAAGAGTGGAAATGGTGTTAGAATAAGATTTAGCTAGAGCTAGCAAATGGTTTGAGAAGTTACCAGCTTGTATGTTCCTCTTTCACAGTCTCTAACACAGGGAAGGTGAGACTGATAGTCTTCTAGTAACTTCTCAGTTCTACATTATACAAATTGTCTAATCTTGCTCTTCAAAATAGACCTAATAACGTGGAAATCACTTTTGGTGTAGTGTTATCTTTCAATAATCTCTTTTTAATAATCTCTTGTTAGGAAATGTTGGTAATTAAAAGAACTACTTAAAAGTGCTCTGAGTTCTTTGAGGAAATAGTGCAAGAAGAATGCTTTCTGTAATTAAAAGAACGAGGCATTCGTGAGGGGAAGAGGGAAGGAGGTTGGGATGTCATCCTAGGATAAAAATGACTACTTAATATACACAATGGAATTTGGCAGTCTAGATTGTTTGGGCTTTATTTCCATTCACTTAAAACAAGTGTTGTGTGTGGGAAGGAGTTTGTGGGAAATGGGGATGGAGGAGATATAATTTATTTCGGGTATTGTGCATTAGTCATTTTTCATCTGCGAAGTCACCACCTGAAAGAAACATCAGATAGCAATAGACGTCATTCATAAGCAATACGTTTTGTTTTAAGAGAGACTTTTATGGATGTGATTAAGCTCCGTTACACATCCTATGCCACAGGACCGGAAGCATTCTCATTGTGTATTCTCACTTGTGAAATGCCACAACTCAGGAAATACATGAACTTTAAAAACTATTCTGGCTGGATCCATACATGCTTTGGGAACTGGGGGAGGGAGCTAGAATAATCTGATCACTCAAGCCTTGATTGTTTAGAAATTTAGTTGTAAATCACCCAGATGATGTCCTTAATTTTCTGTGGCCTTTTTGGAACTAGATACAGTTGCTTCTGCATCCAAATGCAATTTACTTTTTTCATTTAACTACTTCAAATTATGTGCACGGTAATTTACTGGTACAACTTGGAGGAATCATTATACACTGATTTACTGTAATTCTCCACAATGTTGCTTATGATGATCTTAATTTAAAACTGGTGAACAGGGTTATTTTTAGTGTAACTTAAGTATTTTGCTAGAAGGAATGTAAAAATCTTTATAAAAGTACAAACAGCTTTCATATGAAAGTAAAGCCCTGGGTTAATATATATCTAGATAAGTCATTGACCAAACAGACACACTGGTGAACAATCTGAAAAGGTGGCAGCCGTGAGGTGGATTCATGATGTGAGCTTTTTCTTTCTCAAATAGGGCCATACTTGGAAAATATTCCAGACTTTATTGACATAGCAAATGATCAAATATATTTGATTTGAATTTAAAAAAGTTAAAAATATTTTGAGAAAGAGCACATAGTAAGTAATGCCATTTTTCATATATCTGAGTTAATAGTGAGTTATAATTTTATTTGGGTATATAAATTTTTCTTTGATCTCTGTGTTATTATTTCCTAATACTAAATTATCAATACTTTAAATTGTTTTATCTACAGTTTAATTGATTAATTAAATGTAAAATGTAAAAAGCTTTATTTGCCCTGCCACTCTCTTGTTTGACAAAGGCTGTCATGACACAGAAGTCCAAAACCAAAGACAATAGCAAAAGCCAAACAAAATTAGTGAGAAGGAATGTCTGTCTAAAAGTCAAAAGAAGCCACTTGGAATATTTTTATAAGTTTAATTCTTTTATAAGCTTCCTACTGATTCAAAACAAAGCTCATATTTAATAAATTCATTGGGGAATCTAAGTTTGGTCACAAGAATGTGTCGTTGGGGTAGTCTTTGAAAAATGTGAGATACAAAACTGGTGAGTGACATTGCTTAAGTCCAGATAACAGGTGTTCTTGGAAGGCTTTTCGCCCCAAACTTTGTAAATAGACATTAACCTCTGCATTTTGAATGTTTTAGGTTACTTTCTGACTGGGACCTGATAGCAATCCCTCATCATGGTTCAAGGTATAAAACATCTTGAGAATTATTCAAGGATCTCTACAAAAAACTTTCTCAATAATTTAACTTTTTATCATCTATTTAGAAAAAAAAGTTTAGTTAAATTGACTAATTTAGTTAAATAACCCATATAATTTAAAAAATGTTAATTGTGATAAAATACACAAAATGTAAAATTTACCATGTTAACCATTTTTAAGTGTACAGTACAGTAATGGTAAATACGTTCACACTGGTGTGCACCCATCTTCAGAATGCCTTTCATTTTGCAAAACTGAAACGATATATCCATTAAATAATAACTCCCCATTTTAGTATCCCTCCACCCCTGGCAACCACCTTCTTCTTTTTGTCTCTATGAATGTGACTACTCTACGTACCTCATATAAGTGGGATTATTATATAGTATTCTCCTTTAGTGTCTGACTCATTTCACTTAGCATCCTGTCCCAATGGTTCCTCCATGTTGTAGCATGTGTAAGAATTCCCTTCCTTTTTAAGTCTGAATAATTGGCCATTATATGTATAAATAACAATCTTTATCTGTTCATCTGTTAATTGACACTTGAACTGCTTCCACCTTTTGGCTATTATGAATAATGTTGCTATAAGCATAGGCGTACAAATATCTTTTTTTAATAGAATTTTTTTTCCTACAGATTAGAGAAGAAACAGCTTCTGAGGCAGTTAACTTAAAATATATATTTAATTTTTTCTTTAAAATTCTGAGTATAATTTATAGGGAGCTATTTGAATGATTGGTATTAAATTCTCTATCACATTGTGAGTAATTTCTGTGTGACTCATATAAGGTAGTGTTGACCTTTCCCTACCATTTAACTCATGAACAAAGGAAAATTATGGATTAAATTAAATGAGGTCAATTTAGACCTCTGATTCTTAATGCTAAATCAAAATCTATATGATACTACTTGATTCTACTTTGAGAATCATGATACGTTAGCATAATCTTTATATAGATCAGATGTAAATTTCCAGTGAAGTAATTGGGGTTGTGTTCTGATTTCTCCTTTTAAATTTCATCTTAATGACTGAACAGCACTTTTTGTCTTATTCATTATCCAGTCGCTACTTTAGTTATGCATTGTATGAATTTTTATGGACCCCTTACTATTGCAGGCACTTTCTTATGTGGTGGACATATAGCTATGCATAACACAGACAACGTCCTAAACTGCACAATGTTTACATTATAGACAGTAAACAAATAATTCACCTTCCTTTTCTGAATTTTTGTTGTTGTGATCATGGAGAAGTGTTACAAAGGAAATAAGGCAGGGCAATAAGACAGTTGGAATTTTATTTAATGTACAATATGAAATTCTTGGATAGTTCTGAGAGTGTTATGTTCTAATTTCAACTTTAAAAAATCACTGGCTTTGAGTGAAGAGAATCTGGGGATCAAAGGGTAAGGGCAGAATCATAAAGACCAGTCAGGAAGCTGTTACAAGACAACTTAGAATAGAGTGAACATTGAGAGATGTGTGGATAGTGACATTATATTTTGCAGACAGGGCTGACAGAACATATTGCTACTCTACTTCTTGCTACTACATAAGCACACATAGTCATACCATATTCTGTATAGATTTATCAATTAGAATTCTTTCAGCCACAAGTAAGAAATACCCCAAATGTAACTGGCATGAATTACTGTAATCGCTATTAAATCTGAATATACTTAAATGTGGTTTTGGTAATTTGTATGTCTCTTTCGTTTTCAATTATTTTCTTGCTAGATCATTTGTTCTACCTTAGTACTTTTTCTTTTTCTTTTCTTTTTTTGTACTTTTTCTTACTAACTCATCATGTTTAATATATTAAGGATATTAAACATTTTGGGTAATGTGTGATGAGAATGATTTCACTTTCACATTTTTTTATTTGCCTTTAATTTCCTTGACAGTGATTTTAACATTCAGATATTTTACATTTTTATATAGCCAAATGTAAATATCATTTTAAATTCTGAATTTTCAATTTTTTTCTCAGAAACAGTAACTCTATGTACATAGAGATTAAATATGTTCACACTTATATTCTACCATAAAATGTTGAAATTCTTTTTTATTATGATGTTGAAATATTATACAGTAAAAAGTAAACAAATTATTGTCAATCAAAGGCAATAACTATCATTAATTTGGTATTTATTAGTTGAGATGTTTTCAACAATGTTCTAATGTACACTGTTTTTAACTTGCTGTTTTTACTAATATATATTTTACATTTTTACATCACTTTATATCTTCTGTAAAATGATTTTTATAATTCTGTGATTTATATTTATTAGATTTAGTTTATTCAATAATCTTTTTCTTTGACATTTTCAATTTTCTACTATTGCAAACATAATCGCGAGGATACTGTGGTGATTAAATCTTTATGGATGTTTGCTCTTATTTCTTTAGGATTTATTTCTAACATAAGTTTGTATATCAAGGGTGTATATATTTTAAAGTCTTCCATCAGGACAATAGACTGGTACTTTTGAAGTTTGGACTATGAAGGCTGCCTGAGAATTCTGGTTCTACTCCTCACTATGTCTCAAATTCTGAGTGTCATTTGTTTCTTTTGTATATAATTTGTAAAGTATATACTTCAAAATTGTTATGAAGATTACATGAGCTTAATATACATACTAGCTTCAAAGAGTGATTGATGCACAGTGAGCAATGAAAAGATGTTTTTTATTATTATGAACTACCAAAATGTCCTTTTAAGTATTGTGCTTATTTACAATTTTAGCATTATATTAAGAATTCTCATTTAGATAGGGTTATTATTTATTTTTTAATTTTATTTTACATTTTTTATTTTTATTTTATTTTTAAAAATTATAAATTTTTTTATAATTTTAATTTACATCTATTTAGCTTCTAGCAAAAAAAACATTTTTATTCATGTGTACATTATTATGAACCTTTTATTCATAATAGCTGATATACATATTTTTTTTTATTTCTGAATTACTTGCTTAGATATTTCCCCGAATCTGCAATGAGATATTTCTTATTTATTAAGATTTTTAAAATGTACTGATATTAACTCTTATACCTTAAATGCTACAATTATCTCCTGTCAGTTTATTTTTTAATTTGTATATGTATTTGACCTAATTTTCAGTTAAATATAAAAAATTGAGAGGGATAGAAATTGTGATACAATACTTTTTTTTTTAATAATAAGAGCTTCTTTCTGTGATCACTAACCTGTTTGCTAAATTACTTGAAACTTACAGACATGATAGGCATTAAATACAGCTTTACAGATCAAGTTAATAATAAAGCAAAAACAAATTAGGAAGAGAGAGAGAGAAAGAGAGAGAGAAGAGGAGGGCAGTGGATGGGAGGAGAGATACCCCTCAGTAATTCTTAAGAAGATTTGGGACTATCCCAGTTGGCCCTGTGATTACAGATCTCAAGTTGGTCAGATCTAGTTTTAGGAAACAAGGAAGGCACTTCACCAAAGCTAAAATTATTTTCAGTGTAAAAGCCCACTGAATTGGAAGAAAATTTTTCTCCTAGATCTGTCTTTGGAACTTAAAACACTAGTCTTTAGTGCACTCAAAGAAAAGTAATTTCTAAAGCCAAGTTTAAGAAAAGATTTACAACTATATTTATCTTAAAAACTAATGGTTTCATTATTTAGATATTTGGCTTAAGTTCATCTGGTGTGTATTAGGGCTCATGGAAAAATCAGGTTCTCACTTAATTTACATTCAAATGATTGACTAATTTCTCTAGTTCCATTAATTTAAAATTCACCATTTCAGCATGCATTTAGAAGATGGTATTTATAATAGTTAAATTTATACATAAATTGATTTGTATACTACTATCCCAATAGAAATACTGTTTTTATTATCATGAGTTTAAAGTACGTCTCACTCTCTGAAAAGATATTAAATCTCTTCTTTCTGACTCTTGTTCTTTAACATTTTTTTTTTTTTGGCTAACCTCTCTTTCTTATTTACTTTCCAAAGAAGTGTAGCATTTCTAAAGAAAAAAAATTAAAACTATTCCAGATGGATTTTTTCTAATTTTTGAAAACTTATGTATAAATTCAGTCAGGTTGCTATATTTATAGCATGTTTCCATCTGAGACCATTATATATATATACTATATAAGGTATTCTTGGATATTAAACATTTTAAAATTTGAATTATCAATGAAATATTGTTTCCTCATATATTCCTTCAGAGAATTACTGACTGCTTTTCAAATTTTGTATTATCTTTAATTTTTAGCAGTTTTACTATTTATTTGATATGTATTCTGCTTGTGTTTATAATTTGATATATTTAATTATTTTGAGAAAATTTTTGGTCATCGTCTTTTCAAACATTTCTTCTGCTCATTCTATCTTTTTCTCCTAGTGTTTCAATTATATGTATATTAACTCTTGGATAATATTTAATGACCTAATATACATAAATTAGGTCATTATATAAATGGATGGTCTGTTTTGTTTTCACTGTTTTACTCTTTGAGTTTTAGTTTGAATATGTAAAAATAAGATATATTGACTTATTTTTTAGTATAGTTTCTTTTATCACCTATAGTAAAGCTATGAATGCGTTCATCTAAAGAATTCAGCTCTGATATCGTGTGTATTTTATTATAATATTTCCATTTGACTATCATTTCTCTGTTGAAATTTCCCATTGTTTATCCATATTTTCCATCTTTTCCACTAAGCTTCTGGCATATTAATAATAATAATTTTTAAATTATCTTTTTGATTATCCCAGCATCTGATTAATCTCAGTCTAATTATTTTGATTGCTTTAGTTCTTGACAATGAGTAATTTTTTCCTTGCTCTATTTTGTGATTCATAATTTTTTGTTGAATCCTTAACATGTTATAGTAGATACTAAGGTAAGTTGTATGCATACCTGGAAATGGGCATGCTTTTTCATCTGTCATGCTGTTTGTGTGGAGGTTTGACTTAGTCAGGAGTTGAGCTATCTTTGGGTTTTGTTGTTGCTATCATTACCCCTAATGCACCACCAAGTTCAAAATTCTGCCAGTTGTCTTTTTTTTTTGTCTTGTGGTCAAGGTCAGAGAGTTTTTAATCAGTATTCTTTCTTACCCCTCAGTTTTCAACCATCCCTGCAGATCTGGACCACAGAGGGGGCTCTTCCCAAGCTCCTTCCCTTCTCCCAGAAGTAGGCATATCTTGCTGTTACTCAGTACTAGGTTCATGGTGGGGGCGACAGGGTCCTCTGCTGTCCTTGTTCAATCTCAGTCTTAACCTCAGTCTTAACTGTGCTTGGATCTCAAGTTTAAGGCTTTCTTAGCATCCTGCCCATCCCTCTAGACCAGAAAGTCTCTGCCTTTATTTGTAGTTGATTTAGGGAGGGAGAGAGTTTGTTATCATTGCCACAGTGGTAGCAGACCTTTACTTAGTGTTGGTTTAAGATCCTAAACCAGAGATGATTTTCTGCCCTTCCTCCAGAGGTAGAAAATTTGTCTTATATCTTTCTTCAAGGACACCAATGTGTCCTATGGTTAGATAGGTTTGTAATTTCTCCCTAAGAGGTAGACAGATTTTGCTTCTATTCATCTATCTTCTAGAAGCAATTATTATCCATCTGTGTCCTGGTCAATAAAAAAAATTGCTACCCTCTTCCATCTAGCTGCCCATGGTTTTGCTTTGATGAGATCATTATATAAACTATCCAACTATTTTCCTTGTATGTTGGTTCTATGTTGTTTATTTCTTCACAGCAGGCTGGCACCATTAGCTCAAAAGCCTGTTAGGACCAAACTCAAATTTTTACACATCTAATTACTGAAAAATATAGTCTAAATTCACATATTTTGAGTGACATAGAGCCTGCTTGCTTTTCATATACCACAAAATAGCACCCAAAATCTGATTGTCATAGATACACAAACCCTGGGATTGATTATAAAAGACCTTAAGACACTGCTTCCCATGAAATTATTTGACCCCAAAACTCTTCATTGTGCTTCTGAGTAACATCATCCAGACACATAAGCTCCCTCACCAATATCTTCTCTCAGGAATTCCCTTGGCCTTTTCTCCTCTGGGTGGTGGTCCTGAGCCACTGTCTATGAAAGTTCTTATGCTGTGGAGACTCTTCCTCTACCTTCCCACATGCAAATCTGTCAAAATGCTACCCAAATAAAGTTCATTGTTCACTAGTCACCTTGTGATCATCTATTTTTCCTTAATCAGCCCCAAAACTCATAAACTCACTAAAAGCAACAATGAGGGTCAAGTGATTTTTGGTCATGATCAAGAAATTCATGTTGTCTAACCAGTCAGTAAAACAATTGACTGGCAAATCAGTCCTGGACATCTTTAAGTGGTTGAGACTGTAAATTTGGACTCTTTTATATGTTAGTTCTGCATAGCATTGCTCTGTGGTCTGTATTTTCCATGGTCTCCCCCTGTGTTTCATTAGCTTGGTCAAGCGGTAGCACCAGTATTAAAGTGACTTTTGGAGTCAGAAGCACTGAGCTGCTCATAGAAAGTGGTCAGCCTACGTGCTTGGGTTTCCCATAAGGCAGAGGCTGGACATTGTAAGACATTAGAACATAAATAAGAAAAAGGTAGAATTGCACACTTCTAGACCCAAGATGAGCTAATGGTGACCTGATAACAAACTATAGTGGCAGGAACTCCCCACAGCCAAGCTGGAGATTTGAGGTATTCTGAGACAAGAGGACCACCTCATTCCCTGGGGAATTGTATGGTATGTAAACAAGTTGATAAGGTGCAGTCATAAGGCTGAGGCCAGTTTTCTAAGTACATTTGAAGGAGTAAGTAGCCTTTGTAAGCAGCAAGCATGCCTCTGTGATTCTCAGTTGTGCCACCATGCTGTCATCATTATAGCTTTTTCTTAAATGGATATTGAGACGCCAACCCTAGGACTAAGCTAGCTAAAGTGTTGCTTTAAGTGAATAAAGGCCAGAACACTTATTTCCCTGTCCATCCCAGGACTCCAAAGAGGTAGCTATTCTGCTGAACACATACTCCAAACCATAAGACATGTGGCAGGCCTTGCTTGTGGCAGCTTCTCACCAAGAGGCCACCCAGAGAAAAGTGGGAAGCCCAAAGTCACTATGGAAGATGATACAGAGTGGGGGGACCCTGGGAAGGAGGACTGGTGCTTTTTAGATGAAAAGGCAGCACAGTGTCACCACCACAGTGACTAGGATAGTTTACCCTCTGCTTTGCCAGCAACCGCCCACGAAGTAATAAAGACAGAACAAACAAAAGTCCAAGAAGGATGGATAAATTTCAGTTGGCAAAGGAAACACAACCTCTCTCTCACCCTGGAGACCCAATTCTCCTAAAGGAGCTAATCCAGAAACAAATTAAAAAGGAGTTACCTGACCCTATGGAATGTTTCTGGTAGGGAGTTAGTGCTACTTAATGGGGACTGAATCTGAACGACTGGCAGTTGTGGTTCTGGATGCACATGAGGGTGTTCTGACTAAAGGATCTTGTGCAATTAGTGCCAAAGATGGGGATGACCCACAGAGGAGGCTTTGGACCCTGGTCCAAGTGTACTTTGCTGATGTGGATTTTTATAGCTTGGAAAGCTGTTCAGCTCACATTAGGTCTCATAATGGATTGGGCAGACTATCAATGGAAAATGTTAGCTGAGGCCAAAGATCTCTTCCACCATTTGGGGATTTTGGAGTGAGCTTATCAGTCAACAGATGGTGTTAAAGCATAATAACTCGGCAGATCCAGAGGAGACTGAAATGAGTCCTGAGTCCACCAGTCATTCCTCAGGGGGTCTTCTGGAAAATATAAATTCCTTTTATTTCAGTGATGGCTAATGCTAAAAAATTTAAAAGGCCATATATGCCCTGGATTTTAAAAAAGTTCAAATCACCATGTTTCAGGAGTTAGCCACACAAATTAAACAAGTGGCCTCAGAAATGGAACTCATGGTTGAATCTCATTGTACTTTTAAGGCCCGTGGCGTTAAAAGCCCTGTGTTACGTATTTGTTGATGGCGGGGTTAGGATGGGGTCTGTGCACCTGATAACACATCTTCCTATAGAAAACATTCAAGTTTTACAGATAGCCAGAGACACAAAATGTTACTCTCTTACTAAATGATTAAGTAAATCAAAGTCTTCTCCTTTTCGGATTTGTTCTTAATTTCCCACACAAAATGGGTAGAATGGCTACAAATGGATTTTGAAATCTTAGTTTGTGGCCTTATAAGATTGTGGATCATTAGAATACTTTATTAATGGCTCCAAACTCAGACTTTATATGAAATAACATGCAACTTAGATTGTAAAACAACAGGCCACCAAGGGAGAGATTATTATATAAATGAGCTCAAAATGGCATTCGTAATTTGGTCTTGTATTTACTTCTTAACAGTAGGCTGGGATCATTATCTCAACTGTTCATCAGAGCTAAATCCTAATTTTTAATCATACAAGTTTTAAATTGTGGCCCAATAAGCATATTTTTAGCCATTTAGAACCTGCCTTTACATATTCTGTGAAACTGCACCCAACATCTGCTAGACAAACCCTGGGACTGTAAAAAACCCCAGGCTCGCCTCTTCCTAACCAGCTTCTGGTGGTGCTGTCAATCCTTGGCATTCCTTTACTTGAAGCTGCATCAATCCATTTCTTGCCTCTGTTGTTATAATGCGTTCTCTCTGCATCTCTCTCCTCTTCTAAGGAAATCAGTTACAATGAATCATTGTAAAAGGGGATATTAAGAATATCCCCATCTGTTGCCAAGGCACCAGATTCAACACAGAAAGACCCTGTTTCCACCGTCTGCCTTAGTGGGACACCTATTCTAGTGTAGCTAAGGCAAATATAAATAGAGATGCACATAATTGAGGACAGAATTTTGCTAAAATCATGAAAATGTTCCAAAACTCCCTACTCTACTCTTATTTCTACCTGTCCATGTCTGTGTCTTCCATATCAAGGAAGAGGACAGTATTACCCTTGGGCACGCCTGCTTCTAGCAAGCAGTCATGTGGGTAAATGGCAAAGCAATCAATGAATGAAGGCCCTAGATAGAAAGCAGAATTCCTGTGCATGCTTCCTGATTCTACCCCAAAATAAGAATATTTCCCTCTTGCTGGCATCGACATATGTATTTGATATAGTCACTAGGAAAATATATATAGCCAGTGTTGTAGTCAATAAATATGGATTAGAATTTTTATATTGTCATTTACCAGCTATGTGGCCATAAGCATTCACACCTGTGAACTTAAATTTCTTCATCTGTGAAAATAGGTATTATACCTGTTTCACAGTAAGATAATGAATAGACACAAAAAAGATAAATGTTTATATAACTCTAAATCAGAAAGCTCTGTGTAAACTTATCAAAATATACCTTGGTCCAAGGACGGGAGCTTGTCATTAATTCCTCACTGCTCTAGACTGCTGCAACAGAAAACCCAATTTTCGAATCAGCACCAGCTGACACATGATCAGTTTACTTAATATGAGTAATTGATGGAAGAATATCAAGTGCATTATGTTCATATTTGTGTGTCAAGAAGAATGCTTAAAAGTGCAGATTAATATGCATTTCTAAGCAAGATCTTAATGAGAAAGTGAATATTATAACAGTCTATTCAATCCTGTGTTCCCAGTGAATATTAGAAACGTCCATTTATCCCTATGTTCTGTCTCCAGCAAAGGTATTTTGTGAGAACATATGACTATCTTCTTGCTATCTATTCTATAAATTTAGAGTTCCTTGCCCTCGATTTTAAGTCCTTTTAAAATAAGTGTATATGGTTTTATCATTGATTTATTTATCCATATCCCTAACAATGTTCCTTTCTGAAGAAAGGCAGAATAATAATGGATAGAGTGGCACATTATTGTCACTTTTGTGATGATTCCCTTATTTTTTGCCCACAGCAGGCCTCACTAATCAATAACAGAACTTTCAGCCTCAGAATCCTTCACAACCTGGTATTTCAAGCAGCCACTATGGATCTGTTTTTGGCTAGTTAGATGGAACCTACATGTCATCTTATCTACGGGTAAAGGAAGACTGCACAGGAAGTTGACAGGGGTACTTCACTCTTAGCATTCTTAGAGATCTGAGACATATCACACAACTTGTACAAAACTTTCTTTTCACATCTGTAAAACAAGAGAGTTCTGGTGGCTTTGTGATATGTCAACATGGCTAGGCTGAATTACATTTCCCATAATTTCCTTTTCTATATGTTTTCAGCTAACATTGGCCAAAAGAGGGATTCTTGTGGGAGACTTGGAGGACAAAAGTTAAGCTGCAGCCATTTTGTACATCACACCCATTGTCACTCATCTGCCAGCTCTGCTTGCTGGTGTGAGACAGCAGATGGGCCTGGGTTGTTCCACCTTAACAGGGATCCTCTTTCTGTTTCTATAAGTCTTGGGCCAGGTTTGTATGTATTTAAGTCTGACCAAAGTCCTTGGTTTCTGCAGGATATCATTATCAAGTTCAAAGGCAATAAGAACAGATGAAGTTTCATACCATTCTTCAGCTAGTGCTAGTGGGTTCCCACTTGATCTTACTCTCCTTCATCCCATATCCATCTTCCCTTTCCAATTATCTGTCCTGTGAACTTTAGATTCTAGAATTGAACACAAAGACAGCAACTTTACAGAGACCCACAATGGTATAATGTTAATTCTCTATAACAAATTAATATTTATCCTCGTGATTCTGCTTCTATGATTGATTCCTGACACAGAAATTAAAGTCACTTGTCAGATAATTTCTAAAATCCCACATTGCCTGTTATACATGGGAGGCCCAAACAGCAGAATGATTGGGAGCTCAGACTTTGTAGTCTAGGCTAACCCAGGTCCAAATCTTAGCTCTGACAGTTGCTCGTGTGTCTGTATACAACCTTTTCACCTCTTTGAATCTCAGGTTTCTTGTGTGTAATAGAGAAGTAATAACATTTACCCCTATCATTAGATCATTCTGAGGATTAAAGGAAATTATGGAATACTTGACATAGTGCCTGGCACTCAACACAGTAGTTAAAGAACTATAAGTATAGATTTTTAGTCTTACTATATTTTGAACTAACAAAGGGTGCCAAAATAAGAAATCTAAAAATCCTCATTAACTAATAAGCTACCCATGAGAAGAAAAAAAACCCAAATAATTTTATTAAAAAAAATTAAAATATTGCTTATACTTTGTTTATTTTCTTTTTCTTTAAGCTATAATTTGATATGTGAATGAAAAATCAGCTGCTTTGTATTCTGAAGCCAAATGCTTATCTATTGATTCTTTCTTAGGCTGTCTTAAGTCTGTAAATATCAATGTGGTACAGTGGAAAGCACATACAGAGGACTCTTTAGTCCTGGATTCAAGCTTGACTTCCTGCTTCTGGGAAGTGACTTGAACAAATCACATAGCATCACTAAAAACTGCTTCCTTATCCTTGAAATAAGGTAATACCTCTATGACTACTTGACTTGAAGGGTCATCATGAATGTTAATGGCAGAAGAACTTTGATGACCTCAGTGTTACATAAATGTATCATGGCATCATCATTATTGGATGTGTTCTTGTGAAAGTCCAATTTGAATTGTTTGCCTGCCTCTGTTCAGCCAAATAGTCATACTATTTATTTTCTACTTTATGGAGATGATGTTGGACACAAAAAGTCCAAAAGGAATCAAGTCTTGCTGTTACTTTCCAAAATAAGAGTAACATGACATATGGTAGTTATTAATCATTTAACCATTTGGAAAATATAGAGAGAAAAAAACAATCCCCCAAATTTATCCATTACACTTTTTTTTGGTATTATAAGTTTTTTTTTTTTTTGGTAAATAATTGAATGCTAGCACTAAAAATATAGTTAGCACACATTTAGTCAGTGCTTAGAATGGTCCAAATACTTGGCCTGGTATGTTAAGAGAAACAAGGATGATTATGATGGAATCTCTGTCCTTAAAGAAGAGTAGGAGACCTAATAGGGAGACTAGATCATGTCACATGTACAAATAAATATAATTCACAATAGAAAATGAGTGTTAGCTTTCAGAGAAAACCTCATTTTAGAAAATCACATCATTTCTTACCCACACATGGCATTTTTATATGACTTTGTACTTTTCCTACCACATTTACTAAAATTGAGCTTAAATATTTTATTTATTTATTTATTTTTTGTATTGAATTATCTTTAATATATACAAATAACATTTTATTCAGTATATGGCATCTCTCTTAATTTATTCAGATATTATTTTATGTTTTTCAATATAATTTTAGAACATTTCTTAGATATTCTAATATTTTTGTTGCCTTTTTTGGCATTACTTAATACACTAATGTTTTCTATTTCATATACTAAGGCCTTAACAATGTGTCAATAGATTTTTAAAAAATTTTCAATTAGAGTTGATATTCACTATTATTTTGTGCTAACTTCAGATGTATGTCATAGTGTTTAGACATTGATATAATTTTCAAAGTGATCCTCCTAATTAATTTAATACCCACCTGGCACTATACATAGTTATGATCATATTATCGTCTATATTCCCTATACTATACTTGACATCCCTGTGACTATATTGTAATTACCAATTTGTACTTTGTAATCCCTTTGCCTTTTTTACCCAGCCCCTCAACCCCCTCTCATCTGGCAATCGCCTATTTGTTCTCTGTATCTTTGAGTCTTGAACTAGCATATTTTAAATGAACTCCAAGTTAGGCAATTAGATCAGGGCTTGATATCTTGACCAAAAAAATAAAAATATAGTACTAGAGGAAAGATGGCTCCATTGCAGGTATTTGTTAAAGAGGCTGTTAAGAAGGCTGGTAGAGTATGAAATATTTTTAGAAATCTATTTTTGATCTTATTTGTGTAGAGAAAAATGTAATTTTTGATAAAATGTTTTCCACTTAGGCAACAATACTGAGTAATATAAGGAAAGGAGATTTTCTTAGAATGGTTAGAAACATTTTGGAAATGAAGTCTAACCTTGGTAACAGAAAATAAGAAGTTTTAGTGGGGAAAAATGGCTCAGATAATTCCTTATGTTCATAGTTAAAACAGATATGATTTCCAACCACTTAATCAATATCTGCTTTGCTTCTACTAAACCCAGATGTCATATGGGTCTTGATTTCCTGTCTGGAAGCATAAGGGGCCATCTATTCCAGACTTTTCCAATACCCCCTCCCAATCCCTGGAATACTTTCTTATACTTTATTTCTTTTATTTACATCTTCTGATTTATTATTGCTATTATCTAGGATCATTATTGCTTTTAACTTGTTGATTTTTTTAACTATCTTATTTCTAGTAGTTTGCCAAATCTCATAGATTTTTAAATTTTGTTCTCAGATTTGTAAAATATAACAAATATTCCAAAAAGTGAATAAAGCATAAATGTCCAGTACAAGGAATAAGCAAAACAAGTATGTGTACAACCATCTCTTTGTCACACACACACAGACACAGACACACAACCACACACATATGCATGGAATATTGCCATGCTCCCAAAAGTTCTTCATATGTTATTCTCCTGTTTTTTTTTTTAATGTATGAAATCAAATTGTCTGCTCATAACACAAATTTTGTTTCTTTACAATTATTTTGTCATTTCTTTTTGTTTTGTTGAACTGCATAGAACTTAGAGTATTATATTGACTAACGGTTTGGGTTTCTCAGGTGGGGCTGTTTTAGTAACAGAAAACTGAAATAAAAATTTGAGATACTAGATTTCCTCAGACAGAAACTGGCAAGTAGCGTATTTCTCTTTTAGTATCCTGGATTAGCCGTGACCTATTTCTAATTTACCACAGTATCAGTAATTTGCATCCATGAAGTATATCATTTTTCATGCTCTTATTCAATAAATGTTAATGTAGTAATTAATAAATGAACTCACTTATCAAAAAGCTTATGGTATAGATGGAGAAATAAAACATATACACATAAAACTTTAAAATTTTTTCTTCAGGTTAATAATAGTGTAGTAATTAATGATATAGGCAATAAATTCTTTAAGTTTCCTGGTGAGGTGGTATGTAGAAAGCTGATTTATAACTGGACTGAAAATGCTACATCTTTATCTCCAGGGCCTCCTGGATGTCTGCTTGAACTCAGCCTAAATTATGGCATTGGTGTTTATGATGTGCTTCTTAAGATCTGAACTCCTCTGGTGATCTCTGGAGTCAGTTGCATTACTGATGGTTTGCTATTGGCCTAACTGGTTTGATAACCTGGCTTAATTACTTAAAGATCCACTGAGTGTTTTGGAGGTGTTGTAGGGTTCACCACAAGATTTCTTACAGAGATCTGCTTCAAGCTGGATGCTCAGTTATCGCTGATGTTCAATGAAAGGGCCCTTGGGAGTTAGTCTGAGTGATGTCTCTCGGACCTCTGATGTTTGCTTGTACTGTCTGTCTCCTGTGGCCCTGTTTCCTTTACCTTTAAATAGAAGTCTCATGTAAGTGCACTCTGTAGAGTCAGATGGAGAGTCCTTTTCAAAATGCCCAAACTGGGGAATCCCGTCTAGTTAGCTGAACACCATCCAGTTAGCGACTCAGATGAGATATTTGAAGTGACACTGTCTCACTTTGTAATTTAGATAATGGAGGCTAAACCATTGTTTGGGAGAAAGATGAGGTAAGGGGTAGGAGAAGAAAACATTGCTTCCCAGCGCTTTCTCCCAGTACACTTACTTCTAGAGTGAAGTCACAAAAATATCCCTTCCTCTGATGGGCAGATAAGCTTTTATAGATCCAGGGAAGAAAGGTGTGAGGAATGGGAAGTGGGGTCAAGGGAGGCAGCAACACAGATAGAAAAAGAGATTCAAACGTAGGGCAAGTCAGACAAGAATATGTTCCTTGCTGTATCTATCTATTCTAGCTAAAGCGATTGAAAGGAGACTGACATTGCTGGGGCCACTGTGTTAGGGCCTGTAACTGCCTGTAAGGGGAAGGAATGTGTCCAGGAGAGATTCAGAAATGTTTTTGCTTTGACTGGAATCTGGTCAGTCAAAGAGTTAAGCAAACTTTCAGATCTTTTTGCAATTGCTTTTGAAATGGAAATTAAGTTTTGAGAATTAGAGGTGAGCAGAGCAATTTTACTCTGGATCCTAAGCGAGCTTGCAGCTTTCACAGAGATGTGGTTAGAGAGACAAACTCCCTCTGTGTTAAATTGCATGACCACAAGAGTATGTGGTTCGAGGGGAATTGCCTTTCTCCTCTTTTGGATATTAAATGGGATACTCTGAGGCTACTGAAATGTCGAAAATGCCAGTCCTTTAGATTGGTTGAATATACAACCTAACACTATGAGTATGACCCAGGTGATGATTGATGCTGATGTAAAGAGAACTGATTCCATGGATCCCTTGGGTGCCTAGATTGTTGGGGTGACAAGACGATTCCAGGACAGCTCAGATCTCCTTGCCCAGTTCCCCTAAATGGGGTTTAATGATAGGGAAAATTTAGGATTATTCAGAAGCAATGAAACAATAAGAAAACAAGGAATGGAAAAAAATACTCGGCACAATTGAATGAGGCAGAAATGTTTTATAGTTGACTTAAAATGGCATAAAAAATGAGATGAAAAATGGAGTAGTCATTAAATGTTAATGAATCACTATAGATTATAAAAGCTCTAACACCAGCTCCTCAGATTATAAAATGACAGGAAAGATTCACTCAATTTATTATAGTCTTGATGGATTAAAAAGCTGAGTATTACATAAAAGAAGACTCAAATCTCTTCAGAGCCTATGCCAAAGTAAAAAGTACAAAGCAAAAAGGATGGATGTGACTGAGTAATGGGAGAGCTCCAGTTTCTGAGAAGAAACCCCAGCCAGGGATTCACTCGCCATTTGTCTTGGCTTGGGTCAAGTTGGCCTGTGGGTTGTGAAGAAACCTCATTAAGACAGCTGGATGTCGCTACCTAAACCTGCTAAAAAAAATGTTTAAGAGCACCGTAATTATATTGGAAGAATATGATAATGTAAGTGTAGAATGTTTACAGGTGAAAGTATGGTTCAAAATGAGGATTTATAAGTATAAATTGTGCATGGTTATTGTACGTCACTCTTATCAGAATATATTATTACAATAGATGTGATGTCTGAATGACCGTCCTTCTCTTATGCAAATTATTGGGAAAGAGAAGTTGTGCAAGTCTGCTCCTCCCTCCATTTTCATTAGGTATGCTAGATAGGATGTCTTTAGAATTACCTGAGTCCACTCAAGGGGTTAATTTAAAACAATACACAATAGATACCCTGGAGAGCAATTTTGACCTTTATTATGGACCTGTAATATGCAGTGATATTAGTGCCTACAAATTCCTTCTTTCACAGTCCAGTATGGCCTGCAAGAAAAGTTGATAGATTCTGGAGTTTACCTGTAAATGATACAACTGAAGAAGGTGGTGACTGCACAGGTTTCTGCTACTGGAGTTTCTGGCAAAAGTCCACTACTGCCACCCAGCGGCAACAGATGGGATTCACAGACTGGTGCTGTGATTTGGAAAAGGGCCTGAGACGACTGGGAAACAAAAGGAAGACCAAACTGGGGTGCTGTTGTGGAAAACCTTATAGACTTGAACAGGGAATTAAAGTACGACATATTGATGCCTACCAAAGAGCTCCTTTCCGATTTCTATGGTGATTTGAATCAAAGAGTGAATGTCCGTTTGCACTCAGAGACTGGGCTTTTAGATACAGATCAGTGACTATGACGAGGGAGACATTCAAGCAAATCAACTGATGGGCAGGAAAAAGATGTATTCTGCTATCTCGCTCAGAAGTCACTGATCTGTATCTAAAAGCCCAGTCTCTGAGTGCAAACGGACATTCACTCTTTGATTCAAATCACCATAGAAATCGGAAAGGAGCTCTTTGGTAGGCATCAATATGTCATACTTTAATTCCCTCTTCAAATCTATAAGGTTATCCACAACAGCACCCCAGTTTTGTCTTCCTTTTGTTTCCCAGTCATCTATGTGCCAACAGGAACATCAGAAAGAAAATATAGCCATGGGCTTCATAGGTGATCTGGGCCCACCTATAGCTGGCAGGTAAATTTATAACTCTGTGGTGAATACCAATGGGTTTTCACTGCAGTAGATAGTTCTCTTGGTTTGGATTTGCACTTTTGAAAGCTGAAGCAAATTATGCTAACACAGTAGAAGCTAGAAGAAAAAATACAATTTCAATTTCGACTTCTCGCTTATGTGTAACCTAATCGAAGAATCAGTTACTGCAGGTGCACAGCAACGTGGACTAAAAAGCATCATACATGAGGAAGTTTACCAGCAAAAGCAGTGGGCTGACTGAAAATTGAAATAAGCAGTTGAAACACTTGCTTACTACATTGGGAGTAATAATGGATTGAAGGGTTGGCTTCCATGATTGGATAAATATGTGTTCAAAATTAATATCCATGGAATTAAAGGGTGGTACTATTGAGTATTGTGGAGAAGATAAGGACGAGCGGGTGGGGCCTAGGAACTTACACATTGTACTACTGTACTTCTACTTTGACATACGCTACCTTAGTTTTTCTCTACTTCTATTTTTTTTTATTTCTACTTGATCCTGTAATGCCAGTATTTAGATTTCATTTAAGAGTTTCAGAAAAAGGATCAATTGTTTGACATGAGTGACACCATAACAATATCCCTAAAAGTCATTTAGCAGTCCCTGAGGGAATGTTGGGTGTTTGTTTTTCCTCACCTGTCTAAGCTGGATCTGTTTCTGCTTTCCTATCCAGTGAACAAGACTGTCATAGGCTTGTACTTATCCAACCCTATGCCCTTTGACTGATATGGGCTAAGGGGAAGGCATTGGCAAGACTCCAGCTTGTTGTTGCCTCTATGGGTCAGTCCTCTGCTGAACCTTCCAGATATACTCAGAGGATAGAAGGAGGATGGAGGTGAAAATCAATAACATTAAAGAATGGGAAGTGCTTGCTGATCTAAAAGAATGAGAAGTGCTTGCTGATCTAAAGGCTAAAAAATGAATAATGCTAAAAAAGAAAAAGAATAAGGGAATGATATTTTCTTTTAGATACATTTATCAATGTGCAAAAGGTAAAGATATTAGCCTGCAGAAATCTACTCCTTTGCTTCAAATGAAAGATTCAGAATAGGTTCCACAGAATTAAAGAAGCATTCAACTGGGGTCATTTATATAATAGCATTTAACATTAACAACTTCCTATGGAGGACAACTTTAGAGAAGTAACATGCAGGAAGGAGCCAGAAATCACTGTGTAATTATTAAATTAAGCAATGACCTGTTGAGGAAAATGCCTAGGTACAGTGACTAGATATGTTGCATATCCAATTTGTCATAGTATTATGTGTCCTGTTGCACATAATCTATGTTTTTGTGGATCAAGTGCACTCATCAAAATAAAGAATACTTGGCAAACAGACACCAGTGTCAATTCAGAGGTGACTTAGTGGGCCTCCATTCTACCAAAGAATAATGGATCCATCTATTTCTCCTATCATTCCATCTATTTCTTGCAATTTTATCAAATTTTGCCACATGTAATTTGACACTCTTGTTGGGCGTATGCCTGTTTAGGATTCTTGAGTCCTTTTGGAGAATTGACCCCTTGTCATTTTTTAATACCTCCCTTTATTTCTGGTAATATCCCTTTTTCTGGTATTTGCTATGTTCAGTTTTCTTTTGATTAGCATTAACATAATATTTCTTTCTTTACCCCTTTACTTTCGAATTATTTGAATCCTTATATTTACAGTAAGTTGCTTATAAACTGGAGATAGTTTAGTAGTATTTTTAAATTCTTTCTGAAATTTTTATCTTTTAATAGCTATATTTGGAGTATTGACATTTAAAATGCTTATTGGTATAGTTGAATTAGTATAGTTGAATTAGTATCTATGATGTAACTGTTTCACGGTACTTTCTTATTTACTTATTTATTCTTTTTTTTCTCCTTTATTTTTTTCTTCTCTGGTTTTAATTCAGCTTTTTATATGATTCCACTTTGTGTCAATTTTATTTAATTTCAATTATATTTAATTACTTTTTTTAAGGTTTGGCCTAGAGTTTGCAACATACATTTTCAAGTAATCTAAGTCCACCTTCGAATAATACTCTACTGCTTCATGTGTTGTGCAGAGTCCTTGCAATAGAGAGTTCCCAGTTCCCTCTCCTATCCTTTATTCTATAGTCATTATTTCGCCTACCCACACGCTATCCTTATGTAGTACCTTGTTGCTGTTATCACTTTAAAGAGTTACCTTTAAAGCAATTAAAAGTAAGAAAATATTAAAGATTTTTATTTTGAAGTTCATTTATTTGTTCTCTGATGCTATTCATTTCATTATGTACATCCAAGTTTGTAACCTGTGTTAGTTTTCTGAGACTTCTGTAACTACCACAAAATGAGTGGCTTACACAACAGAAGTGTATCATCTTACAGTTCTGGATGCCAGTAATTTGAAATCAGGGTATCTGCAGGATTGGTTCTTCCTGAGGGCTGTGAGAGAGAACTCGTTCCATGACTTTCTAGCTTTTGATAGTATCAAAAATGCTTTAGAAAAACAGCATTCATGTTGAATGATGGCTCATCCTAATGACTACATTTTAATTTGATTACCACAACACAGATTCTGTTTCCAAATAAGGCTACTTTCTCAGGTCAGGGCTTCAGCATATCTTCTTTGTGGCAATATACTTCAACTCACAGAAGTCTGTCTCCTGGACCTCTGGAATTCATGTCCTCCTCATGTGCAAGTTCGTTCGCCCTATCTCAGTCTTCCAACAACCTTCATTGTTTCAGTATCAACTCTAAATCTAAAGTCTCCTCATCTAAACCATGCAGATTAGTTACAGATGAGACCTGGGTTATGATTCATTCTAGAGCAGAATTCCTCTTCACCTGTGAACCTGTGAAAGCAAATTAGTTATCGGCTTCCAAATGACAATGGTGAGGCAGGCACAAGGATAGACATTTCTATTCCAAAACAGAGAAATAGAAAGGAAAAAGGGGTCATGGTTGCTAAACAAGTCTGAGAAGTGCCAGAGCAAGTTCCATTAGATTTTGAGGCCTGAGACTTATTCTCTTTGGTTTAGTGCTTTGTCTTCTGAGCCTATGGGGCTGGCAGAATTGGCTGGCGGTCCTGACTCCTCTGCCCTCTGACCTGGGAAGCAACCCCAATCTTTGGGACTCATGCTGTGGCACTGCATTTTGGGGCTGGAGAGGTGGTTGCCCAGCCTACTGGGCCTTTGGCCTCAGAGTTCAAATGTCGATGACAGAACTACCAGACTCTAAATTTCCCTTGAGGTCATTTTTTCCTTCTCTTGAAGAATAACACATGGATAAGGGGGTTTTCTCACTGTTGATAAAGTTCCAACAAAAATCTCTGGCAGTTTTATAGACCTTAGTTTTGAGGGGAGTAAGAGGAGGAAAGACAAGGAGTGTGAAAGTCCTGGGTACTGAGTTGGAATAGGGCAAAATGTCTTTAAGGTGTCCCCATCCTCCCCTGTTTAAGGTTTTAGCAGGGATGTCTGATGAGATCTACCCAAGACCTCAGATAAAATGACCTAGGAAGAAAAGCGCTAGAGCTGGGAATGCAAAGAACATGAACTTGATTAGCCAAAAAGGCTCAAGTCCTGAACAATAGCTCTCTTCCGAAACTGCAAACCATGAGCTGTGCACCAAGTCCAGTGTGAGGAGGTCAGCTTTCCCCCAAGTGGCTTGCCTGGTAGTGCCTTTGAAATTGCCTACACTCAGACCGGAAAAATCACACACAGATTTTTTTAAAGCAGAAGTCAGACTCCCTACTAGATACAAGCCACTTATCAGATACATAATTTGGAAAACTTTTCTCCTATTATTGATTTTTTTTTTTTTTTTACTTTCTTGATGGTCTGAGAAGTTTTTTTTTGTTGCTCTGTCTTTAAGCTCACTGGTACTTTCTTCAATCATGTTCTGTCTACCGATGAGCCCGTCAAAGGCCATTCTGCATTTTTGTTTCAGTGATTTTGATTTCTGGCAGTTCTTCTTGATTATTTCTTAGCATTTCTATCTCTCTGTTTACATTACTCATTTGTTTTTACATTCTGCCCACTTTTTCCATTAGAGCCCTTAGCATATTAATCATAGCTATTTTAAATCTCTAGTATGATAATTCTAACATCTCTGCATATCTGAGTCTAGTTCTGGTACTTACTTTGTTCTTTCAGACTGTTTCATCTGGCCTTGAAGCATGTCTTGCCATTTTTGTTGAAAGCCTGCCATTATGCATCATTGGATAGGAAGCGAGCAAATAGGCCTTTAGTGTGAAGTTTGTGTTAATCTGGGTAGGAGTGGGTTGTGTTTAATGTTTACCGTAGCTGTAAGTCAAGAGTTTTTCAGATATATCTAGGGTCTTTGTTTTTGTGTCCCTGTTGATTTTGGGTTTTTTTAAATACTGCTCCTTAGAGTCTTTGTCTTGCATAACTAGCAGCTGCGATCTACTGCTATTACACTGGAGCCCTGTTGGTGTGGGGTTGGAGGAGAGAAACATTCTGTAATCTTAATGTTAAATCTCTTTGTTTTTTAGTAGGAAACAGTTTCAATTTTTATTCACAGAATAAAAATTGAATTGCAAAAATGTAGATTCACAGAGTCACAGATCCATAACAAAACAGGAGAGAAATGAAACATTCCAGAGACATCTTGCAAAGTTCCAAAGGAACACGCACTTGCGGAAAATCTACAATTATGCTGTGGTTGCACAACAAGCTATATTTAATCTTGCATTTTCTCAATAAGATCTTCTTTGTATTTGTTTTTCTCTTTTCCAAACTGTCATGATTTAGCTTTGTGTTCAAGAATGTTTTTCCACTCTTTGTCCAGTTTTAGCCTGATAATAACCACCATGCTGGGGTAAAGGCCCACATGGGCAGTTGTACTGTTAGGTTTTTCACGTGGCGCCCATTTGATGTAGGTGATAGCTTTCTTTCTGAACACCTGCACCACAGTGTCAATTTACTGACTTTTGTAGTATCCCCAAACCACCTGGACCTTGTCGTCCTTGCAATGGACAGGAAGCATTCATTGGAGAGCCAGGCAGACGTGATCTTCTTGCGCATGTGCAAGGAATCATTGTAGGGGTGGTTACGGTTTTTGCTGCAGTCTTAGTTCAGAAGGGATTGAACTTCATGATGACTGTTACCTGGCTCCTGGTGGGCTCGGAAGCGCATGACTTCACATGTATTTCGTCAACTCTCTCATCTTAGATGAAACATGAAAGCTAGAGGGTAATGAAATGACAGAAGTGCTCTTGTCTTAGGTGGGATATGACTCTGGTGAAGTTTTATATTTCTCTGAAAATTAAAGAAGAGTAGGCCCTTGGTACAGAGAATGCTTTAAGCATATGTCACAATCGTTACTCTTTCCTTTTTCCTGCCAGAGCCATAAGGGGATCTTTCTTGGCATTTCACCATGAGAACTTACTGGTTTTCCTGAGTTTAAGCCCAGGAAAGCTTGGGGTCTCTATAAGACTACAGCCACCAGGAGTTTCTCTCCCACAAGCTAGTCATACTCAGTTTCCAGGGATTCATCAAAATTACCATTTAAGTGTTTCTACCAGTTTATGATTTCAGTGGTTTCAGCTCTCCAGGTAAGCAGATTTCAGCTGTGACTCTCTGGGGTTACCTATCTGTCTGGATTTGGGGGTGACGGTTTTTCCTATGACCTCAGTTTTCTAATAGATCCATGAAGAGTTGTTAAGTTTTAGTTTGTTTAGTTTTTTTTTTCTTGTTATAAATATGAGAGTGATGACTGCCAAGCTCTTTACATGTCAAATACCAGAAGATATATCTTAGAGTAGTGTAGACTACTAAAGTGTAACTCTTTATCTTTTAATTTCCAGGGTGGACGTATCATCCTCTGTGAAAAAAAAAATTCCCTCTCAGTTCAAGTTTTTTGTTGTTGTTAGAAATGACTGACTGTGATATTTCATGTCACCACAGGCAATACATGATGCAATTAAAATCTTGACTCTGAACTAAAAGTGTGAGAATTTGAATTCTGGCTCTACTTCTTTCCAAATATCTTAACTTGAGAAAGATATGTTATCTAGCTGTTTCTTAGTTTCTCCATCTGTAAAATGAGATCAGTAATAGTACATTTCTCTCAAAGGGAGGATTAATTATGTCAATGCATATACACATCTTAAAACAGTGCCTGGCACAAAATAAGTACTTAATGAGTATTGGCTGTTATTAAATTTCCCAGAAGTTAATCTGTTCCTCTGTTGGTGTGTAAGAATGGGTGTGTTTTTAACACATTGTAAAGTGTATAAATGCTGAATCACTATGTTGTACACTTGAAACTAATAAAGTATTGTCAAATATACTTTAATTGCAAAATACAGTTTTTTCACTGTTCCTTGATAGTTTAGAGACCAGGCTCATATTGGCATCAGAACTGATAGAAATCATCAGGCAACTTAAAGTCATGAGGCTAGGCCCGAGCAAAGCATTTTATAATTGAGAGACACGCCTTTGTCCTTGACAAAGTAGGGCAAATGTCCAACAGCTTTGTTTTATTTTGTTGAAATCATTATGTGTTTGAAAAATTATCTTCATAGATAGTTTATGGATTCTGGACAACTCCCTATAAAAACAAGACTCTTTGATCCACAGGTGTTTGTTTTTCATAAAAAAAAAAACACCAACAACAAATAAACACAATACAAAACTCAAGGAAAAAAAAGGAGCTCTGAAGTCTTGTTCTCCATAGAAAATGTCTCACTGTTATGATATACACAACTGTGTTGCCATGACTGGGAATGTGACCCAGGTCCTTCAACAGAAAAGGTAGAGATGCTCATGCAGAAGTGGGGTAGGGAGATACTCCTTTACGAGCTGATTGTTGGGTTTCATATTGACCTCCTGGTCCATGCCAAGACTGGCTGAGCTAAAAAAACTTTGTCTTAATCAGTGTCCAACCTTTACTGTGCTCTTTACCAATTTTGTCCCACCTTCAAGTCTATCAGCTTTCACCATTATCAATAGCAAATATTAAATGCCAATAAGTTGCAAGCAAATGTATGGGAGATTATGGGAAATATTACTCATAGTTCTTGCTCTCCAAAGTTTTACAGTCTAGTGTTTTATGCCGTTCTTTGCAACTATTAGTTCTGCCTTCGTTGAATCTTAACCTGTATTTTCTCTTTATTTACTGAACTAGACTCTTACAAGGAAATGTACATCTCATTTAACCCCATTTATTTTACATTTTGTGTCAAAGATAATGTTATTTGTTATCCTTTCAGCTCACTTTACATCTAGGGAACTTACTGTATTCACTACATTTTAAAATTGATATCCATTCTGTGAATGTGATAAAGTTTTTGTCTGTGGAATGTAGATATTATGAGCCATTTCCAAATCTGTGGAATGTGGATATTATAAGCCATTTCTAAAGTATCCTATAAGGTCTTGCTCTCTTTCCTCATCTGTGGAGCCAAAAAAATGAGAGATTCCAAAATAATAGAGCCACAGTATAGAAGGGGACTAGCCCCTAAATTACTTCTTGGCAGAGTGCTATCCCACTTAGAAGTCACATGATAAAAGCATATCCTCATTGAACTTTGTGATCAGAATATATTTTATTATGTATTAATACATAATAAATGAAGTTTTTGCAGTTGTTTGTTACAGCAGCTATTATTTAATAATACACAGATAGAGAATTGAATCTCAGAGAATTGAAGTAATTTGTTCTAGGTGACTTTGTGCCAGGGCTGGAACTAGAGTTTCTGATCTCTAAATTTATGTCATTTTTTTTAACTTCCTTCACTATCCAATCTCAGCTAGTTATAAAAAAAAGAAAAAAAGATCAAACATGAGAAATTGACATTGAGATGTTAGTATGTGGTAATTCCACTCAATTACTGTCTCTCTGCATTTAGAAAACAATTACTGGGTTTCAAGACACTCATTCTTTTGGATATTTGCTGCTGGTTTTCCCAACATAATTCTGAAATTGTGAATTTCAAGAGGTCTGGCTAAAAGTTGGGGGACACGTAGATGGACATTAGGCAATTATTTAAAATTAAGTCACACAAGTTACCATTAACTCTGTTTATGAAATAAGTCCATGTTTAGTTCCTAGAGATCAAATTTCTCTTTGAGTTGAAATGTTAATCATATGAGCTTATGAATCTTTCATTCCATTTAATACTGCATCAGCGCCAGTGGGATGAGTTGGACAGTTAAAGGTATCTGTCTAAAGGAAATACTTTAGGGCCAAAATAAACTGTCAACATGAGGCTAAATTTAGCTTTACAACAGAGCAGATATAAATCTAAGGGGGTTTCTCATCATCAGCTAAAAACATAAAACATTTGTGTCCCACAGAAACAGTTTAAAAAGTTGAAGACAGACGGGTCAAGGTTTGTAATCTGTTTCCTCTAAGCCACAAGTCTTAGATCAGTTCCAGTAAAAGCTGAAGGTTATTTGAAGAAGTCTCATCAGTTTCATGCTGAGTAGATAAAGTGTTTCCAATGCAAAACTCTTTAGTTCAATGGCTTTGACAGTGAATGGTTATAGCTAATTCGCAGAACGTGACAACTTATGATGACTGTGCTCTCACCTCAAATGCTCCAGTGAGTGTATGAAGGATGTTAACGATAAGAAGACTGTTTTCTTTCCCAATTCTCTTTTTCAACACAGTGAAACATTTGCATCAAGTGACTCAATCAAAAGCAAGCTGAATGTCTGTTGTTATGAAATCTTACATTCTTCCACAGTGAGAGGAAGGAAAGAAAATAAAGCATAGTAGAAAGCCATTCTTATTTTACAAACAAACAAACAACAAAAAAAAGTGACTTTTTTTTGTCTGTGAGCTTTTTCCTAGGAAGTTACTGAGAATCTGGTAGTTATGAACTGTATTTCAGTTGTGATTGTTGAATTTTGCATTTTGCATTGCAAGAAACTTTCCATGTCTGATTCCTTATTTTTTTAACATTTGTAAAATGATTTCATGATGACTTTTTCAAAATATTTCCAGAGTTCTCTGCCAATAATCTCTGAGTAACTTTTCTTGCATTCTCTGAGTAACTTTTCTTACATTGTTTTCCTATAGGTCTTTCTTCAGAACTGATGAGGTTCTCAGGTGCCCCATGACAGGGTTATGTGGCCAAGGAAGCATAGTATGGCTTTTGAGATGTATTTATTCATAATATTTTGGCACATAAAAAATGTATTGTTTCTACATAGTAATTTTCTAACAGAAAAAATACGTCTATGTAGTATAAGGATAATTACCATGAAAATCTTATCATGTAAATGTAAACCTTAAGGCAGGTATTTTAGAATAGAGTAAAATAGAGTAGATATACATACTCTTTATATGGTGTTAATTTAAACTTTGATATTATGAGCAATAAACATTGACCTGAACAAGATAACCTATAGGTTTTATATTCTATTAAAAGTAAAGAGTTTTCTCATTCAGTCCTCAGAGAGGAAGAGAATACATTTGTATTCCAAATGCCCTGATTAATGCTGACAACCACACTTTGGGCTTTGACCTAAAGGGCAATGGCTTTGGCCTATCAACTAAGGAAGCAACCTCATTGGAACAACCAGAAACCCAAAGGAAAGCCACACCTGTTCTTCAAGGGGAAAACAGATGACAAATGACATGATGCACTTTCTCCCATAACTATTGTCTTTTTTTCCTTGAGTAATTTTTCAGATATAGGCGGTCCCCAACTTGTAAGTTCACGAAGTTCATTTGTCAGGAGAATTGTTGAAACTGAGAACATAATGTCCCATAAAATCAATGATCTGCTGGTGGTTACTGAGGTTGATATCTTTTTTTTCTGTCTAAATTCCTTCGTTCTTCTTTTGTTGACAATGCCCCCTTCTCTACTTCCCACCTCATGGTTCTCAGAGAGCATCTCCATGTCACCTGATAGCAGCTTTAGTTGAAGTTTAGTGATTAGTCAAAGGAGTGGATGCAACTCAATTTAGGACATCATAGTAATCCCCTCTCTAGCCATAGTGACTTATCCAAATGGTGGGCATGTGGCTCAGGCTGAGTGTGGCTAATCAGATTTCTTTTCAGGAATATTTAAACTAGAGCTGTGGCGCTTCTCTGGTCTGAGGCTGTGAGGTTGTGAATCCATTGTTATTAGAGTCAGTAGCTCCCACTGTGTGAAGACACTGGCTTATAATAAGAAAGAGCAAAACTAATGGGTAGAGAGAAGCAGAGATGAAAGAGGAAGAAGGAAAGAGCCGGCAACTTTGGATCCTTGTTTTGTATGTTGTTGTTTGTGTGAAGACCAGCACTGCCTTAGTTCTTGTTTTCTGAGGTTGGTGGTTCAACTCTTTAATATGGAATCCCCCAGTAGTTTTAAAACAAAAACAAAATCTCTCTCCCTTAAGTCTAAATTGTGTTTCTGTTTCTTGTAATCAGGCATCCTACCTAAAAGAGTTGGTCACTCAGGCCAGGATTTAGAAATGTATTTTGTCCACAATGTAGGAAACTAGCCACTAGTATGAGCCTGAGGACACTCTTCTTTCTCTTTCCTCTGATCTGCTTTCAACAAAGGCCCAGTGAGATCAGATAACCAAAAGAGAGAAGATTTGGTCCCAGTGTTGTAAATTAAATATATCCTTCTCTTGCTGTAACCATGATGACAACAATATGGTAAAAAGAAACATACTAATCCCCAGAATTCTTCCAATTTTCTGGAATCCTCAGTTCAAATAAAGAGCTCCAACAAGACCTTCAAAATTGTGCTGGCTGACTTCTCAAAAGAGCATTTATAAAGAGGCATGCATAATACTGGCAATAACTGAGTCAGGGCTTTAATCATCTGAGAAGGACCTTCATGGCATACTTACCCATTTGTTCATACTTTGTTTTTTGTTTTTTGAAACAGCTGAGTCAACAGTAGAAAAAAATTGTTTTTAAAAGTACCACTCAAAATAGCAATTACATTATTGTAATGATGGTGATTGCTAATCAATGCCTACTAGACTAGTTCACGGATATTCCTCATTTCTGGAGAGGCACAAAGCCTCCCAAGCTCTGATAATTCTTTGTCACAGTCTGAAACAATTAATTTATATACACTTTTTAAGTATAGATGTTTATTTTATGTGTGCTCTGTGACCCTCTGAAAACACACACACACACACACACACACACACACACACACACACACACATTGGTGTGTGTGTACATTTTACTTTTCAGCCATAGTCTTCACTACTTTTTGGTGTAACTGTACTCAAATCAAATAAACTTGCATAACAGTGTATTTGATAAAAGGCAGGGAGTAGTTAGGGAAAAGTGTATACCATTGTATTCATTTTATCTTACCACACTTTCTATTCCTTAAGAGGGTTATTCTAGTCTCTTTTTTTGATGAATGTGTTCATTTAATAAATTCTACTTAGTATTTATTGTGTATAGACATATGGTACACTCAAGGAACTGAAATATTAATAGAACAGAATCCTTGGCAATAGGTCCTCAGCCCTTGGCAATAGGTCCTCAGATAATTTTAACAGCAATAATAGGCACTTTGAGTGTACAGAACATTGAACCAAACTCTGCCTTAAGAGGTAAGAGGAGGTTATAGTTTAACTTCCTTCCTAGAGGAGATTATAGTTTAACTGCATCATAGAAGGTGAGTAGAAGCAAACTCAGAAAAGCCTGTGAGTATAGAAGATAGAGGATGAGGTGTTGGTAACTAAAAGGAGGACTGAGAGAAGTTTATTGTAGGAATAGGATCCAGCGTTGGGAAAACAATGTGATATGTGAAGCAAATTGGTGTTGCAAGAGTGGTAAGTATGAAGAAGGGCATAGCTAAGGCTGGGAATTAAGAGATAAGGAGGGAACAGATGACAGAGGGATTTACGTTACTTTTATGGTGTTTGAGTTTATTTTTGTTGATAAGGAACTAATTAGGGGATTGAAATCGGTTTGTAACATAAACATATGTACTATTTGATAAATTGCTGTAACATCAGGGATGAGAATGGATCTGATTAAGATAATGCTAAGGCTCTCATTACACGACTTGCACACATGATAGGGGCTTAGCTGTTTTGAGTCAAGAAAGTCCCACAACCACTACAAAAATGGCCAAAGTATATAAATACAAAGTTTACAGAAAAGGAAATACAAATGACTTTTAAACTTATTTATTAAAGCTCAATCTTGTTAACAAAATAAAAGAAAATTAAATCCTAAAGAGGCATCATTTTTACCTGTTGGTCAAAATGTTAAGTCTATTAACACACTGTGTTTGTGACAGTATGAGAAAATAGGCATCTTCTTGCATTTCTGATATACATATATTATTTAAACATACTTTTTATATATATGGTGTGTATATACTTTGACTCACAATTCTACCTCTAAGAATCCTACAATATACTTGCATATGTGTAAAAGTGGTCACATACAAGGTTCTCATTACAGTACATTGTAAAGGAGAAAGATGGAGACATTGAAAGCAGATATTACGTACATGTAATAAAATACTATGATGCCGTTAGGAAGAATATGGACAGCTCTTGATGTAGAGAGAGGGAATGGTACCCAAGCCTATATTTTTATAAGAAAAACGTGGTACACAAGACTGTGTGGCATGTGGCGATATATTGATGTAAAAAACACAAGTGTGCATAGAATATTTTTGGAAAAATACATAAGAAATTGATAAATAATAGGGGTTGTCTCTGTTGAGGAACCGGGGGAGGGGCCTCAGGGATGTGAAGTAACTTCTTATTCATAGTGTACTCCTTTATATTTTCAAAATTTACATGACATGAAGGTATTACCTAGTCAAGAAAGGAAAAGAAGGAGAGAGAAGAGAGAAAAGAAGAGAAGAAGGGAATGATGAAGGAAGAAAGGAAGAACAAGGAATGAAGAATGGAAAGACATTAGGGGAATTAATGTGAAAACTTGACGTCCCATAAGGTGATTGAATGTATGCTGATACAAGCTCAGGATGAGGCTCTGAATCCATGTGAAGCAAAAAAAAAAAAAAAAAAAAAAAAAAGTAACTAAGCTATCATCCATATAACACTAATCCTCAAAGTGCAAACAAAAGTCTAGTCTTAGATAAGCCATGGGCTAGGAAGAGTGCATTCACTGATATTGTGGCATTTTGCTAATTCAGTCTAAACTTAAGATAGAAAAATAAATTCTTCCCCATGAATTCTTAACCATGGGTTTGTCTTTATTTACATTTAGGAACTAAATGTATTAGTTATAAGAATTCTTAGGCCAGGAAAGTAAGATAAGGAGAGGTTTGGGTTGTAATATTCTGTGAAACATGGCAGAATCACAAATGAAAATCATTGTAGCAATTCATATCTTTAATCTAAGCTTCTCAGGTTTTAAATCTAAAAAAATGATCACATGGCCTAAAAATGACAAAACACACCAGAAAAGATATTACTGAGTGAAAGGCCTTCTGAAGTGTTATGACACTTCTATATGACAGAGCCATTAAGTAGAATTGTTTAAAACTATTAAACACATCAAAAAGGACTCAAAACAAAAAAAATATGAAAATATCTCTACAGAATTAGAAAAAAACAAATGGAACTTCTAGATGTAAAAGTGACTCTTGGGATTATTAGCAAGATTGTGGAATAGGAAGTCCCAGCCCTTGTTTTCCCACAGAAACACTGATTTTAACATCAACGTACACATCAAAATACCTTTAAAAGCGGTCCGGAATTCAGCTAAAAGGTTGCAGCACCCCAGATAAGCACAAATCCAAGAATAAGCTTATTGAAGTAAGTAAACAGAGCAGTTTCACATTACCCATGTCAGACCTCCCCCAAGGTGTCACAGGTCAGCACTCAGAGAGATCACCTTAGACTGAGCTATTTTCCCTGAGAGAGAGAGAGTGAAGTATGCATCCAACATCTCTAGGCTTTTGAGGCATTGTGCAAGAGACCCACTGCTTCTGTCTCACTTTGCCCAGGGTGAAGTGTTGAGGGAACCAGCACAGTTCAAAAGCCTAGGGGCAGATAGGAACAATCAAAAGGGGCAGTTGGCTCTCAGCAGCCATGGATCTGCAAGACTAGGAAAAGGTATATGATACTGAAGCTTCCTTTTGTGAGAAGTGGAGCTTGCACCCAAAGTCTAGACCACTCAGTGCGCTGACCTAGGGACAAGGAGTGGGTGGTTTATGGCAACTTACATGATTCTGCAATATTAGAAAGTGCACAGCCCTGAAGCATCTCCCCCAGGAGGGAGAATGTGGACTGGATCATGATATCCATAGAAAAGTTTTGAGAGGCTCTCAGAATCTCTAATCAGGCTGATTGCTAAAGCGCTTTCCCTGTTAAAGTCAGTTTATAAAGACTGGAAGGGATAACTTCCTCTTCACCTCTGCCGATTTAAACACAAAGCTATAAGATGCATGAAAATCAGGGAAATATGACATAACTAAAGGAATAAAATAAATCTCCAGGAACCAACCCTGAAGAAAGAGTGATCTATGAATTTCCTGAAAAATAATTCAAGATAATTATCTTAAAGAAGTTCAGTGAGCTACATGAGAACATAGATAAGCAGCTAAATAAAATTAAGAAAATACATGAACAAAATGAGACTATTAATAAAGCAATAGAATTCATAAAAAAAGAAACTTTAGAGCTGAAGGATATAAAAATGAAACAAAAAAATTACTAGTTTCAATAATAAACTTGATCAAAAAGAAAAATCAGTTAATTTAAGAGAAGTATTTGCAAATTATCCAGAAGAGCAAAAAGAAAAAAAAAAAGTGTAGAAAGCCTACAGGACTTATGGGACAGCATTATGTGAACTACCATATGCATTATAGCTGAAAAAACCCCAAATCTGGGGAGGGAAAAAGGCATCCAGAGTCACAAAGCCTAAAGTTTTCAAAGAGGATGAATCTAAAGGCTACAGCAGGACATATTATAATCAAATTGTCAAAAGTGAAAGACAAAAGAATAATTTTGAAAGCAGCAAGAGAAAAGCAATTTATCACATACAAGGGAACCCGCATGATTATTAGCAGATGGCTCAGAAGGAACTTTGCTGGCTGGGACAAAGTGGAATAATATATTCAGAGTGCTGAGAGAAAAAATTTTCCAGCCAAGAATATTGTACTCGGCAGTACTGTCCATCAGAAAATGAAGGAGAAATAAAGAATTTTCAAGACAAACAAAATAGAAAAAAGTCATCACTACCTGCCTTACAAGAAATGATAAAGGGAGAGCATCAAGATAAAATGAAAAGACATTAAACAGAAACACAAAAGCATATGAAAGTATAAAACTCACTGCTAAAAGTAAGTATAAAAATATGGAATACTATAGTATTGCCATGATATACGTAAGTTACTTTTAATTATAGTATAAAAGTTAAAAGACAAATATAAAATAATAATAAAGATGAATTTAATGGAGGGCATAAACAGGGGCATCTAACACTGGCTAATGATTAGATGTAAGATGTAATTGAGATTAAAGTGTTCTAAGGCTCTTGAATATTTTGGGAGAAGGGCAAAGATTATGATTAACTTTATACATTGTTTAGGAAATACATGTACTACAAATTTTGAGTCACCAGCTATAAACAAATATAATGTGTAAATGTCAAACTTAATGAATAGAAGGAACAATAAAACAAAAGAAATCTATAGAAAAAAGTTAATAAGAAGACAATATAAGATGGTAAACATAAATTAATCAGTAATAAGACAAAGCTTATCAGCTAACAACTTGTCAAATTTAGTAAAAAGGAAAAACGTGAAAAATTTCTAGTTATAGAAACATCTAAAACAAAAGTGCACAGAGAGGTTGAAAACAGAAAAATAAAAGTTACAGTAGACAAATCACAAAATGAAAACTAGTGAAACTACTGTAATACTATCAGGACAAATATTTTAAGACAGATCATAGATATAAAATCATAGAAAGAATAACTTCCTAAAAAATGTAAATTTGTATACTTCAAGCTGTATAAGCTTCAAACTGTGTAAGGCAAGAATTACAAGAAGAAAATATAAATACATTATCATGGTGAAAAAATTTAGAGTATGTCATCAGTTAATTGATACAGAAGAAAAAATTATTAAAGGTATTTAAATTTGAAAGATATAGATATAGATAGATTAGATATAGACATAGAAAAAATATAGAGCCATATGAAATTGTCACTATTTAAACATTCTTGACTTAAAACTGGCAATTAATTTCATATGGTTTAATCGAATAGGTAGAAGATTGAATCCAGCAATTGAAGAGTACACATTCTTTTCAAGCACTCTTGATAACAACTAAAAGTGATTATAACTAATAAAATAGTTTAGAAAGGTAGCTGGATACTAGAGAAACATAAAATTAACTGCTTAGTATGTCCCAGAAAGCAAAGGTAAAATCTAAAAATATGAGAAAAACAGTTATTTCCCAAATACAATAAAAAACTTTAAAATATATAGAAATAAGTCTAACAGGACATATAAAACTGATAATACAAATTAGTAAGTTTAATTGAAGAACACAAAATCAATACATGTTGTGGTGTTTTGTTTTTACAATAAGAACACTAAAGATTTAAAGAATGCCCCCATATTTTGCTTGGTTTTGGTTTTGAGCAAGGAAAAATAATTTTAACAGAAAATAATCATACAAGAATAACCAGGAGAACGCTAAAAAGAGTATTAATAATGGGAATATTGTCAATAAATTGACATATTAATATATAAGAATATAGTTCAGATATAAACTGAAGTCATGTTATGTATAATGGTTGCTAAGTATATTGTGTAATTTCTACATGTTGGACATGCTTCTAAGCATATTACAGAAATGGTTTTAAATCAATTATATAAGGTAGGTGCTATTATCCCCATTTTACAGAGGAGAAATCAGGCAAAAAATCAATTTCGAATGAATATGGAAAACATGGATTTACTAAGTAGGGATGGAGTAATTTATTCTCATTTTAAAAATGGATGGCTCTCTATATAGCTTTACACCAAAATAAATCCAATGGATCAAAGATTTAAATGTAAAACATGAAATCATGCTAAAACTTCAAAAGCACAATCAGAGTGATAGAAGTACTAGTAGAGATAGTAAATACTTTTTTAAATTACTAGATGACTCATAGTGAAGAAGAGTAGGGCAGTAGCTAACATGTAATGCAGAATTAAGAGGATTGGTTTATTTGTGATGTATGTGGTGTGTGTGTGTGTGTGTGTGTGTGTGTGTGTGTGTGTGTGTGTGTGTTTCAGGATAAGACAGACATTTTCATGAGAGGAAAATACCAATAGGGGGGGAATGGAATTTGGGGAAATTAAGGAAACAAAAATATATGGGGTGGTGGGGAGAAGAACGTAGGCAACAGGTTTGAGGATGGGCATTGGATTGGTTATGGAGGAGAGGATACACATCTCACATTCCCAAATGAATGAATTTTGGGGTTGGAAAATACAATTGTGTAGTGGCTCATACAGAAGGCTGAATGATCTTTTTCTAGCAGTACTCAGTTATATGAAAGAAGAGATAAAACATTGTGGCACTAATTTAGAATAGTAAGTGTGTGGATGTGGCAGAAGGTGAGGGATGAGAAGGAACAGAGGGTTCTGGTGAAAAGATAGTTAAATAATTGCCACTGGGGCCCGGCCTGGGTAGAATTAGGTGTTAAGTGAGGGTTGAGGAATTAGAAAAACAGAGGCTTGAAACATATAATGGCAGTGGTAATGGAGACAGGAAGACATATTCAAAAAATGCTATGAGTTAAATGGGGGAGTAAATGAAGGTGGGGTTGAAGAGGAAAGAAGCATCTAGAATAACTCCTATGTTTCTGTCTTGGCAGACTGGGAACATTTATAAATTAGATTAGGAGGAAAAGGATAAATTCTGTTACTGACAAATTGAGTTTAAGGTGCATGTGGGCCATCCAGTTAATCATGTTTAATAGGCAGTTGTTTAAATAAATTTTAAGTCCAGCAGTGTCTTAGGGCAGATTCCCCAAGAGATCCTGAGATAAAAATTCATGTGCAAGTGATTTATTAAAGATGTGCATTTAAATTGATCTATCATATGATCCATCAATCCCTCTCCTGGGTATTTACCCCAAAGACTTGAAAACTCATATTCAAAAAGATACTTGCACACCGATGTTGAAAGCAGCACTATTCACAGGGGCCAAGATATAGAAGCAACTGAAGTGTCCTACCATAGACAATAGGCTATAGAAGCTGTGGTACATACATACAATGGAATATTACTCAGCCATAAGAAGAGATGAAATATTGCCATTTGTGACAACCTGGATGGACCTCAAGATAATCATGCTAAGCGAAATAAGCCAGACTGAAAACATTGAAAATCACATGATATCACCTATATGTGGGATATAAACCTAAAAGCAACAAACAGGACAAACAGAGACTCAGGGACATGGACAATGGACTAGTGGTTACCAGAGGGTAGAAGGTGGGAGAGGACGGAGGAGGTAGATGTGGTAAAGGGGATCAAATATATAGTAGCTGAAGGAAACTAGATTTTGGGTGGTAATAACACCATAGAATATATAGATGTCAAATTATAATGTATACCTGAAAAAATTATATAATTGTATTAACCAATGTTATCCCAATAAACTTTAAAAAAAAAATGTGCTTCCAGGAGTAATGGAGGCTGAATAAGGAAGATGTCAATCAAGGGTGCAGTCTCTCATGGAGTCCCTGCCTCCTTCAGTCCCAAGGGGAACCTGGAGAGTAAATTGCACCACAAATTTGTTCTGCTCCAAACAGGACTTTTATACTGTTAAACTAGGCTTTTATATGGTTGCATCAGTCATTAGTTATGGTCTGTCCCGTGGGACAAACTTCCGTGCACTTAAAGTCCTCACATGTCCAAGCAATGTGGCTCCAGTAGCCCAAGGATTGTGTCTAAAGAAGGTTGCAGAAGCACAGCTTCAGAAACAAAGCATACAGAACCTGGGGTGGGCACACAGAACAAGTAAAGGGGATCTGAGGGGAGCCAGTCAAAACATGAAGCATCTCGAGAGAGACCTACATTTATTCATCTCCCTGTTCATGGGATTTGAGACAAGAAGTGGATGGGGCCTTGAAGGCAGATAGTTTAGAAGACACAGAGAAATGATGCTTGAGAATCACTGACATTTCAGTGGAAGACAGGGCTGTGAAGAAGCCTGAGAAAATGAAGAAAGCATCAAGAAAAACCAGAAGAGTATTAGACCGTGGTAATATCCTGGAGAATAATTATGATTGGCTTTTGCTTGTTTTATGATTATTCAGATACTTATTCAGGCCAGTAGTGTGATAATGAATACTAATGAGAGTAGTACAGATGTCTCTCTTGGGAAGTTCGGTCATCAAGAAAAGGAGCACGCATCAGCTTCTCCATCTACTTTTCAGAGCGCCAACTAAAACCAAATGACTCTCACAGCTGTGAAGGGCTCAGCCCTGTGTAAACATGGGTGGCCTTATGACAGCTCAAGGTCTTCTTGACCAAGTGTGGATTGTTTTTAATTAGGACATCTAGAGAGCATTAATAGGGCGATAAAGCACAAGTTCCAAAGGGGCAAAGGGAAATTGCCTGAGGGAGGGACTATATTTATTTAAAACAGTGGGAGAATCAGACTACACTGAGATCTTCTGGCCTGAGTCCCAAACAGGAAGTAAAGCTATATGAATTATGGTTACTCAGAAGCTAATCTCACTATTTACCTGGCAGGAAGAAGGAGAGGGAGAAAAAGAAGGAAAGGGGTGGGGTGGGGGTAAAGCTGCAACTCTTTGGGGGAATGGAAGTGGAGGCTTTCCCACTACAAAACAAAACTTCTGGTCCTCTGAAAATATAAGCCTTAATAATTCTCATTCTTTCTCTCCAAGTCCATCTTTTTTTTTAAAGACCAAAATTTGACTTAAGTTTGTTATTGTTATTGGTTATACAATAACTATAACTTAAATAATATATATTCATTTTGGAAAAATGATAAAATTCTAAAAATTGTTGTGAAAATCACTCACATTCTTATTATAAACAAATCTTTTGGATATTTCACATGTATGAAAGTATTATTTTTTAAAATGACATTGTGCTTTCTTTTTATGCTAATACACAATTTTAAATATTGTTTTGTGGCTATAGAATATTCCTTTGTACAAATTACACAATTTATTCAACCTCTTGTTTTTAAACTAAGTACAATAAATGCCATTCATTGGTGTGGCTTGAATCTAATAGCACTTTCATATTCCAGGCACAGCCATTGATTATATTTGGAGGAAATGCAACATTAAAAGATGAGAATGATTTGAATCTATAAGAGGAAGAATTGTAGCTGGATATAATACCTCCAACCCAATTAATAATAAGAAATTATTTTCTTATTTTAAAAAAGTATTTAAAATCTTACTAAGCCTAATGTAATTATTGAATTTGAAGTCCCTGTGAAATCTGAGAATCTAGGGGAACTATCTCCAACACCACCATAGCCACACTCCTTCTCTTCCTTCTTTCTAGATTAGAATCAGAAAGAAATGTAAAATATCCTCCCTGACCTGAAAGAACTGGAACGCAGAATGATGTAGGCAAAAGAAAAATTATGCTTGCTATTCTCTTCACTGAACGCCCCCCCACAAAAAATTCTTTGATAATTTCAACCTCTTTATGTAACTGCATTTATAGCCACGTGTTCTCAGACTCTGTCATGTCTATACTTTGTGGTAGAGTGATTCCAAATATAAGTGAATTTGGATTTTATTTTACCTCACTAAAATCTTTTTATTTCCTTTATCTCATCTGCTCATTCCATTTTTTCATCCTGATTTCTAAATGCCCAGAGCTATACTTTTTTCCCCCTGTAATTCTTTCAACGCATGGCTAGGTCCATTACCTCCTGAAGTTCTAGATCTCATGGTCAGTCATGAAATACTTTTTTCACGAATATCCTAGTATTCTTGATATTCTTTGATAATCCACATATTTACTTATGATTCCTAGCTCGTTATATGTTACCAAAGAATGTCTCAATTCTAGGATATCATGTTCTCTATAAATTCATAATTCTCCATCTTCAATATTGCTAGTAATTCATTTATGTTTTATGGATTTCTTGTGGCATTAGCCACAGCTACTACCCCAAACCTTTTTCATATTCCTTTAAATAATCTCTTCAAGTTGCTTGCTCAGAATTATTTTCCCTTTTGTTATTTGTTAATAGAGCTTTTATTCATAAAGCAAAATGCTTAATCCCAGAGTAAAAATCATGATAGGTCTAAACCAGTAATGCTAATATAATTTTCTTTGCTCATTTATGGTCTTGGGATACCTCCTGACCAGTTTTGGTCAATAAGATTAAGGGGATATTTGCTTTAGGCTTCTGGAGAATACTATATATTTTATAATATATATGTATATATGCACACACATATATATGTGAATGTTTATGTATATATATGCAAATGTATTATATATTATGTATACATATAATACATTCAGGAGAAAATGTGTAAATGTGTTTCTTTTCTATCACCTTTTTTTGGAGATGTCATGTGAAATGGTGATCCAATAGCCATCTTACCACTTTCAGTAGAAGGTGAAGAAAGTCTCAAAGGTGACAAACCTCTATCTTGATATTTGTTGAATCATCCTGTAACCATCCTGTAATTGCCTTCTTCCAGGCTTTTTATTATGAGTTAATTAATTGCCTGAAAATAATTATTAATTGGCAATTATACTCCTTGTGGGAAAAAATATCCTAATAGATCAACTTAGGTTTCAATCCTTACTATTGCCTCTTTATCTTAACAGATGCTGTTGTCTCCTATCCTACTAACAAGACCCAAACTATCCTTCAAGGGCACAGATAGATTATTACCCATTCTTCTGTTCCTATCTCCTATTTAATAGGATGAAGTGCTCTTAGCAAAACCAATGAATTTCTCTGTCTGTTAGAGTTTATCAGCTTGTCCCTGCTCTAGAAGATAGCTCCATCAATCCTCTATTTCACCTAAACCTTTAATCTTTTTGTTATATTTGCCTTCTCTTCATCTTGCTTCTGAGGGAGGGATCCCCACTGTATGGTTATTGGAATGGCCAAACATAGGACACCCGATACTGTACAGATGAGTTTGACAACAGTTCATTAGTCACCTCTACTCATGACCCAGGAGAGGACACCACTCATATATCACACGTGGTTATATGGGGATTGCACTCAGAATAGGACAAATAATTAGAGGCTGTGGGAGGAAGGCTTTGTAGTATCAAAAAGGTGAGTAAGCCTTAGTTCCCCTGAGAGGATGTGACTGGCTTATTTCTGTGGGCTGGTAGGGAACTAAAGCCTGCTACTTAGGCATAAGGAGTTCTGTGCCTGGTGCCCATGATAAGGACAGTTGTTTGGCTAGGAGAATTTATCCAAAAAACAAATGTGAACATTTTGGCTTTTTTATTCTAGGCAGATATAAACATAAACTTAAAATATATTATTTATACATTTTAAAACTTGTGTTAAGTTTATGAATATTTTTCTATTCAGGTATGCATGTACCTCTATAGTATGATATTTATGATTACACTATCTTACCCAAAGGCCAAAATTTAGATATCTTATTTTTTTCTGGTGTTATGCTCTTATTATATATATATATATTTTTTTTTTTTTTCCTGAATACTCTTATGGTTAGATGTTTGCAAATATTAATGACATTTTTTCCCCTTTGGACAAATTCTAAAAAATAGAAATTTAGTCAATGAGTTTACAAAAGCATTAACTACATGCTCTCAATTGTCATACAAAATGTTTTCTCTCATTTACACTACCAAAAGTGTCCTATAATGCACGTTTCCAAGGACTTTTGATAACATCAAGATTTACAATATTTTAATTTACTCAAATATGGTAAGAAATTGTCACTCTTGTTTAAATACTTGTTTTTCCATATGTTGATTGGTTATTTATAATTTTTATTTTGTAAATTAACAATATGATTGTTTTTTATTTTCCTATGCAAATGCTCATATCATTTTCTGACTAAATACTTATGGATATTTTTTATTCTAGTAATAATTTTTAAAATTTCTCCATAATATGTCTACCAACAAAATTTGTTAGGAGTATTTTTCTAATTAGAATTACCTGTGTTTAGTTAGAAGTCCTTTGCATCTAAACATCAAAATGTTCTTTGTCTTACAGCAATTTTCTTCCCTTTTTTATATCTTCTTTGAAAATTCATTCCTTTTGAAATTTCTATTATGACTATATTTGACCTCTTTATTCTGTTATTTTTATTTCTAATAATTTCTCTCAACTTTTATGTCTTTATTGTCTGAAATTTTTCTAAGTAACATATTAAAATGTCCTCTATTTAAAAATTTTTCTCTAAGCCATTTAATGACTCTATTTTCCTTTTTCTCTTTGGCAATCATGTCTGTTACTTCTTTTTGTTGTATTTTCCCTTTTCTAATTTCATACATGTAATATCCTCTCAGATTTATTGGAAAGTTTAATTTGAGATACTCTAAAGTTTTTTTCTGCTGCTTTTAGTAGATGTATTCCATAAGATATATTTACTTACTATTTATTTACAGTGATATTTCCATTTACTAATCTTTCAGAAAGAGATTATATATTTTTTATTTTAGAGTGTTGAAATTGGCGACTTTGGACGCCATTTAGGTCTTAGTTTAAGGCATTGATACTTTAGAAGATGTGGAAAAAATTTAGATTTATAAAGTTTAACTATGCCAGATCATAGTTAAACTCTTATAGTTTGGAAAAATAGAGGTCTGTATCCTATTCAGGCAGGTTTGCTTCTGTGCTAAAATGTTCATTTTCATGACTGTTATGGTAGCATAAATATAATTTAGCCAGTGACCCCTAATTAACCTTATTAGTGGCCAGTGGAATATTACATTTTATTTAGCTTGTTCTTTACTTAGCCGCTCAAGGGTGTGACTTCAACAAAGGAATCTCTACTTTACCAAAAAGGTAGTAGGATTGAAAACAGACTTTTACCTATTGCCCCAGAGACTTCATTTCTCATGTCTTAGTTTCTGTGCTAAAAAATGTTATTGTAGTTCTGCTAGGTAGAACTATAGACTTTTTCTGTTATGTGGCAAACATCAAGTCACTCAGCAATTCCTTCAATCTTATCTCACCCACAGATATATTTCAGATCTTCTTCAATACTATTCAAAGTATTGGCCTGTTGCTGGAACTGGTCTCTTATTTCTAGCGTCAATACATATTTTTCTCATTATTATATTCTTTATAATTTTTTTAAAAAAGAAAATTGATAGGAATGAGTGAGAGATGATTCTCTTCCTTTTGTATTAAATATTTTAAATGGATGGTCAGCACTATTTGCCCATAATTTCTTATCAATAACTCATTATTAAGTCTTTAGATCTACTTCCTGCCTATAAATATAAAACTAAAAATTCTGGCTATTTTAATCAATATAATCTAATAACAATGTTCTTACTTCTTTTTACTCTCTGTATCAGTCAGGATAGACTAGCTAATGCTGCACTAACAAACAACTCCACAATCTATGGCTTTTAACAATTAAGTTGTATTTCTCACTCATGCCACATGCCCTTTGTGGGTTGGCAGAATGACAACTCTGTTTCACACCATGTCCTCATGCTCATACTTAGTCCCATTTTAATAAGTTATTCAGTAAGAGAGAAAGAAGTATGGTTTGATTTCTTTTCATTTCAGGACATGAAGAATCTCTGAATTGCATATTCTTATAAAATGAAAATAAGTTAGTTGCAATTATATTAGTCCATGAAAACCATAGAAAAACCCTCAATACAACAGATGTGTGTTAAAATCATTTGAACTATTAAAAAATGCCATATTTAAACAGCATCTGAAATTTTAAAATGGCATATATTTGGTAAAAACAAATGACCATGGAAGGTGAATCTGTTGGGTTTAAACCTGTAAAGGGACAGTCAGCCTCAGCCATACATGTAAGTACCCACATCCTAATTCAAAAGTTAAAGGCACATGTATAGTACTTGGAGAAAATGTGGAAACTTTCATTAGCAGGTGAGACTCTAAATGACTCTTCAGGAAGAAAACATCTTACACATCAGTAATTGTAAATGCTCTCATTGGAAATTTTCATTATAGCAATCTTCTCAGTTTATGACTAAGCCACAGATCTAATTGTTTATTAACTAAATGCCCTGTCACGATGTGTCTCTACTAAATTATGTTGGAACATTTAATTAATACATTAAATGTTGAAACAGTAGTTCTGTTGTGGGACAAGAGCTTCGGTTTTTTAATTGAAGTTCAGTGTTTTTTTTTTCTTTACCCTTTTTGGTCATTTCTTTTAACAGAGAATAGATAGAAGATGAATATTTTACAATACAAATTTGAGAAGATTTGCTTGAGGAATAAAAGTGAAATGTAGTAGAGGTTTATTTAGGCTATGTTGTTTTCACAGTGTGCTTTAGAAACTGAAACATTCAACTTGTCACCTTACAACTGCACTTATGCAGTTGAATATTATTCTATTTTAGTTCCCTTCTTGGCTCCGAGGAGTGTAATTTTTTATATTTTTCCTAGTAGAACTTACAAGTCTTTCCATTTAATGTATTTGAGTTTGGGACTCTGAATTCTCAGCTTATTGTTTCTAAGGAAATGGTCAGGAAAGGTCACACATCAGCTTTTTAGAGTAAAAATAATGAATGGGCATTTGAAATGAATAAGAATTATTCTCACCCTCTGTCCCACCTAGGCCACGTGTTTGCCTTGTGCCTCATTTCCCACAACTGGAAGCTCCCAGCTGAATAATCATATCCAAACATGCTGAGTTAATTGAAGAAAGGTGCTATATAAACACAAGGTACTATTATTATGGTCATTTTCCCAGACCTTGGGCTTCCCACCCACTTCCTTTCAATTTACAATGAGATGGAAAGCATAGTTTCTTCCCAACGGATGCAGACTTTGAGAGCAATGCCTTTGGTGCCCTCAAGTGGTTCCCTCTATGTAGAAATCATTTAGCCATAGAGCCTAAGCTCACGACAGAAATTATTCCCTTGAACATGCCAGTTTAAAGGGAGAATGATATCATATCATAGGATATATTGCCTTCTAGATTAATATTTTTAAGTAAGTTATATACATGTCTAAAAGTGCCAGGCAGTCTTCAGTATTTTTAAAAATAATATTAGCATCTCCTTTGAATGAGAAAGGATAGGGGCAATAAATATATTTATTGATAATCAAATCACTCAACAAACTGTTAGGACAAATCTTTCCCTAAACTAGAGGCTGCATTGTGGATGCATGAGGTTATGTGGAGGTACTGAGCAGACAACCAGTTTTTGATAAATGTTTCTTAAATCTGTCTCTTGTCTCAAGTTTACCACTGTTAAGCTGGTGTGGTTGGATAATTCCTTATTCTATAATTCCTTTATTCCTAAAAGAAGAGCATTTAAGCAAAAGAGTCATTTTTAAAATTATCCATTAATTGATGTAATCAGCTGAGCATCTTTTATGGAAGCAATATTTCATATAACCCCTCAAAATATAAAACAAATGATGTTCTGCTCAGGCTGTTCTGAGGTGGCTGACTCTTGCTAGTCTTCTTTCTTTTTTAGTCCCCCAAAGGCCCTGATAGACTTTAAAGAACTCTAAAGCTTCAGGGAACAATTTTAAAATCGTTGTTTTAGTTGATGCTTTATTTTTATTATTTATTTAGGCTCCGAATTCAAAATTTGTTTAAAATATTAATTTTCTCATAGGTACTTATGATTTTAATTTTTCTATTGTTCTATAATAAAACCTTTTTTTTTCACCCTGATTATCAACATGGATACAGAGGAAGTAAAGTAGAAAAGATGAACTTTTAAGTTCCTGTCTACATGCTTTTGAGATTTTATGAATCCACAAATAATTCTTTTTAATCACACATACTGTTAAGTATCAGATACTCAACATAAATTGGATTTTGTCAGAATAAAGAGGCTAGTTGAGGCATAATCTCTAATTCACCAAACTTTTGAAAGCTATAAAGCAGTATATCACAATATAGTCAGATAATACCAAAAAATATGTGAGCACTGAAATTTATGTGACAAAGTCATCTGAATTTTATTGCTGTTCAGAGGAAGAGGAGACCAGTATATTTTGCAGAAGTCAGGAAAAGAACAAAATGAGATGAGCTGAGCATAGAAGAGCATATGACTTTAGATAGACAGAAAGGTTGGAGGTTGTGAGGTCTTTCTAAAAGTCTGGGGCAGGAATGAATATACTGAACATAGCTTGGGGAGGCTGTGTGGTATACAGGAGCTGGACCAATAGCTAGAATCATCAACTCTGTGGCTGGACCCTGGCTATGCTCTTTAGTCAATGGGAGAATGTTTAAGAAGACACAAACAATATCTGGTGCTAAGAGCATTAATTTCTTTTCTGAAAGGGTGATAGAAGAAAAAAATAATAATACTATGATTTCATGAAGACATTATTGTTACCATATAAAAATGTTGGAAAATTACAACATATTTATGGAATGAGTGTCAGTTTATACCTTGAATATATTGATTAAACTTGACTGTAAGCAGATAATTTATTTTTACTATATAGATTGGTAATGTTAAGAATTAGTGAAATATTTTTAAAAATTAGCATATAATTATGTGAAAAATTTCTCACTATCAGGTAAGTAGGCATGCTTAGAATTCTACCTGCTAGGTCAGTGCTGCCCTAACCAGATAGCAAGTCATCAGGTGCCAGCTATTCCAAGAAGTGGAATATGCAATATTGGAAATATAAGAGGTGGGACGTAACTAAATAAAGGGACAAGTGTCATTTTCAAGGCACAAGTTCAGATAGTAAGGTAAGAGGTAATATGGAAGTTAGTTTATCCTTATTAAATTTTGTCTGGGGACAACACAGTAAAAATCCACTCTTTCATAACAAAGTTGATGGCTTTTCTCCTCTCAAATTGCTATTATTTTTCTTTTTCATTTCTCACACGGCTCATGTGTTTCTGGCCTTGGAACAGGTTGAAGTGAAAACAGGAAGACCTCATTTCTCCTGCTCTGTTTCCTGCCAGGTCAGCACTAGGAAGTGCCAAGGGCCTGGAGGTGTGGACTCAAGTCAGTTCCTGAAATCCTGAATCATTTTGTTTCATCCCTTGAGACATGCTGTTAATAAAATATTGTGGCCTAGACTAAGAAAGAACATTGATAGAAAATTAGTTTACTCATTTTATTACATTAACAGGCCAAATGAAAAAAACAGAGGGTAATCTCAAAAGATGCTGGAAAAGTATTTAGAAATGATACTCAACATCAATTCACTAATAAAAAATATTTACTAATCTTGGAATTAAAAGATATATTCAAATAGGCCACAGTTTTTGTAGGTGAAAAGAATATATAAATATTGGAAAGAAGGACAGAGAATTATATAGATAGATAGATAGATGATATATCTACCAGGAAAATGAATACATTACTTTGACAACTGTAAGAGATTTAATCTAAACAAATGATTATAATACCTATATATGAAAATTAGTAAATGTTTTCTGTAATAGCAATAAAGTTATAACAAGAATAGAAAATATTTTATTTACAATACCAAAATAAAGGAAAACAACATAAATGTAACATAAGAAAAAATATTTTAGAAAATATTTTGGAAGCATAATATTAGAAAATGATTTAACAGGGATATGGACTATTGTAATACTTCCTGAAAATTGGGAAGTTTATTTCTTCTGTTGTCCCAACTTTGAGGTGCAAGCAGTTAGAGATTATAACTGTATTACAGTTATTAGAACTCTGCCTTTCAATTTATGACTCGATCTGAGAATTTTGGACTTTAAAGTTGTTACTTTCTATCTTTAAGTTGTCCATCACAATTAGAAACAACCAGTTCACCTCCAATCCATTGAAATGCTCATGCCCTATATACTTTTCCATGCACAGGCCACCTAGACTCCCAAGATTTGCCTTTAATGGGGCCTTTAATACTTGTCACCACAGACAGCCAATGCATGCCACTAGCTGACAGTGTCCCAGCCCTTAACTGTACCAGGAATTCTTTACTGTTGTCAGCATCAACGAGGTCAAATAATACATACTAAATTACACCAACTTCTCTGGTGGAAAGCTTGGTGATTGCAATCATTGCTAACTTTTACAGTTGTTTAGCTGTAGATGTGGGAGTCTAACTTACATGTTAAGAGTCCAGAAAACATTATTATAAGCAAAAGAATGATGTGTTTATGTAGGTGGGAGTTATTAAAGGATGTGGTAACATATATGATTTCTCTTGGTACCAGAGAAATAGGTGTAGAGATTCCAGAAATAGGAAGAGTGCCTCAAATCATGCCCCAAGACTCTTCTGCTCCAGCTAAGACCTAGGTAGGACACATGACTCATGCTGCACTAATGCCACTGGAATTGCTGCCACTGTGACTGTTGGGAACTAGAAGTACCTGCTGCCTTTTATATGACCTATCAACACAATATTAATTTTCAGTTGTGACCTGAGAAAGGCATAAACCTTGTAATTAAAATGAGCCAAGGAAGCTGAGAATTGAAAATTTATCTTTTCAGTCTTTTAGGGAGGCAGACTTACTTTTTTCAGGAGAGTCCCTAAGCATAGGAAGGGATTCCGTTGCTGGGCTACAAAAACAATGACAAATATGAGTGAGCAGGGGAAGTCCTCTCTCACGTATTTTGTTTTGGAAAAACATTTCTCTCATGTATTTTATTTCTGTTCAGATTTTTGCCCATTTTTAAAAATTAGGTTGTTTTCTTATTGTAGAGTTTTAAGAATTATCTGTATACTTTGAATAACAATCCTTAACAGATATGTCTTTTACAAATAATTTCTCCTAGTCTGTGGCTTTTCTTCTCATTCTCTTAACAGTGTCTCTTGCAGGGCAGAAGTTTTTAAACAAATTTTAACATAATCTAGTTTACCTAGTATTCTTTCATGGATCATGGCTTTGGTGTTGTATCTAAAATGTCATCACCATACCCAAAGTCATCTATATTTTCTCTTATGTTATCTTCTGGGTTTCATAATTTTGCATTTTACATTTAGGTCTATGATCTATTTTTCCTTAAAATAAAAAGAACTGGTGCTGTTTACATTGGGAAAGAGTGATAGGCAGTAATTATTGTCCAAGGATTACTGGGAGAAAAAAAGCAGAGTAGTTCTGTTTCCATTTTTAAATTACAAAATTAAGACACGGAACAGAAGAAAGAGGAAGGGTAGATGTCGGGTGGCTAGGAGGGGGCAGACCTGCATGGTTTCATGTATTTAGGCTCAGTTACACACATCTCATCATGGTTTAACAATGACCCATTTTGAGTTAATTTTTGTAAAGGTTGTAAGTTTTGTGTCTAGGTCTATTTTTCTGTATGTAGATGATCAGTTGTTTCAGCACCATTTGTTGAAAAGACTATCTTTTGTCCATTATATTGACTTCGCTGCTTTCTCTGAGATCATCGAGTATATTTGGGTGGGTCTATTTCTTGGTTCTCTATTCTCTTCCATTGATTTGTCTGTCTATTCTTTCGCAAATACTTCACTGTTTTTGTTGCTGTAGTTTTATTGTTAAGTTTTGAAGTTGGGTAGTGTTGGTCTTCCACTTTTGTTCTCCCTCAATATTGTATTTGCTATTCTGGTCTTTGGTGACTTCATATAAAATATTTACAGTCAATTTGTCAATATCCATAAAATAACTTGCTGTGATTTTGATTGGAATTGAATCTATAGATCAAGTTGCAAAGAATATCTTGACAGTATTGTATCTTAGTATCCATAAACATAAAATACCTATTTATTCAGTTCTTTGATTTCTTTCATCAATTTTATATTTTTCCTCATATAAGTTTTATATATATTGTTATATTTATACCTATGTGTTTCTTGTTTTGGTATTAATATAGATGGCATTGTGTTTTAAATGTCAAATTCCACTTGTTTGTTGCTGACGATTGACTTGTATATTAACTTTGTTATTTGCAACCTTGTTGTAATCACTTACAAATTCCAGTAGTTTTTTGTTAATTTTTTTCTACATAGGCTATAATGTCATCTGTGAACAAAGATAGTTTCTTTCTTCCAAATATGTGTGTATACCTTTTATTCTTCTTTTTTTTTTTTTTTTTTTTTTTTGTTATACTGCATTAGATAGAACTTCCAGTATAGTGCTGAAGAGGTGTAATGAGAGGGGATATTTTTGCATTTTTCCTGATCTTAGCAGGAATGTGTCTAATTTCTTATCATTAATTATATTATGGTGGGGGTTTTGTAGGTGTTCTTTATCAAGTTGAAAAAGTTTTCTTCTATTTCTAGTTTGCCAAAAATTTTTCTGAATGGTTAAATTTTGTCAAATGCTTTTTCTGCATCTACTGATATCATACGATTTTCTCTAGTTTGCTGATATGATAGATTACATTGATTTTTGAATGTTTAATGAGATTTAGATATGTGGAACAAAGCCACTTGGTTGTGATGCATAATTCGCTTTATATACTGGTGGATTTGATTTGCTAATATTTCATTGAGGATTTTTGTGCCTATGCTCATGAGAGTTATTGGTCTGTAGTTTTCTCATAATTTGTGACTTCTCTCTTCTTAGTGAGCCCAGCTACAGGTTTCTCAGTTATATTGATCTACTCAAAAAAACAGCTTTTTGTTTCAAGGAAATTTCTCTATTGATTTCCTGTTTTCAATTTTATTGATTTCTGCTCTAATTTTTACTATTAATTTTCTTCTGCTTTGGATTTAATTTGCTCTTCTTTTTCTAGTTTCCTAAGGTGGAAACTTAGTTGATTTTAGATATTATTGATTTTAGATCTTTTCTAATACATGCATGAATACTATAAATTTTCCTCTAAAAACTGCTTTTACTGCATCTGACAAATTTTGGTAAGCTGTATTTTTATTTAGTTCAAATATTTAAAATTTTTGAGATTTTTTTGATTCATGATATTTTGAAGTATGTATTTAATCTAGGATATTTGGGGGATATTCCAGCTATTATTGATTTCTAGTTCTATTTTATTATGGCATGAGAGCATACACTGTATGATTTCTGTTAAGTTTTTTATGGTGTATTTTAAGGCCCAGAATGTGATCTATTCTGGTGACTGTTCCTTGTAAGATTGAGAAGAATGTGTATTCTATTGTTGGAAGAATCGTCTATAGATATCAACTATATCCAATTGATGAACAGGCTAGAGTTCAACTTTGTCCTTGATTTCCCATTATTAATGAAAACAGTATTGAAGAAATCCAACTATGAGTAGATTTATTTATTTTTTCTTGCATTTCTAAATGTTTTTGCCTCACATATTTTGATGTCTCATTATTAGAAACATATAAAGATTGGTATGGCTTCTTTGAAAATTTAACCCTTTATCATTATGAAACAGCCCTCTATCTCTGATAATTTTCCTTGATTTTTTCTTTCTGCTTTTTCTAAATATAATGTAGCTACTCCAGCTTTGTGATTAGTATTAGCATGACATATCTTTTTTATCTTTTATGTTATCTTTTGATATTTAAAGTGATTATTGATATACTTGAATTAATATCTATCATATTTGTTACTATTTTTTTATTAACTGCCTTTGTTCTCTCTCCCCTTTCTGCTTTTGTGGTTTTAAATGAACATTTTATATTCCTTTTTACTAGCATATTAATTATGCTTTTTTTAAAAGAACATTTTTGTGGTCATTTTCTGAGGATACTTACAGTTTATCCTAATCTACTTTCAAATAATACTATACCACATACATGTAGTGCAGGTAACTTACAGCAATGAAATATTCTTAATTCCTCCTGCCTGTCCCTTGTATTATTGTTGTCATTCATTTCACTTATACATGAGCTATAATCATTGAATACATTGTTGCTATTTTTTAAACAAATATATCTGTTAGTTTATAATTTTTAAATGTTATCTTCATTTATTTTGTTTAATGCTCTTTCACTATTAAATAGATCTGAATTTTTGACCTACATAATTTTCTATCTTTTGAAGGACTTCTTTTTAACATTTCTTGCAATGCAGGCCTACTGGCAATGAATTCCCTCTACTTTTGTCTGAGAAAGTATTTTTTAATTTTGAAGAATAATTTTATAGGTTACAGAATGCTTGGTAGGTGGGGCTTGTTTTCCCGTCTTGATACTCTAAATATTTCACTCTTCTTGTTTGCAAGGTTTCTGAGATGTCAAATGTAATTCTTGTCTTTGCTCCTCTATACATAAGGTATTTCCCTCTGACTTCAAAACTTTTTCTCTTTGATTTTCTACAGTTTGAATGTGATAGACGTAGATGATGTAGTTGTTCAGTCATTTCCCTGCTTAGTGTTCTCTGACATTCCTAGATTTGTAGTGTTGTCTGAAATTTATATGGGAAATCCTCAGTAATTGTTGTTTTAAGTATTTCTTCTATTGCTTTCTCTTTTTCTCCTTCAGGTATTCACCGTTACACATGTGTTACATCTTTTATAGTTGTCCCACAGTTTTTGGATATTCTGTACTATGATTTGTTCTTTTTTGATTTATAGTTTGGGGAAGTTTTTATTGGTATATAATGGTCAGTAATTATTTCCCCCAGCCAAGTTCAGTCTACTACTGAGTCTATCAAAGTCATTCTTCATTTCTGTTAAAATATTCTTTTTTTTTTAATCTCTAGCATTTCCTTTATCTTTTGGAGAATTTCTATCCCTCTGCTTACATGCCCACATTCCTTGCATATCCTACGCTTTTTTCATATTAATCAAATTCCCAGTCTTGTAATTCTAATATTACTGACATATCTGAGTATGGTTCTAATGCTTACTATGCCATTCTAACTGTGTTCTTTGCCTTTCTGTATGTCTTGCAATTTTTGTGTTGTTGTTGAAAGCTAAATATACTACATAAAAGGAACACTGGTAAATAGGCCTTTAGTGATGTGATTGCAATGTGTATGGGAAAGGAGGCATTCTATAAGCCTATGATTAGGTCTGTCTTTTGGTGAAACTGGCACTGGACTGTAAACTTCACCCATGCTTCTCAAACCCACCCCTACCCTCACCTTCTCTGGTAGGTGGGATTGTATTTGGGCACGCTCTTCCCTCAAGTCAGAGTCTAATAACCCCAGGAGGTTATAAACTCCAGGACAATAGTTTCCTTTGGGGGCATGCCTTGTTAAGAACAGAATGCTCTGGGTGTATTTCAAAATAACTACTTTCCCTCTATCACCTGCCAGAAGCACAATGGAGATTTTTTTCTCTTATCTTTACTATGACAACTTTGGCTCTTGAAGGTAACACTCATAAAAGTGTGCGGACTTCCCTAAGATTGAGACCCCTGGAGGCCTTGATTCTCAGGTTTGTCCACACTCAGCCTCCCACAATTTGTCCATTACCACTTAGGTTTTCCTAGCCCTCTGCTAGTTACCACAGAAATTTCTGCTAATGTGTTTCTGCTCTGGCAAGTTGTGATTCTCTGTATCCACCTAGCTCTAGTTTGTGGAGCAGCAGCTTGCCCTGTGACCTCAATTCTCTGATGGACCCAAGAAAGGATGAATTTCAGTTTTTCCAGTTTTTACTTGTTATGATAAAGTGATGACTTTCAAGCTCCTTATGAACCAGAAACCAGAAGTATTTCTAATTGAAATTTTTGTGGTGACATATTTTAATTCTCTTTTCATTTACTTTTGTGTGTATGCTGTCTCTTCCTTGTGGTTACCATGTAGATTATATAAACATCCTAAAGTTGTAACAATCCACTTTAAATTGATAAAATTTCAATTGCATACTAAAGCTCTACTCCCATAGAGGTCGGTTCCTTTATGTTATTGATAACACAAATTACATCTTTACATATTCTGTAGCTATTAACAGATTTACAATTACTTTTTTATTTATCTTTAAATCTTGTAAAAAAACAAAAATGAGTTGTAAACAAAAATTACAGTGTTTTTATATTTATCAACATACTTACCTTTATGAGAAATCTTAATATTTTTCATAGCTTCAAGTTACTTTCTAGTATCTTGTAGTGCCTGATATTAGAGAGAGAGAAAATAATTCAAATTTCTGGTTATAATTTCCTTAATTTCATCCTCTCATTCATGATTTTAACACTCTCTCCCCCCCCCAAAAAAAAATCTCAAGCACTTCACAAGTGTATATACACTTCCCAAAGATATTAATGGCAATTAGGAGCAAATAAGGTTTCATGTTCAAATTAGGTTGGACTGGGCACAGATAAACCAGTTAAATAGAAGTTTTATCTTTTTTGAACTGTTATGTGGCTGTGCATCATGAAAAGTGGATTTATAAGGCAGGATATTTGAAGGAAGTAACCCATAAAATCTCTCATTATATCCACATTGACTATTATGGCACATAACATATTGTTGTTTTTAACAAACTACTTTGAAAAAGTGCACAGCACTGTTGGCATTCACTGAAATGTCGATGACTGGCCACTGTTTCCTTGACTGCTTAATACCAGGAAGGTTGACAGGGTAGTTAAAAATGGATGACTGAGTGACATCACAGCAGGTGGAGTAACCCAGATTTTGAGATCAAGTTGCATGTATGTTAACACATGTAAAATGAAATATAAATGCATGTTATAATAAAATATATTAAAAATCCAATTCTAATAATGCAAAGAAAAATAAAGCACAAGGAAGCATAAAAGACATTGGGTCTTAGTCAAATTCTCAATTATTATGGAGAATTTCTACTGAATTATCTTTTATTGTGTTTCTATCTCTCACTATCCAAATCTACTTGTTTTCTGAGTTTGCATAGCATAGAATACTATGTTACTCAAATTAATTGATCTACTGTGTTTCAGAAAGTGACTAGAGTACAGGTCCACAAACTTTTTCTGTACAGGTTTTGCAGACCACTGAGCCTCTTTCACAGGTACTCAATTCTGTTGGAGTGTAAAAGCAGCCAACGAAAATATGTGAGTATGTGTGGTTCTATCTCAGCAACTATTTATAAACTCTGCACTTTGAATTTCACATAATTTTACATTATTTTTCTTTTTGTTTTATTTTAACTACTTAATATAAAAACCATCCTTGGCTTATAGGCCATACAAAAATAGGCACCAGTCTTGATTAGTGTGCTAACTTTTAATTTAGAATCTAATGGTAAAGTTTTACCAAATATGTTTGATTTCTGGGTTCAGATAATGGTTCAGATTGTGATGAGTATCTATATTCTTTTTAAAGACTGCTAGGATAAATTTTCATTTGCAGGGACTCTTAGTGCTATAAAGACACTAAATTATATTTTTTTGTGATCTAGTTATTTTGACATCAGGATTATGAAAGATCCATAGAAACAGATGGCAAGCTTTTTATCTCCCTTGATATGGAAGTATGTGACAGATTTTGTCCATAAAATGACCTAGCTTAGCAATCTCTTTAAGTGGAGCTATTTGACTACATTAAAACTTTTGTTTTGTATTTATTGCTTTGGTCTTTAAGAGTTCTTCAGTTGATTCTGACATATTGAATTTTTTCTACAAATATTATATACTTTGTATTATTCCCAGCAAATATGTTAGTCTCTCTAAAAATAATTATGTCCATATTTCATATCTACTATTTTTCTGTCTTCTGTTTTTCCCCATCAGAATTAAAAATGTTTTTATCAATAACTATGTATTATTTTGACAAAGAAATACTTTTATTTTTTAACTACTTTGCCTTTCATTTTTATTGATCTTTTCTTCCGTATTTTGGATTGTTTGCTGTTATTCTTCTAGCTTTTTGTCTTGGTTTTGGTGTTTAAATGTCAACATGCTTATTGGTATATACATTTTTTCCAGCTTAATTGAAATATAATAGACAATTATTTGCTTGTATTTACACTGTACAATTCAATGAGTTTTTTTTTCAATTGTAGTCGGCATACAATAATATACTAGTTTCAGTTGTACAGCATAGTGATCAGAGATCCATATAACTCACTAAGCGATCATCCCACTAAATCTACTTCCCCTCTTCCTCCTTATGCTATTATTACATTATTAACCATCTTCCCCCTGCTACACTCTACATTTCCAAGTCTATTACACAACTATCCATTTGTACCTCTTAATCCCTTTGCTTTTTTTGCCATCCCCGCAACCTTCCTTCCATCTACTAGCCCTCAAAAAATTCTCTATATCTATAAGTTTATTTCTGCTTTTGTTGTTGTTTATTTTGTTCTTTAGATTCCACATGTCCATGAAATCATGAGATATTTGTCTTTCTCTATCTGACCCATTTTATTCAGCGCAGTACACTCTAGGTTCATCAAGGCAGTATCTTTTTCCATCCCCTTTCTTTTAGTCTGTGTGTGTCTTTTAATATGAAGTGAGTCTCTTGTAGGCAGAATATGTAGGAATCTTCTTTTCTTATTCATTCAGCCACTCTATCTTTTCCGTTTGAGGTATTTATTGACAGGAATGTAGTTATTACCCTTCTTTACATGTTTTTGATACATGTTTTTTTTTTTCTTCTTAAAGAAGTTCTTCTGACATTTCATGTATACTGGCTTAGTGTTGATAAATTCCCTTGGCTTAATTTTGTCTGGGAAGCTCTTTATCTGTCCTTCAACTCTAAATAATAGCTTTGCTTGATAAAGTATTGTTGGTTGTAGATCCTGGGTTTTCATCACGTCAAATATTTTGTGCCAAGTCCTTCTATCCTGCAGTTTCTTTTGAGAAATCAGCTGCCAGTCTTACAGGTGCTCCCTTGTAGGTAACTGATTTTCTCTTGATTCTTTTAAGATTCTTTCTTTGTATTTAACCTTTGGCATTTTAATTATGTGTCTTGGTGTGAGGCTCTTTGGGTTCCTATGTTTTGGGACTCTGAACTTCCTGGGATTTTATGTACATTTCCTTCACCAGGTGAGGGAAGTTTTCCATCATTATTTCTTCAAAAAGTTCTTCAACATCTTGTTTTTCTTCTGATATCTCCATGACATGGATATTTTTACATTTAATAGTATCCCATATGCTCCTTAAATTATTATTATAGTCTTGGCTTCTTTTTTCTTGCCATTCTGATTGAGTGTCCTTGGCTTCCTCATCCTCTATGTAGGTCATTTGATCCTCTTCTGTATTCACTCTGTTTATTCCATTTAACATACTTTTTATCTCAGATAATGGGTTCTTCATTTCTGACAGGTTCTCTTTTATAATTTCCATTTTTATGTTTTTTATCTCTTTGTTAAAGTTCTCACTGAATTCATCTACACTTCCCATAAGTTCACTGATCATCTTTATAACCAGTGTTTTGGACTCTGCATCTGTTAAATTGCTTGATTCTATTATTTCTGGATCTCTGTTCTGTTCTTTCATATGATTTCTGCTTCTTTGTCTTTCCATTTTGGCTGCCTTTCTGTATCTGCCTCTATGTTTTAAGCAAAACTCTCAAGTCTCCTGGTATTATTAGTGTGGCTTTGTGTAGTAGGCATCCCGTGGCACAGTCCTGAGAGGGGTTCAGCTGCAGGCCAAATTTAGCCCCAGTCTGTGTCCCTCCAGGGCCACCTGTTAAGATTCAGTAAGTAATCCACAGATGCTGTGCTTATAGTTACTTCAAGAGGCCAGAAACTGTGATTAGCTGCCACCAGTGTGAGTCTAGGCACTGCTCATCAAGGGCCACCTGACTTGCCGAGGATACACTAGGAAGTGGGTTAATTAGGGCTGCAAGTTGGGGGAAGCAGAGTTTCAGGGAATCCTCTGGGTGAAGTGACCTCTGATATCCAGTCTGATTATGTCTCAGCTGTGACGGTGCTGAATTTGCACACTGGGAGGGGAGAGGGCTCAACAGAGGAACAATGGATACTGCTGGCACTTCTGTACAGAGAGTCTCACCTCTGGCCCTCACTCTGACAGCTCAGTGTCCCCCCGTAAGTCTCAGGTGCTCCCTGCACAGCCGACCCAGCACTGGTACTTAGAGAGAGCAGGTACTTCACTGCGAAAGTTTGCTCGTGAACATAGTTCATTTAAGAGGTGTCTGTAGCAGCTCACTTCTGCTGCCGCAGTCTGTCCCACTTAGCCTCTCGGTACTGGGAAACCTCACTTCCTCACCCCATCCTTTCTCCTGTCATTGCAAGGTGATTTCTTATTTCTCTTTCTAGTTGTAGGGCTTGTTCATCTAATCTCGGCAATTTTCTTTGCTGCTTGCTGCTTGCTCCTTGTTTGCCACAACTTGGATTTGGTTGGAAGAGGGATGAACAGAGCCTCTATCATATGCCATTTTTTTCTCTCCACCATGTACATTTTTATGTAAATACAGATTTAGCTGCCAACCCTCAGGTTTTCTACAAAATATGCTCATATTCATTTAAGCATAATTTGAGGGTTGATTTTCTTCTTGACTCATGTTTTTGGAGGAGTACTATTAATATTCAGATATTTGTTAACTATCATATTTTAACTTTTCCCTATTCTGGAAAAGAATGCAACCTATATTTATTCTACTTTTGGGATAAAAGTGATTTGGTAAATATTTCATAATTTTCTCTGCTTTTTGACAAATTAATTTTTAATTTGTAAATAGATCTTTTGATAGGTATGAAGTTATTCACTTTTTTTATCATAACATTTATTTCCTAGGATTTTTTTGTTAACTCTGTACTCAATAAGTAGTAAGTGTTGATGCAAAAGCTTTACTATAAACATTACACTCACTTGTCTTTCTCATTATGAATTTTCTGATGTCAACAAAGGTGTATAACATGGTTAAAATCCTTTTGGCAAATAATAACAATGATGAGGACATTGATGTTAGTTCTGGATAACACCCACTAGACAGTTATTTTATGTTAGTAACAACCCCAACAATTTTACATTTCTTAACTCATTTAATCCTCATAGCAATCCAACACTCACATTAGTAAATGCCTTTATAGAAAAAAATTATAAAGCAGCACTAAATTTTCTACAAGGATTTGAAAGTATTTAAAAATACTTAAAAATGGTCTGGAAGAATAAATAACAAATGGATAAATAACAGTGATTACAATGGGAGGATTGGCAATGTTTTACAAGGAGAAAATGTTCATCAGTTATTTAGGCATTGAAGTATAATGTTTTTAAAGAAAAACAAGTAAATTCATTAATATGTTTAGAGGGTGACTTATAATGGAAAAGTTTCAGTGAGCAACCATGTCTGTCAGCAGTATTTGGCAAAATGATAGTCGGCAACAGAGAGATTATGACATTGTTAGAAAAAATGATAAGCAAACATCTGTACTTAATGAAATGGTAGCATGATAAAAACAAGTTACGGTACAACATGTATGTCATGATTACACTAAATAAAGTTTGGAATAATATGTTGTAATAACTTGAAAGTAGTTATTTCTTTTTGGCAGGCTTTTACAAATAATCTATTACTTCTTTGTATTCTACTTTTTTCACTGTAAGAAAATATTAGTTTTACAAGAAGAAAAAGACTAGAGCTGCTTTCAAAAACAAAGTTATAATTCTGCCATGAATTAAGACAGCCTATACAAGACAATTTACAGTGTAATATTAGTGGAAGCACAGATCTATACATAGGAGCAAGAGAAAAGATGGCCCTAAAACTAAGCTAATATATACACAAATATATAACCAAGAAAAGAGAATATGATGATGGGAAAGGAATTATTGAGAGACAAAATTCTAGAGAAGAAGGTAAATTTAACTTAAACCTTGAGTTTACATTTTAAAATACATTTGATTAACAAGTTATACATAAAAGAAAATAGCAAGTATGTTAGACAAAACAGTTTTAGTGTTATGAGTTAAACCATTCTGAAGCTCTAACCCCTGGTACCTGTGAATGTGATCTTACACATACGCGTATAGGTGTATATTAATTTCTGTGCTGTCTATTCTGTTCCATTGATCAATGTATCTGTTTCTGTGCCAGCACCATGTTGTTTTGATTACTATAGTCTTGTAGTATAGTTTGATATCAGGTAGTGTGATACCTCCAATTTTGTTCTTTCTCAAGATTGCCATGGCTATTTGGGATCTTTTATGGTTCCATATAAATTTTAGGATTATTTGTTCTAGCCCTCTGAAAAATGCCATTAGTATTTTGACGGGGATTGCATCAAATCTAAAAATTGCTTTGGGTAGTATAGCCAGTTTAATGATGTTGATTCTTCTTACCTATGAACATGGTATATGCTTCCATTTATTTGTATCTTCTTCAATTTCTTTTTTTTTAATGGTTTATAATTTTCTGAGAGCAGGTCTTTTACCTTCTTGGTTAATTTGATTCTTAGGTATTTTATAGCTCTTAATGCAATTGTAAATAGGATTGTTTTCTTAATTTCTCTTTCTCAAAGTTCATCATTGGTATATAAAAATTCCACTGACTTCTGAATGTTTATTTTGTAATCTGCTACTTTACTGAATTCATTGATCAGTTCTAAAAGTTTTTTAGTGGAATCTTTAGGTTTCTCTCTATATAGTATCATATTATTGGCAAATAATGAGTTTTACTTCTTCCTTTCTAATTCAGATGGCTTTTATTTCTCTTTCTTGTCCTATTGCTGTGGTCAAGACTTCCAATACAATGTGGAAGAGGAGTGGTGAAAGTGGGCATCCTTGTTTTGTTCCTGATCTTAAGGAAAATGCTTTTAGCTTTTCACCATTGAGTATGATGTTAGTTGTAGGTTTGTCATATATGTCCTTTATTATATTGAAGTATGTTCCCTCTATTACTACTTTGCTGAGAGTTTTTATCATAAATGAATGCTGGATTTTGTCAAATCATTTTTCTGCATCTATCAATATGATCATATTATTTTTATCTTTCAATTTGTTAATGTGGTGTATCATATTAATTGATTTGAGGATATTGTACTAACCTTGCATCCCAGGAATAGATACAACTTGATCATGGTGTATGATATTTTTAATGTATTGCTGAATTCAGTTTGCTAATATTTTGTTGAAGATTTTTACATCAATGTTCATAAGAAATATTGGCGTATAGATTTTTTTTTTTGTAATGTGTTTGGTTTTGGAATCAGGGTAATGGTGTCCTCATAAAAGAATTTAGGAGACTTCCCTCTTCTTGAAATTTGTGGAATAGTTTGCGAAGAATAGGTGATAATTCTTTGAATGTTTGGTAAAATTTGCCTATGAAGCCATCTGGTCCAGGACTTTTGTTTTTTGAAAGGTTTTTAATTATTATTTCATTGTTGGTAATTGGTTGGTTCAGATATTCTGTTTCTTCTTCACTTGGTCTTGGGAGATTATATGCATCAATTTTTTCCAGATTGTCCAATTTGTCGGCATATCATTGCTCATAGTATTTCCTTATGATCCTTTGTATTTCTGTGGAGTCCATGGTTATTTCTCCTCTTTCATTTGATTTAATTTTTTAAGTCCTCTTGTTTCCTTGATAAATATGGCTAAAGGTCTGTCAATTTTATTTATCCTTTCAAAAAACCAGCTCTTGATGTTATTAATTTTTGTATTGTTTTTCTAGACTATTTCATTTATTTCCACTCTGATCTTATTATTCACTTCCTTCTATTCACTTTGGGCTTTGTTTGCTGTTCTTTTTCTAGTTCTTTGAAGTGTAAGGTTAGATTGTTTATTTGAGCTTTTTCTTGTTTTTTAAGGTAGGCCTGTATTGCTATGAATTTCCCTCTTACGACCGCTTTTCTGTGTCCCATAGATTTTGAGTCATTGTATTTTCATTTTCATTTGTCTCTAGATATCTTTTGATTTCTTCCTTGATATCATTAATAACTCATTTATTGTTTAGTAGCATGTTATTTAGCATCCATGTATTTGTGTATTTCCCAGTTTTTTTCTTGTAGTTGATTTCTAGTTTCATACCATTGTGATCAGAGAAGACAATAGTTATAATTCCAGTCTTCTTATTTACTGAGAATTGTTTTGTGTCCTAATGTGGTCTATCCTAGAAAATGTTTCATGTGCACTTGAGAAGAATGTATATTTTGCTGCTTTTGGGTAAAATGCTCTGAAAATATCTATTAAATCCATCTGGTTTAATGTGTCTTTTAGGCCCACTGTTTCTTTGTTGATTCTTTGCCTGGAAGATCTGTCCATTGGTGTTAATGGAGTGTTAAAGTCTTCTACTATGGGTGTATTACTATTGATCTCTTCTTTTATGTAAGTCAATAATTGCTTTATGTATGTAGGTGCTTCTATGTTGGGTTCATACATGTTTATTAGGGTATGTCCTCGTGATTTATCGATCCCCTTATCATTATGTAATGCCCTTTATTGTCTCTTATTATATAGCCTTTGTTTTAAAGTCTATTTTATCTGATATAAGTATCACCACACTGGCTTTTTTTTTTTAAATTTACGTTTGCATAAAATATCTTTTCCCATCATTTTACTTTCAGTCTGTGATTGTCATTTGATCTGAAGTGGGTCTTTTGTAGATAGCATATATATGGATCTTGTTTTTTTATGCATTCGGTTCCCCTATGTCTTTTGATTGGAACATTTAATCCATTTACATTTAAAGTGATTACTGATAGGTAGTCACTGCCATTTTATTTTTTTATTATTTCTTTTTTTTTACTCCTCTTTTTACAGAAGACTCTTTAACATTTTTTTGTAATACTGGCTTGTTGTTGATGAATGGATGAACACAATGAAAATATCAACAGAAAGATAGTAAGCATAAAAAAAGGACATAAACAAAAAAAGAACCAGACAGAAATGAAGAATACAATAAGTAAAATGAAGAATAACTGTTCACACATTCTCTTATGTGGGTGCCAGGCCTGACTGACCCAAGGTCTGGATGTTATCCAAGGCCTGACTGATCCAAGGCCTGACTGGCCCAAGGTCTGGTCCCAGGTCTGGCTGTGATCCAGGCCTGCAGCTAAGAATAGGACCCCCTTCTTAGAAAATATGTAAACAGTTCAGTTTATTGTATCACACATGTGTGGCTGAATGCCACTTTTGTACTCAGCTATGTGAGGAGCCATGCAGTCCCCTGGAGAGCAGAAGGAGAGACAAGAAGGAGAGCAGAAGGGGAGCACAGAAAGAAGAGCAGAAGAAGGGTGCACCAGACTGCATGCCCCATACAATAGAACTGCACTCCTCAATAGAACTGTACTTCCCAACAGAAGTGCACTCCACACAATAAAGTTAGAGCCTGCTCTTTCATCCTCATATCTGCATCTTGTGCATTCTTCTCACACCATTGAACCTTCTGTGTCAGGTCAACCATAAACAGACTCTGAAAATTGGCATAGTCAACATGATCAAACTGCTCAGCCTCGGCTCTGACACCTCAGAAGTCCCAGATCACAGCAACACCAGCTGCTGTCTGGGATTGGCCCAAGTTTGTGTTAGCAGCAGTGATCTGCCTGAAACTATCTTGAAAATGCACACTCACATCCCTGGCCACCAGCTGTGAATCCTTGGCTCCAGATCAGCACAGGACATGGCATCCATCCAGCAACAAAAGCCGCAGGCATCTGCAGGTTGGCTAAGGGTGGCTGATCCCCTCAGGCTGACTCTTCCTAATGGCTCTGTGGAAGGGGTCTACACAGTCAAACTGGTGTGGTTTGTAGATTGCCTGGTACGGGGGGCCTGACTAAGGCGCAATGGCGGCTGCCCTTCCAGCCCTCGTTCTGGCACAAGGTAATGCAGACTTTCTCAGTATGGAGCCTCTTACCCAGCACAGGTATTCTGGATGAATGTCCGCAGGTCTGAAAGCCTGTGCACAGGTCCTTCAAAGGAGCTTCTAGGATTTGTCTCCTTCTGTCTCTTCCAGATGTCCAGAATCTCTTCTGTTTTTTTACAGTCAGAGTTATTGGAATCTCCTGTTCCCAGATGGGGACCCTAGACTAGGGAGCCCCCAAATGAGACCAGGACCCCCCACTCCTTCAGGAGAGCCTCTGCAGCCTTGCTCTCCACCCTGGTGATCCTTCACCACCCAAGGGTGCAGGTCCAGCCCAATTTATGACTTTGCCCCTCCTACCGGCTTCAGTGTGGTTCCTTTATGTTATCAGAGGTAGGTGTTATGATCAGCTGGACTTCAAGTGATTCTCCACATTGATTATTTTATACTTTGGTTGTAATTTCAATGTGGACTTGGGAGGAGACAAACAAATTCTGCGTTTACCTAGTTTGCCATCTTTCTCTTGTCTCTCTACGTCCCTCTCTCTTTTAATGGTCTCTCTTCCATCCCTAAGGTCTAATTGCTTTAAGACCTCTGTGTAAAAGGCTTTACAAAAAATAATATAATGCAAAGTTATTGACTTCCATGTGACTTTCAAAATCATTAACATTAAAAAAATTTTGAACCAATCCATTGTATCTTAATATTTAAACAAAAAAGATTCAAATTTGTAGAAGCAGTATGATTATATATGAATAAAAAAGTTTAGATACCAAAATATTATTGAAAATACAACAAAATTTAGTAGTTTTCCTAGGAAGTGGAATAACAAATAAGCTTTTGAGACAGGCAGTACTTGCTCTGTATAATTCCAATCTGCATCAATTTCTGTTAACATGGTTTAGTTAAATAGCACAAATCCGACAATACAGGTCAAATTTCAATTACTACATAAAACATTTTATCCTAAGCATATCATGTTTTTAAAAGTTATATTGTCTAAATCAAGAATTTAAAAAATCCCTAAATATCTACATAATTAAATGAAATTCAGTGTGCTTTAAGATTACTAAATTCTGGAATTTTTCACAAAAAAATTTCTTACAAAAAACTTCATCCTTAGTACTACACTGCCAAGAAACACAGGGTCAATCAAAATATCAAAGAACTAACAAAATGTAAAATAATGTTTAAAGGTAATTAATTTACTCAGTGATTACATTTTTTTCATTTAGATGAATCAGGACAACAAACATGTTTTTAAATTACAGAATAAAAAATGACTCTTTTTGTCACTTTCTTGGATTTCTGTATCAACTAAAAGGAAATATAATTTTCAGGAAGGACATCTGTTTCGCAGATCCTACTGAAAATATCTGTAAGTCACTTAGCCACAATTCTGAGAAGTGGGTGACACAGTTTACAAATGCAGACAAGATACAAGCTCTATACTTAAAAGCTCACCATCTATGTTTGGTATTTTCTGTTCTTCTTCCCTTCCTCTTAGGTATTTGCCATACCCAGGAAAGGTCATCAAACTGACCTCACCAAGCCTCCTTGCTAGCAGTAGTTTGCAGTTGACTTTGTCCCATTTGTTCCATTGGATGCAGTACTAAAGAGAATGAGAAGGAATGTTTTTTTCTTCTCTCCTCGACTCTCCAATTTAGCTGTGGTTCCAGCAGTGACTGCTTTCTCCTATGATCAGAGCCTCTGAGATAGCCTTAATCTAAATTGCAGCTCTCATTAGGTTCTGGTAATGCACTTCTTCTTGCTTATTCAGGCCTAGGGCTAGCAAAGTCTTTCTGCTGTTGTTATTCCCTGGGTGCTTTCATACCCCTTTTTAGGTTCCAGTTATCCCATTCACACCTCTGTAAATACTTAAGTGGAATGAATACTATGTGAATTTAAATTAGGAGGCTATAAAAATATTTTAATAGGTTCACAAACATACTTAAACAAGATATTTCAGTGCTGAAAAACTGGCAGCTTACAATGTGCATTCTGTCTGCGCACAGCTTCTTTAGGCATTTGCTTTTCTGACTCCTTGTCTGCTGCTTGAAGACCATAGATCCTTTGACAAAAGTAGTGAGTCCTTTAAATCAGGAAAGATCCTGGCAAACAAATGTTCATTCCAATCCTCTATAATATGTTCTTTTCTTCTTTTCTGGTTGTCAAGACAGACTTCTCTGCGATGTCCTGAATTCACCGTAGAGAAAGCTGGGTGGCCTCTCCCTTTCAAATGAGATGAGCAAAATGGTTTTTCAAGACAAGACCTATGCAGAATCAAATTTCCACCAGTGCTACAGCTTCCCTAAACAATTTACTGCCACTGGTAGAGACTATTCTTCATGCCCATAATAAAGGTTTGTCAACCATACAAGAGGAAAATCAATTACCAAACACTCTATGCCATGAAGGAGACAAATGCAGTGTCTAAATCCTAGTGCCTTATGAACAAGTCACATCTAAAAGGAAAGAAGATCAGCTCTATTCTGCAAACACAAACAAAGAAATTTTCTGCTTTCTGTGAAATTAGCAGAGACTTGAGTTTACAGGGAATTTCCCATATGGTCACAGTCAGTGCACTGCGACCCTGGGGTAATACTCCTTTAAAAAAATTAAAGGTCGAAGATTTTGTTATAGAAGCCCCCTGTGGCCTAACATTAATCAAATCTTTTCTCCATATCCAATATGAGTAGGATTTATAAACATGGGAATAAATATAATTGGATTCTGTGCCTATTTTCTTTTTTAGGAGTAGAGCCTTACAACACAATAGTTACCAGTACAACAAATATGCCATCAATTTTTAAAAATCATATTAATGAATAATTTACAGTAAAAAAAACTTTAATAAAAAGTTGACCCAGAAGTTTATCCAGTTCCTTTTTAAAAATAAAGGATACCAATTGTTAAATCTTTTTTAAATTTCTAAAATTTACTTAAATATGTGTAATTAGCCTATTAGATAATAACAAGGCATATTAAAGAAATTAAAAGAAAAACTAATTCTAAAGATACTAGTAATCTTGGCCATGATATCGGAATCATTGTGGCATAAGATGTCCCTCCTTTGTGTCCCCCTTTTAACAACTAAAATTAAGCATCTATCCACAAACAATAGTGTCTCTATAGATGTCATGTGATCTAGCAGTGTAAACCAAGGACCCAAAAGGCATCCTGCTCACCTGTGCATCTGACAATAAGCAGATCAATACAGCTGTGAAAACAGCAAGAGCTACTGAAACAGCCTGAGACCCTTGGACAGGGTGGGTAAAACCTGGAGAATGTTGACTTAGACATCTAGAGATAACAGGGGCTTTGTAAAAGTCCAGACTTATACCAATCACAGAAATTAACTCAATGAAGTAAAGACTTAAAAATAAGACTATATGTTAAAACTCCGAGGAGAAAACTTGAAAAACATGAATACAAAAGACATGATACACACATACACACACACACATATATGCATATATACAATAGGAGCTATTGTATGACACACTCAATTCATGTGAATTGTAAACTAAAAGTGCAGACTTCCAAGAAATTTTTTCACTTGAGGCAAATACACAGGCTTACCAGCGCCTTGGGGCTCTGTAGGGAATGTTCAGTCACTTGCGGGTACTTGGGTACAGAAGTTTGAGAAGCACTCAGGGTCACATTGAGCTCTTTAGGGTACAAATTATGTCTCATTCCTCTCTGTATCGTCGTGCTGAATTCACACAGACAATGTGCCCAGGGATGCTTTGGCCCACTCTTCCATCATTCCATCTGCCCCTCCAACCTTATCAAAGAAGAAGGCAAAATGTCAGCCTTCACCTAGTGGAAAGAGGTCAGTCTGGGGAGACTTCAAACAGCTGTGGATCTGAATTCTGACTCTATCACTTATTAGCTGTGTGATCAGCTCTCTGAGCCTTAGTTTTCTTAATTTTTAATGAGTATAAAGGGGCCACGATGAGCAGCACAGGCAAAAAGTTGAGGGAAGGGGAGGTGTCTGCTCCTGTCCAGAAGTCTGATTTCAAATTATAAAGCAGGAAGGAGCAGAGGCCTCAGGAAGTAGCCCCTAGGCCTCTTGGATGAGAAGGGACCTGTTGAATTGTGGCTCTGGAACCCCCTGTGTCCACACTCTGGGGAGGTGGATGTGCTTGCAAAGGCCTATCTTTTCTAAAGATCTGGGGGCAACACAGACTTTTAAATTATAACCATCATAATGGTCCCCCATCTGGTGTAAGGGCAGCCTTGGGTGGCTCTGTCTTTGGAACAGGTGTGCCACTCTGCAGAGGACCTTTTTTCCTTGCTGAGATTTTATGACCTGATCTGTACACTGGGGAAGGATGAGGCTGTCTTGTCCCTAGCATCCCTTTCAAGCTCTGACCCAGAAATTGAATAGTAACAATAATTATGGCGATGACGCCTGTCTGTATTGATTTCTTGCTGTGTGTCAGACATGGCTCAGTTTCCCCAATGATTTTGCATGATTAACTCATTTCATCCTTACCCCAGTCCCAGGAGACAGGCACTCTTATCTTCCTGTGGGCTCACAATGGCCTGCGTGAACCTCATCTGTCTCATGTCACCTCTGGTCTCAGCGCTCACCCCCTCCCTCCCTCACACTGCCCCTCTGCCTGTTCTTAGAACATACGAGGATCAACTCACTTTGGGGCCTTTGCCGGGCTGTCTCGTCTGCCTGGATCCTTCCCTAGGTGTTCACCTGCCTCGTCTCCTTCCTCCAGGCCTCTGCTGCTCCCACCCCCACCCCCAGCATCCTCTGTCCCCACTGCTCAACATTTTTATGTCTCTGACTGTCGCTACCCTCTTGAATGCGTGGCCATAATCTGGTCTCATGATATCCAGCACCCGGGGAGACATGTGCTTTATAGATAAGGAATCCGGCCGTAAGGGAGCTTAGGTGACTTGCCCACGTCTGTGCACAGCTGAACCTGGATGTGACCCCAGGCAGCCCGAGGCTTTTGTTCTGAACCAGTCAAGGTGGGAAGCCAGACCCTCATCCAGCGCCTGGTAGAAGCAATATCGAGAAGTAGCTTTGAGGCTGAGAACAACAGACTAATTACTAACATCATTGATGAAGTCTGTGTGAATGATGAAACTGTGTCCTTGTTAGTTGGTGGTACTGGTTGTTTTCCCAACATGGACCTTGTTCCCTAGGGAGCCATGTGGCCTGCTCAACGACCTTCGGTTTGCTACTCAGATGCCGGTTCCTCACAGAGGCCCACCCAGACCACTTATTTACAATCTCTGCCCCACCTGACCTCAATGCTCTGTCCCCCTTTTCAGCTGGATTTTTCTCTGCAAATGTTTGCTGAATGAATGATTAATTACAAATATATAATGAGCATAAGGATTAATAAGTTAATAATCAATAGTATGCATCGTGATTCTTTTGCTGGAAGTCATAGATGCCACTAGCCAGCATGTATGGGGCATCGTAATGTGAAGGACAGTTTCACACTTTCATGTGGATTGTTCAATTTAACCCTCATGACAACTCTGTGAGGTTGGTGTTGTTTTTGGACCCGTTTTCCAGGTGAGGAGACGTAGATACAGAGAGAGGATATCTCTTTCCTAAGGTGCCACAGCTGGTATGCAGTGGAGCCAGGACATGAATTCTGGCTTTCTAGCTCCTGAACCTGAACTCTCAGCCCGTTGGGGTCTCTGTCTCATCCCCTTCTCCAGTGACTCTGGCCATGGACCCACCGGCCAGCCTGCATGTGGTCTGTGTCTTCTGAGGTGTGGAGCCTGCTGTGTGGGTGGTGGCATCTGGGCAGGTGCTAGAGCTGGGGGTGGAGGACCAGACGACAGCTGACCAGTGGCAGGACAAGTTCGATGCCAGCTGTGAGTGTGCCTACCTGGGATGGGCTCACCTGTCCTCCCTAGGATCAGCTTCTTCTAGAAGATGAGGCCAACTACATGCTGCCCACTGGCCTCTTCTACCTGACCAGAAGCTCTAAGGTGGGGAGGGGGCATAGGACTCATCCCTCAGGCTAGAGGCCCTGCAGTCAGGGAAAGGTAGAAAGCTTGGGTGCCTTGCGCTTGGGTGGGACAGATGGTCAGGCCTCAGGAAATACTTTTCTCCCAGCCAGTCATCGAAGATTTGACTCACAAGACAGGGAACTTCAAACAGTTCAGCCTCTTCTGTCACATGCTGGAGTCAGCCCTCATGCAGGTAGGGACCAGGGTGGGGGTGAGGGGAGGTGTCCATCTCCCAGATTCCTTGGGGTAGCTGGCCGTCTGCCATCTGCAAGACCCTTTGCCTTCTCTTTCATTGAGGGGGTGGGGCTCTCTTTTTCTTCTTTCCCAAATGTGAATGGCTTCTTCTGATTCTGAGTTATTCTCATGTATTAAAGTCAAATCACAGAGAAATCACTGTAAAGAAGATAGGAAACGTGACTCCACTCCTAACACTCATTTCTGGTGACATTTTGGTGGAAATCACTCTGGACATTTCTCCATTCTCTATGCATGTGGGAAGGTGTGTGTGTGCATTTGCAGACCTAGAATTATGTGTAGTTGCTGTATTTCCCAAGGTATCCTTCGACCTGTTTTAAAAATATTTGACAATATTTCATAAAAATTTAGTAATGTCCATGAATATAGCCAATCATTTATTACATTTCTTTGGTGTCTTCAGTGTGCCAGGCACTGTTGTCACCACCGGGGATACAGCAGTGAATGAAAGAGACAAAATCTCTGTCTCCATGTAGGTGACATTCTAGTGAGAGAGAAAGACAATTTAAAAAGTATCTAATGTCAAGCAGTTACAAGTATTGACAGGAAAAGAAAAACCAGAGTGGAACTTAGAGTGACAGGGATGTTCTTTAGATGCCATTGTTGCATTATTTCTCTGATGACAGATAAAACATGCGCTTGTGTCATTGTGGCAGGAGTCATATGTGATTTAGAACCTGAGTTCCCAAGCACACCCATTCTTTGTCCCACCTGGCTGTTGGCATTGAGAATCTATAGGCAAAATAGCATAACGGCCAAGAGCACGCACTCTGAATGCAGACTCATCACTGCCAACAGCTGGGAGCTGGGGCCAGTGACTTCCCCTCTGTGTCTGAGCATCCCTCTCTGTCATGTGTGGGTGATAACAGTCCGTGTTTTGTAGTGTTGTGAAGATTAAATGAGTTATGTGTTAAAAGCTTAGAAGAATGCCTGCCTTATAATATGTGCTACACAGGTATTGTATGTTATTATTATTGTTGTTATTTTGTGATCAACATGTTGAGTTCATCATCCTTGTTAGCAATTGCTTTGTATTATGTTGTACCCATGCCTCATTACTTCTCTAACCCAGTGGTTCTCAAACTTTTTTTAGTTTTTACGCCTACAGCAGCTGGTCTTCCTAGGTGGTCTCTCATCCAAGTACTAACCAGGCCTGACCCTGCTTAACTTCCAAGATCAGATGGGATCAGGTGCATTCAGGGTGTCATGGCCATAAACGCAAACTTTTTGACCTCAAAATTCCTTTCTACTCTGAAAATTTATTGAGGACACCAAAGAGCTTTTTTAATGTAGAATTTATTTATCAATATTTGTTTACCATGTTAGAAGTTCAGAAAAATTTAAAGATATCTATGAATTCATTTAAAAATGACAGTAATAAACCTATTCCATGTTAATCTCAATAACATTTTTATGAAAAATATATTTTCTAAAACAAATGAGGAAGCAATGTAGGATCATTTAACATTTTGCAAATCTCATTTCCCACTTCATGGAAAACTGCTGGATTCTCACGTGTTCTGTATTTAGTCTGTTCTACATTTTGGTTGAAGTATATGCAGAAAAATCTGCCTCACATAGTTGCTTAGTAGGAAAGAAAGTCCTTTCATAACTTTTTCAGATAATCATGCACATCCTTCTTTGCTGGCACACAAGAAATTGGACAGGGAGCAGTTCTTTCAAGGTTGATTGCAGTGTAGAATCTGAAGTCATATCAGTGAACGTCACGTCACGTACTGTTACGCTGAGGTCTACTGCTGCATCTCGCACACTGCATGGATCTTTAACCCATATCGTGACGTCACCTGTGAGCTGTACCGACCTTCTAAATGTTGACGTATGTCATTATACAACATCGAGAAGTCACGTATGTCAACATCCTCACAGACCTCACAGGTCTTTGAACACTGAGAGACTGTCAGGCATGCGGTGGCAGATTGTTTTCCGAAATCGCAATTTTTTTCTTTGACGTTTGAATTTTATCATTGGCAACAAATCACATTAGCTGTTTTTCTTGATGAGATAGGCTCACTGTTCATTTTTAAGAAAATGCCTTCTAGGCACTCAAGTGTGAATAACCCTAGTCTTGTTTGTCAGTCATTCTTTCAAGTAAAAGTAGCATTCCATGAAAAAGTGGCGAGCTTAGCTTAAAACGCAATGGCACAGATGCTTTTTCTAAGACAACAGTCGCACTTTGGTGAGCAGCAGGACATGCGCTTCTCATTTTGTCGCAGAGTAATACAGAGCTGTGTACGCAAGGGTTGAGGTTCTGCAAAGTTAACAATTTTTACAGTGTCATCAAGACTATTCCCAGATTTTATTTGCTGTGTTTGTCCGCCTGCCTATAATCTATTTATTTACTTGTTTGCTTCTCCCTCCCGGCCTGCCACGGAGACTGTGTGGCAGAGGGGAAGACAATGACTGTTAACACATTGGATGCCACCAGCTGAAATTCTGCTCATGGGCACCTGTGTATTTACCTATTACTTTTGCACCATTAGTGCAAATGTCAATACAGCAAAAAAGGTAAATTACATCTTAATGTTATTATACAAATTGTTTTGACTTCTTGGACATTCTAAAAGGGTCTCGGGGACCCAGAGGGGTCTGCAGACAATACTTGGAGAGCTATAGTCCTGAGCAGTCCCCAGTGGTCGAGCACTTAGGTTATTTTCAGCACCTTGGACAGCGCCACCTTGCTCATCAGCCTCAGTGTGGGACCAGCCAGCTAGCCCAGAGCACTGGCAGGGGTATGGCCTGGGCTTGTGGGGGCGCGTCCTGGGCTTGGTGTATAGCCTGGGCTTGTGGGACTGAGACCTGGGTTTGTCCGGCGTGGCCTGGGCTTGTGGGGTCGTGGCCTGGGTTTGGGTTGCAGCTAGGCTGGGGGTGTGGTCTGGGCTTGTGGGAATGTCGCCTGGGCTTGGGCGATATGTGCTCTGGGTCTCGTCACAGCTCCTCCCATTCTCACAAAGAATAGCAAGGCGGTCACCCTTGACCTGCTGACCTACACAGACCTGGAGCCCCTGAGGAGCCGTGAGATGGGGGGCCAACCAAGCCTGTTGGCCTTCAGATCCTCCCAGCTCAATGCGAAGCACAACCTGATCCTCATCTACTCTGTGGAGTTTGACAGGTGCGACAAGGGGCTAACTTTAGGCTGACTCTGTGGGCAGGTAGGAGAGGATGTGGTTAGACCTCAGGAGCCTCAGGTCCCCGGGGCCATGTGGGAATGTCACTTCAGCCTTGCCTTTGCAATCTTCAGTGTTGAGGTTTATCTCATTTAATACTGTTTGGCAACAAGTAGCTCAATAGCCATTACTAATGCCTTCAAGAAACAATAGTTTATCGCTTAACAAGGTGTCTAGGGAGGTGGTGGCAACTTGATAATTTCATTAGGAATGTGGTCTCTTGGTTCGTTTTTTTGTTTGTTTTTTTGTTTTTTTTTTATCATTCTTCATGTGTTGGATTTTCACTTCATCCTTATCTCTTCCTGGTCAAAAACAGCTGCTGTGCCTCCAGGCATCACGTCTGCATCAAAGCAAGAGGAAGAGGAACAGAGAGATGTGCTTGCTAATTGTACCTATTGTTTTTATCAGGAAAACCAGATTTTCCATAATATTTGGCCAGAAGTAGTCACATGCAGGGAAAGCTGGGAAATGACTATCTGGCTGTCTGCTCTTTAGCGGGAGGCAGCCAGGGAGAAAGGCATTGGGAATGGCTGTTGGGTGGTCGGGGAGAGTGTCTGCTCCATTTGTTCATAGCTCCCTGATTTTCTGGTGGGAAAGTGTCATTTGATCAGTGCTGTTCTATGAATAGCCCCCAGTGGAACAGTTAATAGAGATGCCCTACCTTTCGCCCACTAACGGGAGACCCAGGTCAGGCCATTGAGAATCTCCTACTGCGGAATCTCAGGGTAAGGTGTGGCTGCCAGTCACATAACCTATGGTTCCAGTATCGCGGGAGTGGTGGCTGGCACAAGGGGTGAGGGGCGTGGGGATGGGGAGGGTTTGGAAGTCACGTTTGGGACCTGAGCCTCTAGGCACGTGAGGTGTTTGGCACGGTGCGTTTTCACGCTCTTGGGCTTTCGAGGTCTGGCAGTGGCCTTGGGGGATCCTCGGCCTCTGAAATGCCATGGTTCTGATCCTCAGGAGTCACTGCCCGCTGCCCCTCCCATCCCAGGGCAACCCAGACGCTATGGTCCTCCAGGTCATCATCCGCTTCCTGAAGGAGGAGCTTGGCCGCCTTCGGGGTCTGGACCACCAGGACCCTGGGACCCCCCCAGGAATCCGAGATCTGCCACCTTCGGGAGCAGTGAGTCTGGGGGAGGGAGCAGTTGGGGTTGGGGGGCTCCTCTCATCATGCACTGCGGGACGCAATGGTTCTTAGCGCCGTAGGGAGGATGGCGGGCCCTCATTCCCCAGATGTTTATTCTGAGCCTCTCCTCTGCACTCACCTCGTGCTGAGTAGTGCTAGGAACAGAGTGGCCACCACGACCATCCTGGCCCCGTCCTCCTGGGACTCGCAGTCTCGTTGGGGAGACGGATCTGTCTGTAGACAGTGTGGACTTAGTGGGTGGGGCGAGGGGTACCAGAAGGGCTCCCAACCCTGCCTGGGAAGAGGGGTGTCCCAGGCAGAGGGGGCAGAGTGTGCGCAGACAGGGTGGGCCGGAGTGCTTTGAACAGCGCCTCCTCAGTGCCGGCGTCTCACCTGCCCCTCCCAGACGTGGCCCGCCCGCCAAGGGGGTCGCCAGACACTGTCACATCAGCACCTGAGCGTGTCTTGCAGAGGGCGATGGGCTTCGTCGGGAAAGAGCCTGGGCCTCGCGGTTGGCTGTGGGGTCCTGGGGTGGATCAGATGAAAGGGCAAGGACGTGTTCTGGGCAAAGGGGGCAGCACGTGTGAAGGCCTCGCGTGAGGGTGGGGGCATGGTGACAACGAGGGCACTGGGAGTGAAGACAGCAAAGGTGTTCGGCACGTAGAGTGCCTGTTGTGTGCGGAACTCAGCCTGGAGAGAGCCTCCACCCATTGGGGAAGGCAAAGAATATTTTTAGTAGTAGCAGCAGCAGTAATAGTAATAGTAATAGTAGTAGTAGTAGTAGTAGTAGTAGTAGTAGTAGTAGTAGTAGTAATACCAGGAGCTAATGTATGTGGCATTGAACTGTGTGCCAGGGACTCCACTCAGTGCTTTATCATTTTAGTTGATTGGATCCTCACTGAGTAGGCATTGCTATCGTCCCCATTTAACAGAGGACGAAACGGAGGCACAGAAAGGTTAGAGAACTGGCCCTAGGTCACATGGGGAGCAATACAGCTGGTGTAGACCTCGGATCCAGGCAGCCGGCGCTGAGCCCACTCTGATTCCCTTGGCCATTGTGCACGGTTGGCAGCTACCAGCCCAGGACGGAGAGCTCAGTGCTGACAGGGAAGACCATCCCTCTGCTCTGCCAGGACGAGGAACGCACGGGGTTGGAGAAGCCTGCGGGGATTCCCGGAGAAGCTGGGCACAGTGCTGGAAGCAAGATAAGCTTTGCTTTCAGTCCAGCCTTTGACCGGCCCTGGGGTCTGGTAGGTGTGTCCACATGTGAGTGTGCGCGTGTGTCTTCCAGGCTGGCCACACGGTAGCGCCCTCTGCCCTGAGATTCCCACAGCCGGATCGTGGCTACTTTTCCTCTTCCCAGTCTGGAGCTTGAGAGTTTGGGGAGACTCCAGGATTTATTCATTCATTCACCCAACCCTTAGTGAGTCCCTACTGTGTGCCAGACGCGCTGCCCAGCACTAGTTCATATTTTCTGGGCCCTTCCTCAGTGCCAGACATGATCTCAGCACGCGGTCCCACCACCTACGGATAAGGCATTATTGTCACACTTCACAGAGATGTGAAGTGAAGCTGCCTGTGGTCCCCCAGCTATTCATTAGTGGAGCAGTGTTGGATGCAGGCAGCCTGGTGAGAGAGCCTGGGTTCCCACCCAGTGGCCAGACAGGTGGCCACGCTGTCCTGGTAGGGTGGGGATCCAGACAGAAAACAGATCGTCTCCCTGATGGACGCCAACTCGGTGGATGGAAGGAGACACATAGACAGCTGGAAGAGCACAGAACAGAGGGACGTGACCCAGCCTGGCCGAGGGCAGGCGGGCTTCTGTGTGCAGTGATGTTGCAGGATGAGCAGAGTCGTTCATGCCAGGAGGCTCATTCCAGGAGGGAGGAGCTGCCCTTGCAGAGAGAGGCTGTGCTGGAGCACTGAGGGACATGGAGGGGGGAGGACGAGGCCAGGGGGACTTCAGCTGCAAGGGGCCAAATGGGAAGCACTTTGGAGAGCTTGGGAAGCCACAGATTTTTCAAAACAATGTTTTCTTAGGAAAAATTTCAAGCACACACAGAAATAGACAGTAGTATAATGGGCATGAGCTTGTGCCCAGCTTGAAACAATGTCTATTTTTTAACCGTCTTGTTAGATCTACACTCTCCGCTCTCTCCTGAGAAACAAATCCCAGACATCATTTGTCCTCCATAAATACTCCAAAATCTATCTTGAACTTACAAGGACACTGAAGACAGAAACAGAAGCACTGTTATGACATACGACAGAATTGCCAAAAATTCTATATAGTGTATATTTGTTGATCTCACAGGTGTCTTCTGAGAATTAATATCTAAATACAGCCACACATTGCAACGTGTTGGTGTTTATTAAATCTCTTTTAATTGATTAAAGTACTCCCTTTTTTCATGCTGCTTAATTGTGGAAGAAGCCAGATCATTTGTCCTGTAGACTTTCCCACGGTCTAGATTTTGTGGATTTGATCTTCACGGTTAATGAATTCCTCTGTTTTCTATATTTCTGATGAAGTCATTGTTAAGCGTGGAGGTTCACCTGGTTCAGGATTTTGGTGAGACACCTTGCTTCTGTCAGGAGGTGCTAAGGCCAATGACTTCGGATCGTGAGAGCTGAATCCCTCTCATAAAGTTCTCATCAGCCCAGCGCCTCTGGGTTGTGTTCGTTTGCATTTCTCTCATTCCCAGTGAGGTCAAGCACTTTTTCTTACATTTAGTTGCCAGTTGGATTTCTGCTTTTGTGAATTTTCCTTTTCACCTATCATGTTTGTTTTCCTTCTGGTCACCCATTTCTTATTGATATCTAGGATTCTTTACATAGTCTGGAGATAAGCCCTGTATGAATTTTATGTTTTAGAAACTCTCCTCCTTGCCTTCCCTGGGTCTTTTCACTTTCTTCATGTAAGTGTCTTGATCCACAGAGGTTCTTCATTTTCATATGGACTCATTGATACATTTTTCCTTTGAAGTTAGTAATGTTTATGTCCTGTCTCAGAATCCTTTTGCCCCGGTGTCATGAAGACGTTCTCCTGTATCATCATCGATAATTCTGACATCTACAATTCACCTGGGGCTGATTTTTGATGAGGTGGAGGTCCTTTCATTGACTAGTCAATCATCCATCCCAGTGCCATTTATTGAAAAGAGTGTCCTTGTCCTACTGCTCGGCCATCGTTGCCTTTATCACAAATCGTGTTTATCCAAAGGTGAGGTCCTGTGCTTTGCATTCTGGTGGTTTCTTTGTCTCTCCTGGTGCCAGCGCCATACTGTTTTAATTACGGTAGCTTTATAATTAGTCCAATGTTGGGTAGAGCCAGTCCTCTCACTTTTGTTTTTTCTTTTCAAGATTTTTTTTGGTTATTTTTGGCAATTTGTGTTTCCATATAAATGTCAGTATGTTTTTTAGATCCCTAATTGATTTTAATTTTCAGGCATGGTGTGAACAATTGAGTTAATATATAGTTTTAGTAATTATTGATGATCAGTGGCTAGATAGATTTTTCATTAGGAGCCAGTAAAGGGTAATGAGCTAACTCCATTATTCTGCTTTCATTAGCTGGACTTCTTCGATAAGGAAAGCATTCTCATATCAACTTTTTGGTTTCCCTGAGGTACATTTCCCGTGAGAAAGGCATGATCAATGCTTGTTTTTTTTTCCCCCTTTATTTACCTTTTGTTAGAACAATGAGTTGGTTTTCTTACATTCTCCAAGAAGATCAATGAGTTTTGTTCAGTTTTTACTGTTATTATGGACTCACAAATGTAAATTTAGTTGATGGTATGTTGGTTTCCTATGGCTGCTGTGACAAATTACAAACCTTGTGGTTTAAAACAACAGAAATTAATTTTCTTCCTGTTCTAGAGGCCAGAAGTCTGAAATCACTTTCACTGGGCTGAGATAAAGGGGTGGACTGGGCAGTGCTCCTCCCAGAGGCTCTAGGGGAGAATCCATGTCTTGCCTTGTCCAGCTTCTGGTGGCTGCCACTGATCTTGGGCTTGTGACTGGTTCACTTAAGCGTTTGCCTCTGTAGTCCAATTGCTGTCTTCTCTCTTCTGTGTCTACTGTCCCTCAGCCTCTCTTCTATAAGGATACCTGAGATTCTACTTAGGGCCCGCTTTGATAATCTCTTCATCTCAAATTCCTTGCTTTAATCAGATCTATAAACTTTTTTTTTCTATATAAGGTGACATTCACAGATTCCAGAGATTAGAACATGGATGTCATTTGGGAGACTGATACTCAGGCCACCACAGATGGCTTCCTTGTTTTGTGGCATGTCAAGATGTTTTGGACTTTCCAGCCCTAGAGCTGGTAGAAGTAATTTATCCAAGGAGCACTGGTTCCTTTTAGTAGGAAATTGTATTTAGAAATCACAGTCTGGTCCTAAGGGGTGTTCATGGCCATCAGGTTGACATCGCTATTGCGTTTTTAGGGTGAAAGAGCCAGAAAGTAGACACATTTTTAGAAAGAGAAAAATGATGTCTGTGCTTATTCACCTCTTCCATTTGTATGTCTTTTCTCATGCGGAAAAATCTTAGTTCTACTAATAGTAACATAATTCATAATAATTTATTTGCTTTATCCTAATAATACCAATATAATTACTAATAATGAGAGTACTGAATGAATTTAAGATTTCTTTGCAGTTTTTTTTGCCCTTAGGGTATAGCCTACTTGCTAAAATTGAAAAAAAGAATGTTTTTGGTCACTTGACATAATTCTCCAGTATGCCATCAACTTCAATATACGGTTGAGTCACTTTTAAACATTTTCACGATTGCTTCTGTTAAAATTTATTTGTGTAGAATATTTTCTTTATTATTATTATTATTGTTTTTTTGGCGAGGCAACCCTTGGTCAACCTCACAGATTGCAAGAATCTTGTTAGCTTACAATACATATTTTTTACACCTATAGCACCTGCTCTTCCTAAGTGGTCTCCCATCCAAGTACTAACCAGGTCTGACTCTGCTTGGTTTCAGAGACCAGATGGGATCAGGCTTGTTCAATGTGTAGAATATTTTCACGGTTCCAAAGTCAAAATTAAAAAACAGGGTACATTCAGAGGTGTCTAGCTTGTATTCCAGTTGCCAATTCTTTCCCTCCATCTTTCATAGGTAACACTTTTAATGTTTTATGTAGCCTTCTATATTTTTGAAATATGAACATATGTAATTGGTAATTCCTTTTTTTTTCTTTTACGTAAGGACACACGCTAAACTTTGTTCTGCACTGTTTTTAAACTTATATCTGGTTGTCACTTGGTGACAGGACATAGAGATCTTTCTCATTCCTTTTTACAGTGGTGTGGGACTCAGAGGTGAGTGGATGAACCATAGAAATTCAACCAGTTCTCCGTGTTGTACATTTCGGATATTTCCACTCTTTTGCTGTTACGAATAGTGCTGTCACGAAGAGCCTTGTATGCGCATCTTTTTCTGACGGAAGCGTTCTGAACGCGGCGGTGTGACTGGATCGCATTTGTATTTTAGAGTTCTTCTGTGAAGTGGGGGCGGGAAGTGTGACCTGGCTGGGAGGCCAGGGCAGGTTGGGGCCGGGACCAGGGTGAGGCTTTGAGGGTATGGAGCATAGATCGACGACATATCTTGGAAATGGATCTCACACGGCTGAGTCCACCCCGTGGGGTGGATGACGATGACGTGGCCGTGGGGGCTGCAGGGAGCAGTGTGTCTGCCCATTGTGGGGGAGGTGAACTGGGCACGGACCCCGGATCCCCGCCTCCGCCGCGTCCTCTTCACCCCTGTTGCGTCTCGGCAGCTTGAGGAGGTGAAGGGGTCGGAACAGAGCCTGCGCGCTCAGCTGAAGACCCTGAACAGCGAGCTGGCCTCCTACAAAAGGGCGTGAGGGGCGTGGCCTGAGGTGGGCGGGGCCTCAGCTGCGGACTCCGCCTGCAGGTGGGCTTGGGGCGGGCTGGGCGGGGCCTAGAGGAGCTGAAGAAGATCTGGATGTTGTGCGCTGATTGTTTACCGGGGTGGGTGGTGGGAAATTGGGGAGTTTCAGGGAGGTTTGGGAAACCTCGGAAGAAGGCCCCAGTGAAGGGGTTGTAGGGAAGGGACATACGTGTTTTGGGAGAGTTTTCTGGGATTCTGAGAGGGGCGGAGCCTCTGTGCGAAGCTAGTGCGAGGATGCGGACGACTAGAAATCGTGGGGGGATGGGCCCGAAGGTTCGGAGGTGGTGCGGGCCGGAAAGCAGCTTGGGACGGGCCTTGTCCCGGCCGGTGGGACGCGGACAGTGGGGCCTGTGCTCCCGGGAGATGGACTCCGCCCGTGGCTCTGCTCGGGTCCCCGTGGTCCCGGGTCGCGTAGTCTCTGGAGCGCGGCCGTGGGGCCCGGGGTCGAGGCTGCCCCGCCCGCGCCCTTTCCCACGGATCGAGCCGCCCCAGCCGCGTGAGCGGGAGGAGGCCGGACGCACTAGAGTGGCGGGGGCGCGGTCCTGGGACCCCAGCCTCTTGTGCCCCGTCCCAGGTGGTCATGGGCCGCTTTTCGACCCTACAGCCGTTGTGAAAGCCAAGGAGAAGAGGCAGAGAGAGATGGAGATGAAATGGGCGCCCCTCCCCCTGGCACTGGCCGTCTGCCGTGTCTTCACCCATCCTTGTCTCCCACCTGTCTCCATCATCTGTCCCCCGCTTCCTCTCTCCGTTCCCCCCACGTGACCTCGGGCGGGTCACCGGCCCTGGTTGCGACTCAGGGAAGCGGCTCCCCCACATCCATGGGGCGCACAAGCGGTGGGGTACTTTTACGCTCCCCAGGCAGCAGCAGCAGCGGAGGAAGCGAGGACGGCGCGTCCATCTCCTGGGCTCGCCAGACTCGGCCCCCTGCTGCCGTGACCCGCTGAGGGGACACCGCCCACCGCCCCGGCACCGCAGCTCCTCCGGTCACGGGGCTGGAGACAGAGGGAGCGCGCGGGGCGCACAGGTGGGCTCGTGGGCTCTGCGGGGCCCGTGAGTGCGGGAGGCTCGCGGGCTCCTTGTCCCTCCAGGGGACAGTGTTCGCAGCCGCTGTTCGTCCGCCAGCTCCTGCAGCAAGTTCGAGGATGTCTCCGAATCTCTCCCCAGAGGGTCAAACTTGGGCCGGGGGAAAGAACCGCCTCCAGAAGGGGTCGGGGGAGATGGGAAATGGTCTTTTGTAGGGAAATCGAGTGATGGAGCCTTTAAACCCCGGAGGAGGGTGAGGCGAGAGGTGCGGAAGACACCTCCCACGGGTCCCTCAGTGTTCCGCCCTCTGCTCTCAGCGTCCACGCCATCGCAGGAGGCCTCCGGGCCCCATGAGCTGGAGTGGGTCCAACACAGTGAGTGTCTTTCCTCAGGCCTCGGAGGAGGAAGCGGCAGTGAGAAGCACCAGAAGCCGCTGTCCCCAACGTCCTGACTTCCCTCTGGGGTCAGGGTGCATAGGCGGCTCTGAAATGCCTCCGGCTGCAGAGTATTTGAGGCCATTGGATTGGCAGGGAGCGTGGGGGCAGGGCGGGGCAGCTGGTTAAGACCTCTTGCTCTGGCCGCAAATTGCCACGTCTTCAAACCAGAGGCCTCCTCCCACCACCTGTGCCGCTCCAAGGTCGTGATTCAGTACCTCAGTTTCTCAGTTACATGTGGACGGTACTAATGACATTCACCTCCGAGCGTTTGGGTGTAGATTGATCTAAGTGTCAGCCCTTATTTTTTCCCAAGGTCCTTAGGTTCAGAGGTTGCAGTGGGATTTGGGAGCAGAGATAGAGGGAGGGCGCCTGACCCCTTTCATGCGTCCCCCGGCTGCAGAAGTTCGCCGCTGTGGAACACGGCCGCGGTCAGAGACGCCTGGCCAGTTCTGGGGGCTGGGGACTCGTCAAAGGTGAGCCTGGGACTCCACATGTCCTCCTCCTCTGCCCGGGAGTCCGCCGGGGTGGTCCGGACGGCAACAAATAGGCCCCGGAGGTCCGCGCAGTGTCAGGCCTCTTACGGCCCTCCACTCCTGTGCCGGCTGTCATAGAACACAGCGCCGGCCACCAGGCGCCCACGTGGCAGAAACAGACGCCCGTCTGCAGGCCTTGCAGGGATCCACGAGCCCACTGGACACGCGGTCGCGGTCGTGACCTCGGAGAGGGAGCACTACCTCTCTGTCTCCTCCCCGCCTTTGGATGTGGGTGGGGCGGAGCTGATGCTCCTGGGATCTCAGGCCTGTGAGGCCCCGGTCCCCCCCACCCCCCACCCCACCCCCCACCCCACCCCCCAGGCATCGTGCGCTGGGAGGGGCTGTGTGTTTTGTAGATAAACATCTTTGCCCTTGGAGTTTCTCAGCCTCTGACTGAAGAGCAGGGCTAGAGGGAGATGTGAGAATGGGGGGCGGCTGTCGTTGGCACCCATGTGCATTTCCGGGCATGTCTGTGATTGGAGAGGGGACAGGTTGGGGTTCAGGCTTAAGAAAAAGACATTTGCCCTCATCGTTGGGGTGCAGTACCCCTTTAGCCACACCACAAGCCAGCAGACTCTCAGCCGCCCCAATGGCGTTGTGGTCGGGTTGGAGGTGGGGTGAGGGAGAAGCCTGGATGACGCCAAGGGGCCGGGCACCCAGCTGATCATGGGGGCAGGAGGCACACAGGCCCCGGCATGTTGCCCTGTGGTTTCGGGAAGAGCCGGGGCCTGGATCCTCACCCTGCTCTGCGGCATCTCTCAGTGGAACATGGAAGACTCAGCAGTAACTTCACACCAGAAAGAGACGGGGCCCTGGGGTGCGGAGTGAGCGCTTCTTCCTTCTTTCCGCAAGCCCTCAGGTCACAAAGACTGCTATTTCACAAACACTTCTCCCAGGCCCCAGCCCGGTGTCATTGAATCCCTTCGACAAAACTCAGAGGTGAGTCTTGAGAAGCCAGTTTCACAGTTTAGTAAACTGAGGCTGAGAGAGGTGAAGTCGTGTTGCTGAGACATGGGACATAGTTGAGCCCAGTGTCCCTGAGCCAGGATTCAGAGCCAGGCTGCCTGCATTTAAATTCCGGCCACATTTTAGTGTGTGAGTTCAGGAAGGTGACCTGACCTATCTGTGCCTCAGTTTTCCCCACCTGCAAAACGGGGATGGTCATTGATAGTAGGGTCAATGTGGATTCAATAGATTGACAGGGCTCAGCCCTGAGAAGATGCCTGGCTCATAGTGACACACACGCACCCCTGAGACGCCACTCAGTGTCATGTGTTTCCTTCCACCATGTTTTCCATGCTCAGGATGAGCATGCTTCTACCCACGGGATCAGCAAATGGCATACCAGGCATCTCTCAGCACTTTTCATAAATTTCTATATGCTCCCAACAGGTTTGTGAGATAATACAATTAACCCCCTTTTATAGTCAAGCAAACTGAGGCCTGGAGCACTTAATGCTCACAGCAAGAAAATGGTGACACTGGAGCTTAGCCACAGGTGTCCTAGCCCCACAGATGATGTTCTAAATCATATATTCCATTTCCTACAAACATACATAAGGACATACTTAAAAAAATGAAAACCATGCATATCACTTTGCCTCTTGTCACCTAATATTTCATGTGTAACCCTCCAGGTCACTGCATCTTCCTCATAATAATTGAATAATACTTCATAGCACAGGCTTACTATTTTGACATAATATTTTCTTTTTTTGATGCTTTCAAGTCCTTTCCTCTGTACAAAATATTATCAGACATAGAGACCTACATGCTGAAACAGTTATACATTATAAATATAGACTCTAGGTCAAAGACTATACATAGTTAATAGATATTACTAGACTGTTTTCCCCAAAAGGCTAGTAGAATTTCATATTTCCACAAATAATGTATTGGAGACCACACTCACCCAGAGGTGGGTGCTATCACCTCCTAAATATAGAGGTACAGAGCAATATTTCTTTGTTGCTTTAAGAAAATATCTTCCTTGTCATTTTTTTTAAATAACACTCGGTAGATTGTTTTTTTTATATTTGCTGAGCATTTCAAATTATTTGAAATCGTCTTCTGTTAATTATCCATTGCCCATTTAAAAAATAAACTGATATTTATTATTTTGTTATTGATTTGCACAATGAAGACTCCCAAAACTAAGGCTATTGTGTTGTTGCATATGTACATTTTAAACATAAAATCTTTTTAAAAGTATATGTATGTATGTGTGTGTGTGTATATATATGTATGGAAGCTATGGAATAACACACTCAATTCACATGAACTGTGGGCAAAAAGTGCAGACTTCCAAGAAATGTCTCACATGCGGCAAATGCACAGGCTTCCCAGCTCCTTGGGGCTCTGTAAGGGAATGTTCAGTCATCTGTGGGTACTTGGGTACAGAAGCACTCACTGTCACATTTAGCTTCATGGGGGTAAAAACTATGTCTCATTCCTCTTGTTACCTTCATGTTGACATGTTGACTTGGTACCTTCATGTTGCCAGCCACAGACAGTGTGCCCAGGGATCCTGTGGCCCAACCTTCCATCATCCCATCCACCCCTCCATCCTTGTCGAGGAAGAAGGCAAAATGTCAGGCTTCACCTGGTAGAAAGAGGTCAGTCTGGGGAGACCTCGGATAGCCATGGGGCTGAATTCTGACTGTTATTTATTAGCTGTGTGATAACCTCTCTGAGCCTTAATTTTATTTATTTTCAATGAGTATAAATAGATTACGATGACCATTCCAGGCAGCAAGGTGATGAAGGGGGAGGTATGTCTGCTCCAGTCTAGAAGTCTGATTTTAAATTATAAAGCAGGAAGGAGCAGAGGCCTCAGGAAGAAGAACCTGGGCCTCTTGGATGAGAAGAGACCACGTTGAATTGTGACTCTGAACCCCCCTGTGTCCACACTCTGGGTTGGTGGATTGCTTGCAAAGGCCTATCTTTTCTAAAGATCTGGGGGCAACACAAGACTTTTAAAATAAAAACCAAATAACATACATACATATAAATTCATGTGAATTGTGAGCAAAAAGTGTAGACTTCCAAGTTCTAATACATAGCATAATCAACACAGTAGAATATATATTCTAAAATTGCTAAGAGACTAGATCTTAAATGTTCTCACCACACACACACACACATAAAGAAAATATCTATAATGATACTATAATGGTAATCATATTGCAACATATAAATGTATCAGATTAACAGGTTTTACATCTGAAACTTATCTAATGTCATTTGCCAATTATATCTAAATTTAAAAAATGATAATCTTGATAGAGAAATGAGATAAATCAGACACCGTCTTTGGGCCTTTTCGTGGTGGATGTTTTCAAAGTAGGCAAACCACAGCCTGTGCACCCCCTCATCATTTCCTATGAAAGCCTGAGCCAGCTGTGTAGCATTCCCCCTTTGTCTCAACCATGTCTTCCAATAAGAATGCTAATTCGCCAGCTGCCCACCTCCACAGATTCAAGAACAAGGGGAAAGACAGTACAGAAATGAGGCGGTACCCAATAGAAATTGATGTGGAGCTGAGGAAAGCTAAGAAGGATGACCAGATGCTAAAAAGCAGAAATGTAAGCTTATTTCCTGATGATGCCACTTCTCCACTTCAGGAAAACTGCCACAACTAGAGCACTAGAAATTGGTCTGTTGAGGACTTTGTCAAAGGCATAAACAGCACTAATTTGGAAAGCCAACTCCAAGCTACTCAAGCTGCTAGGAAACTGCTTTCTAGGGAAAAACAGCCACCCATAGACAACATAATCCAGGCTGGTTTGATTCCAAAATTTGCGTTCTTCTTGGACAGAAGTGATTATAGTCCCATTCAATCTGAATCTGCCTGGGCCCTCACTAACATTGCTTCTGGGACATCATAACAGATCAAGGCTGTAGTAGACGGAGGTGCTATCCTAGCATTCATTTTTCTTTTGTCATCACCCCATGCTCACATCAGTGAACAAGTCATATGGGCTCTAGGAAACATTGCACATGATGGTTCAGTTTTCCAAGACTTGGTTATCAAGTATGGTGCAGTGGACCCACTGTTGGCTCTTCTTGCGGTTCCTGATATGTCATCTTTAGCACATGGTTACTTATGTAATCTTACCTTGATGCTTTCAAAACTTTGTCGCAAATAGAATTCTGCACCCCCCTTAGATGCTGTTGAGCAAATTCTTCCTGCTTTAGTTTACCTCCTGCATTACAATGATCCAGAAGTATTAGCAGATAACTGCTGGGCCATTTCCTACCTTACTGATGGTCCAAATGAACAGATTGAAATGCTTGTGAAACAGGAGTTGTGCCCCAACTTGTGAAGCTCCTAGGAGTTAACTGAATTGCCAATTGTGACTCCTGTATTAAGAGCCATAGGAAATATTGTCACTGGGACAGATGAACAGACTCAGGTTGTAATAGATACGGGAACACTTGCCACTTTTCCCAGCCTGCTAATGAACTTCAGAACTAATATTCAGAAGGAAGCTACATGGGCCATGTCAACATCACAACTGGCCGCATGGACTAGATACGGCAAGTTGTAAATCATGGAGTAGTCCCATTCCTCATTGACGTTCTCTCTAAGGCCAACTTTAAGACACAAAAGGAAGTTGTATAGACTGTGACCAACGATACAAGTGGTGGAACAGTTGAACAGATTGTATACCTTGTTCATTGTGGTATAACAGAACCACTAATAAACCTCTTAAGTGAGAAAGATATCAAAATTATTCTGGTTATTCTAGATGCCATTTCAAATATCTTTTAGGTTCTGAGAAACTAGGTGAAACAGAAACTTAGTATAATGATTGAAGAATGTGGAGGTTTGGACAGAACTGAAGCTCTACAAAACCATGAAAATGAGTCTGCATACAAAGTTTCATTGAACTTGATTAAGAAGTATTTCTTTGTAGAGGAAGAGGAAGATTAAAATATTGTGCCAGGAACTATCTCTGAAGGCTATGCATTCCAAGTCCAGGATGGCACTCCTGGGACCTTTAACTTCTAGATTGTATGGCTGGGGCATAAAGTTGTTTGTTGTGCACTGTTTGGTGTAAGTTTGTTTTACTGCTCTCTACTAAGAATTATTTTTAAATGTGGTTTGTTATCGTAGCACTTTTTACAACAAAACTATACTTGAACAGTTTTAAACTCTACATACTGTACAAAGCATCTCTCAATGGGTTTCTTATATCTGTGTGGAATTTCATATCTTGCAGTGTTCTGTAAATAAAGATTAAATTCCACCCTTTTTATTACTTCAAAAAAAATGAGATAAATCAAACTTTTTGGAGTGAATTAAAATTGTGTTGTAAAAAGCAAATCTTTGCAAAATTTCTGCCACTGGAGGATGTAACAGTAAATTTGCTAGGGTCTGATATTTGCTAATATCTTCACAAAGCAATTATGCAGAAAGTTTCCAAATGGATTTAAATCTAAAACTATTATTAAAGTCTGTGACTAATAAGAAATTGTTTCTGATAGAAACAGACAATCATATCAATTTGCAATTTTAAACATAGAGTGTATTTATTGAAAAATTCTTTTAAATTTCTCAGATTTTTGTATAAAGTAGCCAATTGTAGTATGAACTACGAAAGGCATTAAAATTTTCTGCTTTATTTCAATGATGAAATAGGAAGGTAAATATCTTTATGTTCCAAAAGAATATAACTTTAAACACATACTGAGACTGAGTTCTATTGCCATAAGAATATACAAAAAATAAACCATTATAAAATATATTCTATATCCACAAAGGTTTGTTAATGGTAATACATCCATAATGCACTTAATTCACTTGATAGTTTGCTTTAATTGGGCATTTGTTGTCACTGTGAATTAATATTACCACAATTGCTACTAATAATAGTATTAGTATTGTATATGAAGGTCTTTTCAGTTTTATTGAGGTATAACTGACATACATCACTGTATGAGTTTAAGATGCATAGCATAATAACTTGATTTACATAGATTGTGAAATGATTACAACAATAAGTTCAGTTAACATCCAACATCTCACACCGGTACAAAAGAAAAAGAAAAAAAATTTTTTTCTTGCAGTGAGAATTCTTAGGATCTATTCCCTTAACTCATACCGGAGTGTCAACTATTAAATATGTAGTTTTTAGCTGAAGTAAATGCTATAGTCTATGCTGTGTGTGTATCTTGTCTACCACCCTGATGAGAAAGCACTATTTCCATTTTGTATAGTGGAATAAAGAGGATCAGAGGAGCTAAAATAAATTTGTCCCATTCCTTCCTCTAGAAAATTATTACTCTAGAACTGATGTCACATCCCACTTGCAGTCGCGTTTACTGACCTGGCCTAAAACAAGCTGGCTTCATATAGTTATATCAGGAAGAACTTTCTGTGGAGTCATTTTACTCCTAGAATAATCCATATTTATTGTGATAAAGAAGTTACATAAAATAAAAAATCGGAATCAAAGCATTTTATAAAACCATTGTTTCTGGTAAAAGAAAATAGATCCTACAACTTCTAAAGTGTTGTTTCACTACTGAAATAAAAACTGGAGCAGTTAGACTTACATGTTAATAAAGACACTGGGAAGACCAATGCTCTCTGATTTCAGAATCTCTTTAAGCCAACAGTACTTATATCTCATTTTCCTTACAAAACACCCAGGAGGACTTCCCCAGGTGAACCTCCCATGAGACCAAAGGTATAAAACAGATAAGCAGCAACATGAATACGCTGACCAGAGAACAAGTGATTTAAAATAATATTTAATATATAATGTACAGTGGGACATGTAAGAAGATTTAAAACATCTTATTTTTAATATTTCAGATTCTTTATAAAACCTAATTATTGAGTTTCAGTTTTTTCAGCTGATGTTTCTGTATCCCCGTTTGGAAACCAAGTATATAAAACCTCTTAGTACAATGAAATATCTATAAAACATGCTCTGGATGCCCCTCAAATGGGGCTCACTTAGCGGACCCCTTTATGAGATTTATGGCATCAGTCATATCCACTTCCAGCTGATTAAGGAAGTTTTATAGAATCAGAACTAGAAGAAAATGGAACTATCTGAGCTGTGCCTATAACTATGGTTGGTGTACAGGGACAAGCCTTTCAGAAGTGTTTATTAAATGAAAAATGGGTTTTTCACCCTGACTGCTATATTTCATCAGAGGCCCCAGAGCTCTCTGTCAGTACCCTTTCACACATATAATTGTCACAGGGTAGGCACTCAAACCAGCAAAGGCACCTCAACCTCGATCATTCTTTATCCTTAAAACTTTGTGGGAAACTATGAATCAGTAACGTATTTGTAGTAGGAGAGTGAGTTTTACTAGAGATAATCACCTTGATTTTTAACTGCTTACAGAAAAAGAAAAGAAAAGAAAGTTTCAAGGCCCATGACTCAGTGGTGAGCCCGACGTGGATGGATGATCTGTTATAGCCCAATTATTTCTTTTCCACTGAAGCCAGTCACAATAAAGAGCACTTATTCTACAGCTACTGTTTGTGGTCTTCTTTTCATAGGTAGCTTAAGTGAGGGCAGTGCGTTTTATACCCTGAAAAATCTATATTTTAAGATTTTAAATTAATAAAAGAATTTGAACATAATTCAAACCCTTTAAAGAGCTGAGAGAATGATATTAAATATAGATTGGATTTTTAGAGTTTCTTAGCACTTTCTATAATACTGATGGTGCACCTTTACATATTGCAGATTTTGTGACTTCAATACTTTGTTTCCTACAAATATTTGCAATTAAAAGCTAAACACCACTTAAAAGTCATAATTAATATAGTACAGAATATAATTTATTTTTTATTGATGTTTTCATGCCTAAATTAAACTGATATTTGACATCTGAAATGTGTCCTTGTTCTTTTTATTTTCTGAGTATCATGCTACTATATGCATATTTTTCTCAATATAGAGCCACTGAGGTACAAGAATGCTTTGTCAGTATATAACAGCACTGTTATAATGTAAATAATAAGTTATCACTTGATCAAGAAAAGAGCGGGGACCTATGTTGCACTTGCATAGCTCTGTAATAGAACCAATAATAGCAACAAGTAGTTGTTTTTAAAGAATCATAGGATGTTTGAGCTGGAAGTTCTTAGGAGTTGTATGTGTTTCCTAGAGCTATTTTAACAAAGTGCTACATCCAGAGTGATTTAAGAGCAACAGCAATGTGTTCATATTTGCGGAGGCTAGAAGTTAGAAATCAAAGCGGGCAAGGCCGAATCCCCTCGGAAACACCCATGGGACAATCCTTCTGGGCCTCTTCCACCTGCTGGGGTTGCAGACAACTCTTGACATTCCTTGGCTTACAATTACTACGCTGCAATATTTGTCTCAATTACCCTATGGCCCTGTCCTCTACATGTTTGTGTCTCTGTGCCTCTTTTCTTTTTATGAGGACACCAGTCACAATGGATTAAGGGCCCACTTTACTCTAGCACGACTTCTCTTAACTACATCTCTAACAATTCTATTTCTGAACACAGTTGCATTCTGAGCTTTGTATTCAGTGCCCCTCTACATAATTCTGAGTTAGAATTTCAACATTATCTTTGGGGTGGTGGAACACAATTTAACATTTAACAGGAATAATCTATTAAACCACTTTCTGGAGAAACAGTTTTATATATTAAAAATTTTTGTATATTAATTTATTTGTCCCTGATAAGGCAACACTTGAGGTAAAAAGACATGAAAGCATATATGTTCATATATGTTAATAAAATTGTTATTAATATGGCAGAACCCTGTGACAAGCTCATAGGAGCTCTCTGTTCTATTTCCAATAGACAAAACTATATAAGAATGCTTCTCTTTAAGTCTTAGTGCCCTCAGTTATAATTTAGGCATTTAAGGAGTTCTGTATTATCTACTTTAGGCCACCAGAGAAACCTTTAATTGCACAGGGGAATTTTCAAGTGTCTGTCCCCTTGGGCACAGTCCATAGAAGCATATTTATCATTACTTCATATTACAGATGAAGCATTCAAATCCCAGCACAAGCTTGCAAAGGCAAGTCTATTGGTGAGGCTTATAACTGAATAAATCATGTTAAGTCTCTAGTTCCATCACTTATAGTTTAAGGCTTTCAAGATAAAATCTTGATTCTTGAAAAGAAATGAAGTGAGCAGTGACACTTTATTTTAATATCTTACTCCACATTGGTAGAAGATAAAGATGACGTGCAGTTAGAAGACAATTTTCTCCAAAAAGGCCTTCTTAACCAAAGAAGGCATTGACCTTCTAATGTCGTACTTGCAGGCTATCTGCGTGAGATTGATGTCCAAAATTAAACACCTTGAAGTTTCAATTTGATTTTGAAATAACTGTCTGATTCCTAAAAATAGTGTTAACAGTTTGGTAGGTCATGAGCCCCTGAAAGAATCTGATGAAAACCATGACACTGTTGAAAAGTGTGCGTGATACACTTTCCGCTTCCACTGGAAACCTTGTTATGGGATCTGAGCTCCTTTCAAAATTAAGTTCTTCCACAATGACCCCGTTATGCTTTCAGAAATTACCGTAGGAATTGGATGCAACAGTCATTGAGCATGAATGTCTTATTTATATAAGCCTATAAAATCAAGTATTGAATGAAATAACTGATTTTAAAACTAGCCTGAAATTATATTATCAGCTAATACACTTTACGTTAATATAGTAAATAATCATTTAAATACATATATTTATCCAAAACATCCGCTATTTTTTTAAAGTTGTTTACCATGTGGCATAAAGGCAAAGGTTCAAAAGAAATGTATAAGGACGCAAGATCATTGAATGTATGTAAAAAGCTTCAGTTAGTACAACACAGTCACCTATATTCTATTACACAATTAGAAATAAATCATTGGAAAAATCTGGATGTCATTTCATGCTGATTTTCAACTATAGTCTCTTATAGAACCAGTTTTAATACCTGTAGGAATCCTGATAACACAGTCTAATTTGGTTTTCTCTATTTGTTTCTCCAATTCAGGAATCAATTGTCACTTTAGCCTTTTGTCCTACGATATTGAGCTCAGTTTATACCCTTTTTTGCCACTGCTTCAGATATAGATTATTTGTTATATATAAGACAGGGTTCAAGATGACAAATATGTCTTAAGATTAAAAATATGTATATAATAAAACAGGTTATTCAAACCAGGTAGCATTCTAAGTCTTCACTGCTTATATGACAACTCAGATATTGTTTTTAAAACAATATAAACGGTTTTCTAGCTTAAATTAGATATTATGAGGCATAAAATGCTATGGGAATGAATGAACATTTCTCTTGTGCAAATTAGAATGTTCTGTCTCTTCATTAAATCAAAGGAGAGAACCACCTCTGAAATGAACAATGGCTATACACTGTCAGTCCTATGATCTCTCTAACCTGTCAGCTTTCATCAGTTTACAGAAGATGAGAAATTTTTTTGAATGACAAGATTGAGTGTGATGATACTGTTTGTGATGCACACATTCCAGAGATTGAATCTGACATTTTCCTCCACACACAGCTGAACAGAGAGCATCATTGTTCACCTCTGGTCTACAAAAAGTTCAAATGAACCATGACTTATGAGCTATTTCATTTCCAGGACACTGCCACATAAATACATAAGGCACACTATATTGATAAAGCCAGATCTATCATGTGCAGTGTTCTGTCTCACGCAGTGGCACAAAAAATTCTTATGGGAGCAGGCTGGGTGAAACATCCTAAAAAGTCACAAATGCATCATCGAATAAATGTATCATCATTTAACAATCACTTGGGTTAAGAAATAATCTAGAAACATCTTGAAACTATTTGTTCGTCTGTACTTGGACTTTTACTGGATCTATGAGTTTTTCTTAATCTAATTTAATTTCTTAATCTAAGCCTCTCAAGCTGTCAGGGATTCTTCAGTATTGCAGTTTTTGATTAAAAACATGGATGTTCAATCTACTCCTTTTATATTATATAATTTTACCATATCAATTTCAAGTTGTTATATTTTCCAGTAATTTTAAGTTTTAATAATAAAAAAATTACAAAAAAAGTATTTTTTGATTTAGATTAGATAACCATCTCTGGTTATCTTAGCTCCACTAAGCCTGTCTTGTGTTACAGCAATGAGAGCTATGATTAGTGGCACAAATGCTTTACCATAAACTGTATGATAGTAAGATAAGAATTTTTTGTTTGTTCTGGTCTTTAGGTAATAGCAGCTGTCACTTTTAGGAAACTATTTCCAGGTCTCTTTCTGGAATGATTCACACATTATAGTTCATTATTTTATAAATTATAGTTGATGAGATAGATTTCTTTTCACATAATGTTTCACTGCCCAGAAGATCTTAGCATTGTAACTTATGGCTTAGACATTTAAATCATTGTATTTTCTCATTCAAAGCAATATTAACTTTTTTCACATTATTTCTTTCCTAATAATTAGATAACTTACTGCCCAAGGATTTTTGAAAGTATCAATACATTCTGTTCATATGATCATTCAGCAAATATTTATTGATACCTTCTATGGGAAAATCTTAATGCCAGGGACAGCAGGCAGAGAAAAAGTCACCTGTGTTCCCACTGGAAAGCTCACAATATATTAGAGGAAATAAAGCAAGTAAAAGATAATTATAATAAAACCAGGTAAGCAATATGTTCAAAGTTGGTGCCAGGCTCTGCAATGCCATAGGAAGATTTTCCTAGGGAGTGCTTGGGAAATTTTCACATAGGAAAAGCCATAAACACACAAAACAGAAAAATAAGCTCATTGCCAGGACTGTGTTATGCTTATATCACAAAACACATTATTAAGTAATCTTATCTGAAGTTCTTGTGGCAAACCCTTTGCAACTTTCCTCTTGATATCACTCAAACCATGCTACTTTGAAAATGTATTTTGTATTTTGTATTATAGATTAAATAACATAATAAACACTTTGAAATTACTCTTCTATGCTTTATTTCACAATGAGAAATTGAAGCTCCAGCAACTGGAAGTACCCTGAACGGCACAGTGGCCAACTGAGATGTGGAGATAACACGTCTCTACCAGAGAAACAAATTACAGACAAAATTTAAGGTGTCAGAGTGAACAAAATTTGGGTGATTTGCTAAACTTCATCTTTAATTTGTTATATTCCTTTTGTTTTGATATTTGATCAAAATATTTTAACAAAAGCTTAATTAGTAGAAATTATTTAAGTTTTAGGTGGTTCCTTCAGGGCTCAGGATGGAACTATATAATTATTAGTCTGAACTTCAAATAATGATAAGGTTATTTCTTAAATATTCTGCCATTCTCCCAGCTCTATGGTTTTAGTGCTTAGATTTACCGAACTCATCTCTTTGTATTCACTCTTGACTCTTCTCCAATTCATTCTCCACGTGCGATTAAAGTAATCTTCCCGGAACGTAATCAAATGGTGTCATTACCTATTGTAGAAATCCTTCAGTGACTCTTGTTCCTTTAAATGATAATTCTAAGCTTCTTAGCATGGCATGTCATTGTCCTGGATTCTTTTCAATTTTACCTCTCACTTGTACCTATTACTTAGGCAATTTCCCAACACTATGCCCTTTCACACTTACACAATTTTGCATAGCCTTTTCTCTTTGTCTAGAAGGTTCTTCATCCCCATTGTACTGGTAATTTCATCAGTATTAAAATTGAGCTCAGATTTCTCTCCTACAGAAAGTCCTATCTTCTCCCAGGAAAGGTATATGTTCTCTCTGTCTTCAAAAAGTAACTCGTTTTATCTCTGTATTGGTATTGCAAAAGATCTCTTGATATCTCTATTTTGGGGCAACATTGCTGTAATTCTTTCTTTTCTTTACATACTTATAGGAGTGTGGGCATCTCAGAGGTAGAGCTGTGTACTGTTCGTATTTTCATTTTTTATGACTAGCCTAATATCTGAAATACAGAAGATATTTGAGTTACTATTTATAGAATGAATAAACCTATTAATAATTTTTTGATATTGGGCTATAACATTATCATTTCTCTTGATTTGGATACTCTCATTTTATTCATCACTGACTGTCCCTGTGTGTTTTCATGTACCCCCTTCCACCCCCTAGCCTCCCAGTCACTTTAGTGGTGACATGTTCAGGAAGAATGTAAAAAAAATATATGGTTTCCTCCTGACAAAACCATGATGGGAAGAGAAACACTTTCTTAAAATGTCACCAATAAATTTAACAGTGATGTTAAATATTTTATATTAGAAATCTAAGCCAATCTTAGGAAAAAATTATCTACAATAAATTACCATTTCCCTGAACTTTATTATTCCCAAAATACCAACATTAATTATTTGGGAACAACCAATACATATGCTATATTAAAATCTTAAACCTGAATTGTGTTACTTCTATTAAGAGTTGAGGAAACAGGAGAGAAGATAGGTTTTAGCCCCCAAACCCTTTTTTACTAAGATTATTGCTATAAGGATTATAAGGACCTGAAATTATTTTCTACTTAGATTTAAGATGGATTTCTTGGAATATTAATATCATATGGATTGTCTCATTTTTAGGCGTCATTACAAGCTTTCTTTATCTCGCAATTCAGTTAATTTATCTTCTAATCACATTGTGGCAGGGCCATTATTAAGTGGATGCAGAGATGTGATACAGTTCAGTTCAAGTTAACCTTGCTTCACAGCAGCGACATGAATTAATTTAATTCCTGTCACCAGACTTCACATTTGGTGTATTGCACATTACCTCTCGTTAGTGCAGCCACAAGTCATTATCTCCAAACTGCCCCTTATAAAATCTGTATGTGAATGTTCTTGCATGTGCTACATACAGAGAGGGAAGCAGCATAATCAAATGTCCATAAAGAATATACCAGAAAAATTATAGGAAGTTCACTACAAATATACAAAAATGTTTTGATACTCAGTTCCTCCTTTTTCTCTTGATTTCTTCTTTACCGCCTCTCTTCCTCCTTCCATTCTGCCTTTCCTTCTTTCCACAGTGATTATTGAGCACTTACCACATGCTAGGTACAGCTTTAGGTAGTATTATGGATACTAATATAAAAGTAGACAAAGTCAACTCTCTGTTGAATTTTATTTTTTCTCATTGTATATATATTTTTTCACAAAAATTATTTATTGAATGTCTGCTATGTGCATGTTATTTAAATTGAACTTTAGCTAAATATCTTAATAAAATCTCTCTCTGATAAGGAGAGAGATTTATTGCATTTACAATAAATGCAAATGATATAGTTTTATTTAGAAAATTGTCAAAAAATTATATAACTTCAATACAAATTCAGGTAAAACTCAAGGGATAAGTAATTTGAGAAAATTAAAGTAATGCATTCTTATGAGCTCCAATTTCCCTAATTTAAAAGTAGTAACTCGGCAAATCCATGAAAGACCAATATCTTTCTCCTCTTCCCTGTTCAGGTCTTGACAGGTGAGCAAGGTAACTCTTAAAGGAAGCTGTGCTGTCTGACAACACCTGGCCTTGCCCCAGCCTGCTGTGCTCTCCTCCTGGTGTTTGAGAGAAAAGTATAACTAAGGTCATCAATAGCTTTCTAAGAGACTAAATTTCTTAGGGCAATATTTTCATCAGTCTCTCTTTTCCAAACAGAAGATTTACTGTGAAAAAAGAAAACCTTTCTAGTAATGATTATCAGCAATGGAATAATCACTAGATATCTCATGAGAGGTTCAATCCTTTCTCTTTGGGAACAAGGATCTTCACTCTCTACACATCCTGTATGGTCAAGCACAGAAAATATGTTTATATAATGAGAACTAACTTTTAGTGAACACGTATGACTATATCTTAATTTTTTTTCTATTTTGCTTTATTTTCTGTTTCTACATTTGTATCTTTGTATTTACTCATGCCTACTAATATACAATTATTCTAATAAGTATGTGAATAAGAAAATTTTTATTTGGGATTGCTATACTTTTATCAGACAAAACGAGCTTTTATACATAGACAGTAATAGGAGACAAAAAAGGTCATTGTCTAACAATAAAGAGGTACAAGATGATACATTTATAAATATTCATATACCCAACACAGGAGCACATAAATATGTAAAGCAAATAATTAAGACATGTAAAATAAAAAATAGAAATATAGTGATAATAGAATATTTAAATACCCCACACAAATCAATAGATAAATCATCCAGACAGAAAATCAATAAGGAAACATTGCCCTTTAATGACACATTAGACCAGATGAATTTAAAAGATATATACAGATTTTCCATTAAAAAAAAGAAATATATATTCTTAAGTACACATGGAACATTGTCAAGAATAGATCATAGGTTAGGCCACAAAACAAACTTTAGTATTTTTAGAAGACTGAAATAATATCAAATATTATCTCTGCCCACAAGAGTATGCAACTAGAAATCAACTACAAGAAGAAAACAGAAAAATTCACAGATATGTATAGATTAAACAACATGCTACTAAACAACCAATGAGTCAAAGGAGACATCAAAAGATAAGTCAAAATATTTTGAGACAAATGAAAATGGAAATACCACATATCAACATGTACATCATGCAGCAAAGGCAGTTCGAAGAGAAAGTTTATAGCAGTTAAGACTACATTGAGGACAAAAAGAGATTTCAAATTAACCACCTAACTTTATACCTCAAGGAACTAGAAAAAGAAAAATGAAGACCAAAGTTAGTAGGAGGGAAAAAATAAAGATCAGAGTGAAATTAATGAAAGAGGCTAAAAAGACAACAGAAAAGATCAATGAAACTAAGAGTTAATTTTATGAAAAGCTAAACTAAATAGACATATCTTTAGCTAGATCTAAGAGGGGGAAAAAAGAAGAATCAGATATAATCAGAAATAAAAGATATGACAACTGATACCACAGAAATAAAAAATTATGAGAATAATAAAAATTATATACAGACAAACTGGACAACCTAGAAAATGCATACATTCTTAGAAATATACAATCTACCAGGAATGCATCCGAAAGAGTAGAAAATCTGAACAGAACAATTACTAGAAGTTGAATCATCAATTAACAAACTACCAACAACAAAAAAATCTAGGACCAGATGACTTCACTGATGAATTCTACTGAACATTAAAAGCAGAATGAATACCAATCCTTCCTAAACTCTTCCAAAAATAAAAGAGGGGAAACACTTCCAAATTCATTTTACGAAGCTGATACAGAAACTAGACAGGGACTCAAGAAAATTATAGGCCAGTGTCCTTGATGAACATATATGTAAAATTTCTCAACCAAATATTAGCAAACCAAATTCAACAATACATTAAAAGAATCATACACCATGTGCAAATGAGATTTATTCAAAAAATATAAGAATGGTTCAATATCCACAAATGTGATAAACTACATTAACAAATAAAAGATAAAAGTCATAAAAATCATCTCTATAGAAAAAGCATTTGACAAAATTCAGTATTTGTTCATGAAAAAATCTCTTAACACTGTGGGTATAAGAGGAATGTACCTCAACATAATAAAGGCCATCTATGACAAGCCTACAGCTAACATCCTACTCAACACCGAAAAGCTGACAGCTGTTTATCTAAGATCTGGAAAAAAAGATAAGGATGCATACCCTTACCACTTTTAGTCAACATAATATTGGAAATTCTGGCCATAGCATATTACACAAGAAAAAAAAGTCATACAAATATAGAAGGAAGAAGTAAAATGGTCTCGATTTACAAAAGACATTACATACAGAAAACCCTAAATAATCCACAACAATGAAAAACACCTGTTAGAACTAATTGGCAAATTCAGTAAAATTCCAGAATACAAAATCAATATGCAAAAATCTGTTGTGCTTTTACACACTATCAAGAAGAGAATTTTTAAAAAATCACATAATTTCATCAAAAAGAATAAAATACCTAGAAATAAATTTAACCAAGGAGATGAAAGGACTGTGCACTGAAAAAATTGAAATAGACACAAATAAATGAAAATAATATTCTTTCCATGGATTTGAAGAATTAATATTGTTAAAATGTCCAGAGCAATCTACATACTCAGTACAATTTCTATTAAACCTCTAATGGCATTTTTCATAAAAATAAGAAAAAACAATGTTGAAATTTATATAAAACCACAAAAGACTCCAGATTGCCAAAGCAATCTAGAGAAAAAAGAACAAAGATAGAAACATCCTGATTTCAAACAATATCACAAAGCTATAATAATTAAAATAGTGTTATATGGGCATTAGATATATAGACCAATGGAACAGAATAAAAAGCTAAGAAATAAAACCACACATATATAGTTAATTATTTTACAATAAAAGCAAGGACCATATAATGCAGAAAGAATTGCTTGTATAATTAGTGATGGGAATACTGGAGAGCCACATGTGAAAGAATGAATGAAACTGGACCACTATATTATTATACACTATACAAAAATCATCTCAAAATGGATTAAAGACTTAAACATAAGACCTGAATCCAAAAACTCCTAGAAGAAAACATAAGCAATAAGCTATTTGACGTGAGTCTTGGCAATGACTTTTTGGCTTTGGCGCTAAAAACATAGGCAAGAAAAGCAAAAATAAACAAGTGGGACTACAAACTAAAAAAGCTTCTGCATAGCAAAGGACAGACACTATCCATAATGAAAAGATAACTGATGGAATAGATGAAATTACTTTTAAATCATATAACTGATAGGCAGTTAACAACAAAAATATATAAAGAAGTCATACAACTCAATAATAAACAGCAGCAACAATCCAGTTAAAAAAATGGGCAGAGGATGTGAATAGATATTTTTGCAAAGAACACATACAGATACCTGAGAGGTACAGGAAAAGATGCTCAATATCACTAACTATCAGGGAAATGCAAGTCATAACCACAATGAGATATCACCTCACACCTGTTAGAATGATTATCAAAAAGAAAAAACAAGTGAAGACAAGGGAACACTTGGGCACTGTTGGTGATAATGTAAATTGATACAGCCACTGTGCAAAATAGAACAATGTTGCCTCAAAAAATTGAAAGTAGAACTACCATAAGATCCAGCAATTCCACTTCTGGATATTTTCCCAAAGGAACTAAAATAAACAAAGAAAATGAAATACCGTGTGATCTAAATTACGTGGAACCAAACAACAACAACGCCATACACAAACAGATGCAATAGATACAGAGAACAGGTGGGTTTTTGTCAGAGATGGGAGTGGCAGGTGGGTGAGATGTGTAAAGGTGGTCAAAAAGTATAAAGTTCTAGTTATAAATAAGTCAGGGGATGTACTGTGTAAAGTGGTGCCTACAGTTAATCATATTATACAGTAGAAAATTGCAGAGAGATCTTAAAAGTTGTCATCACAAGAAAAAACATATTTGTAACTATGTGTGGTGGTAGATGTTAATTCGACTTGCTATGGTGTTAATTTCCATATATATATACATATATATATATATATATATACACACACACACACACATACACACACACATATATATGTGTGTATGTATGAATGTTATATGTGTGTGTGTGTGTATATATATATATGTAACAAATCTTTATGTTGTACTCCTAAAACCAGTACAATGTTATATGTTAATTTTATCTCAATAAAGAAAATAAAATTTAACACTTATTAACAGTTTTTAATATTAGAGTTTTAGTTCTTACCTGTCAAAGTGAATTAAGTCATAAAGGAGAACAACAATCTATAAAACATGTCTTAATGTGCCTGTGTGAAAAAAGAAAATTTGCCTATAAAGTTTGCTTTTGTTTTTTCACTTTTTCTTTTATTGCATCAACTAGTTTTTATTCTTTTCCAAATAGTTTTTAAATATATAAGAATAATGAGGTTAACATTTCCATTCTATATAGAGTGACAAGAGAATTGAGCATGGAAATCTAAATTTTTGTTCTGAAATTTTGGCAAGCCATCTTGTTTAGGCTAATTAACTATCCCATTATTTCTTCCTGGAGAGTTTTGTGCTAACCTGCCTTCAGAAATATAAGAAACTAGAATTTTCCAGTGATTTGATTTAGTTGTGAATAATCTATGCCATCTAAATTAAACTTTCATTTATTTTCCTTGTGCCATTTTGATTTTCTCTGGTTATGTGACTTAAGATTTAATTTAAAAATTGTTTCTAGAATGATAATTACATTGTTATGTCTTGTGACTTTTTTATAAAACATATGAGTCAGAATAAAGAAAAATTCAGTTTTTTTCCTCATTCCATGTAGTTATGCCTTTTTCAAATCATCAGTTTACATTGGGTACAGTATTTATTATTTTGTTAGAGAAACAAATAGCATATCCTGAAAGCTTAACTAGAAAACAAAGTATCTTTATAATGAGTGAAAGAAAATTTATCTGAATTCAGATGCCTAAAGTTAAAAAAATTACTGTTTGAAATTTATCTGAGGGCAATTATAACTGTTCTCAGAAATATCTGTGTCAGATGATTTAGTTTTCTAATTTATTTTTAAATTATATTTTCAATTCATGGGTAATATACTTAATCTACATGGTTAATTTTATTAGAAATGTACAATTGCATTGTTAAATCAGCAATTTAAACACACCAGCTCCCTGTTTTAAATGCATTGCCTTGATGATTGTAAATATTTTCTTCATAATTATTCCACTAATAATTCATATAAGCTAAAAGATTAATGAATTAGTGGAAATCACAGTACTTAATACTTTGCTGCGGTATCACCAAATTAAATCTCTTATAGGCCATATTGATATGTAAACACTCTTCTTAGAAACTAGAAACTTTACATTATGTAACTTGCTTAGTTTATAACATTTCAACTATGCATATGTACTTAATTCTGATTCAGGCAATGCTTTTTAAAGATCAACTATCTCCATCCTAATTAATGGCAATAGAAATATATAAATCACTAATAACAAACAATTCCCAATAATTAAATTTCTTTGCATGGAGACTCATTCTTGGAGACAAAAAAAACACATTCACCTTCCTGTCTTGTGAGGGACTTTGCATGCCCCTCAGTTCACTAGCATCGGAGTTTGGGAGCCGAAACATACCACACTGCAGAAACATTCTGGGGGAAACTGAAAAAATCACCTGTCTTACTACACAGGACACCGATGCTGCTGACACCCGTGTAATATCTGTGGTGATGTCTCCTTTCCCAGCAATCCTCTGTCTGGGGGCAGAGAGTCGATGGGGAGTGGGTGCAAGAAACTTCTGCTGCCTCAGGACCGCGGAGGCGGGTCCTCCCACCCTCCACACTGCGCACCCCGGATCTGCGCTGAGGGCCCTGCGGACGCCTCAGGAACATGAAAGGGGGCTGGCCTGCACATATTTCTCTTCCTTGTAGGGATAATACTGGACTGGTCCTGCGGTGTCGTCCTTCTTCCCCATAGTTGTGGTAAGGGGACAATGGTCCACTGCGGACAAATGGGGGAAAAAAAGTGGAGCGTGACTATATCAGTCCCTCCATCTCACAATAATTTCCCGGCAAATGAAACTCTCACTTGATGGTGTGGTTATCAGGAAGAGAACATCTAAAATTCACCTAGAAATTCAAAAAATGAAAAAGTGATTATAGGGATAAATCTATTTAAAAACAGGGAGACAAATAAGAAATTTAAAGAGAGGTAATGTTGGAAATCAAATGGGCTAACATTATATCTCTAAATGTAAAATAAAATACTAAAGTTATGGGATCCAAACTAGGTTTTCTTACACTAAAAAGAAACAAGCGGAAAGACTGGTGTCTTACTCCCTGAGTCAGTCAAGGTCTTAGAAGAAAACAGAATCCAAAGATGATTCAAAGAATTAATGAAGACTGTATACAGAAGTTGCGATTAAAGGTGTTTAGCTCTGGAGACTAGCATGAACGAGAAGCATTTAGCATCTTTAGGCTTAAAGGGCCAAGGTAAGAACTCAGAGCCCCCCAAAATGATAGCTTCTATGCAACTAATATGTGTGTCAGAAATGACAATGAATTCCTAGAACTTTTCTTGGAGTTTAAAGCAAAGAAGACTGCCAAAGAAATGTGGCATTTTTGGCATACAGCTTCTGTCGAATTTAAATCTTGCTTTTATTATAATAGGAAGATTGCATTTGTGTTCTGTAAAATCATGTTGTTGTTGTTTTTGGCATACAAACAAAAACTTAAAAACATTGTGTGGTTAGACAAAAGAAAAGAACCCCTGCTTTAGGAACCCAGAAAATTAATAACTGGGACATTACAGAAGGTATGGAAGGGGGGTGTCTGCCCTGCACCTTAAAAGAAGAGTAGAAATTCAACTTAAAGAAATAAATTTAAATATAGATGATTCTGAAGTGCTGAACACATTTGGGAACTGGTAGCAATTGGAATCTGATGTGGTTATTAAGAACTGCTGATCCAGAAGACAACTATCAAATTCATTTATTAATTAAATTAATTTTAGCCTGAGCCCTTTCTGGTATATCTTGATGATTGAGCGAAGAATAAAATTGAAGTATATTAGTATTCATAATAATAATAGTTTATATGTATATATTAACTTTTATAGAGACCACTTGTATTTCTTGGCAAATGGTTTACTGCAATGATAAAAATGTACCATGAACTATGATATTGTCTAACATTAAATGTGAAACATGTTATTTTATCAGAAACTTTCCTTTTTAGTTCTGTAGTATAGTAAATCATCTAATCTCTAAGTTCTAGCAGAACTTCAGCTGCATAATACTTTTCCTGACTCTGGTTTTACGTTATGAACAAATTTTTCCATCACTACATTCTAACTGCACACTGCCCCTCTATAAATAATTAAGATTTAATCATAGAACTCCAGATTTTCTTTCTATTTAGTAAGTATAAACTTACTAAGTACACTGAAGATATCTTGGCACAACTGGCCATCATGAAGGACATATAAACGTCAAACATATTAATAGTTCATCGAGTGCAGCCTCACACGTGTTTCCCTCACTGAGAGACCTGGGTGTTTTAAACTTCCCTAACAACCATGGTGGACCTGAGCGCCAGAGAAATTCTGGAAAGCTGAGCATATGGCCTAGCACAGGAAATTCATTTTCTCTTTCTGTGCTCCCTTATATCACTTTTAGGGCCAAATTTTGCTGTGGAATACTCAGTTCTCATGGAATTTAAAGGCTGCTGCCTGCTGTGAGGTAATGTGATTGTTTATAATTTTTAGAAAGTTTTATTTCTTAATCATGAAATAGCTCAAAGAACTCAAGAATGATACAAATTCCAGGGGCACATTTTCTATTTTTTCAGGCTTTGATTCATTTTAGTTTATATTTTCAGGATTGGGAATGAGTGACTATCCAAACAAATTTTAGCTTCCAAATTTTGTTTTATTTTTCCAAAAAAAGGGAAATCAATTGTTTTATTTTCTAAGAGAGATAATTACCTAAATATGTACCTCTCGTGTGTGGAAATTACCAAAAAAAAAAGCAATATTTAATTGATTAATCTCTCAGTATAATTTCATAAACTCACAAGTATCCCCAGGTTCCACCTGAGCATGAGGGGAGAGCAATGACAAATAGGCAAAATGGGGTATTGCATGGTCTATTAGGCTTTAGAGTGCTGTGATAAATGAGTCTATTAACACGTAATGTCCCCATTTGCTGGAGAATTATCTTGAGGCTAATTATAGGCTAAAGCTATCCTCATTAACCCTCAACAGAGCAGCTTGTAAAATAATGTTATTCACCCTAACATTAATTACTAGAAATATCCATTATAAGACAGTGTACCTACTCAGACTTAGTTTTGCAAATTTTCTAAATAGAGATTGCATTCAATACAACTGCTCAACATGCAGGCACACGCCTTCAAATCAAAGATAGAAATTACATATACATAATACATATTTTGTCTAGATAGTGATACAAGTAAAACCTTTATTTACCACAAATTTCCTATCAGATGGGCCACTTGTTGATGTGGGAAGTTGCTTGAGACTCTAATTATGTTAAGCTCTTTATTTGAATTACCTGTTAATAAGTTATCAAAGTCAAACCTCACTTCTCCAGTAAGTAACTCCAGGCAGTTACTTAACCTCTCCTTTCTATATTTACTTCATGTGTAAAATTGAGGTAATAATGGCATCAACCTCAAAGTGGTTTTGCAAGTGTTAAGTAAAGAAATAGATGTAAAGAGCTTACAAAAAAAACCCTGACATATAGTAAGCATTCAGATGAAGTTTTAACTTATTCTTATATATCATGGAGATTTTAACAAACATACATTTGATCTCTTTATAACTCTTCATATCAATGTTCATTTGCGTATATATACACATAAGCAAACTCCAACACTGATTATTGCTCTGTCTGTGACTATTTAAGGAGCTTGTGAAATGTTTTTGCAAAAATAAGTTGTAGAAACATGGAGCCTTAGGCAAGGGAAGCCCTGAGGGACGATAGCAAATCTCTGAAGCTGTAAATAGACACAGGAGTTCCATCTTCCAGTCCAGTGCTCAGACTAATAGGATAGGCTTTGCTTCCTCTTAAATAGGAGCATTCTAGTTTTCTTTAAAGCAAATATATTCTTCACTAGGCTTAGAATTGCCTGGAATTATTCACATGGGGACTCTTAACAAAAATGTGATAAACGTTCCAGCTTCCGTGGCCTCACTTTCAGGGCCTGAAGCTTCGTATTGCTTCAGAAATAGAGCTGCCAAAGCCAACATTTCTCCCGGCATCCCTTGCAAAATTGCATCCTGCCTTCTTTTTTGGGGACTCTCAGAAAAATAATAAAATCTCATTAGTGTCTTTTTCAGAGGATGCAACTGGAGAAGCCCATCTAAGAACACTTTAATAGAAAAATTTAGTCAGCTTACACAAATGACATGAAATGATAATGATAAACTTTTCCTCAGCCCTGTACTTTGGAAAACAGTAACAGTGAGTAATCTTCCTGCCCTTCTGTGTTTCCCAAACATCCTAACTACAAAGAATCACCCTTTCCCCATATAACTCAGATAAAAGTCATGGATGTCCCTCTTGTTTACCCATGACAAAGCCAGAGGAAGACCCTCCAGTTTCCCCTTATTTGTACCCAACAAACAATCTTGGTGAAATTCCTACTGACTTGACCAAACCTCAGTTAAGCTTCTTTTTTCCCTACAACCTGCTGAAAAATGACTCACTCTCAGCCTCAGCCAGTTTTAGGATCTAATATGGAGTTACCCTTGCTTAACAGACTCTCCCCTCCAGAGAGTATGTCCTGCTCATATATCAGATCACCCCAGACACTCAGCACACTCCTACATACCCATTTCTCTCCAGACTTATGCATTCCTGTTAGTAAGAAAACTCTTTCCTGACTGACCTTTGTGAAACTTGCAGATTTTATGGTCAGAGCATTCTCCCACTTGCAATAGTTTCCTTCCCTGTTGCAATAGCTTTCTCCCCTTATTACAGCAGTTATTTTGAATAAAGTGTCTCCTTCCCCAAATTTCTTTTATTTGATTATATGAAAACATGGAGATTAAAGTTATAATAATTTTTCCCATAAGATGTGAAAGTGGAACTCCCTGTCTCAGTCTTTATAAAGCATTAAAACTATAGAAATTGACACTAATATTCAAGACTTTCAAAGTAGAGAGATTTTCTACCCTAAGATAGCTATCTCCAGCTAATAATAATAATAAAAAAATTACAAATCAAGGAAAAGGAAAGTGAAAATAGGCATGTTTTCCCCATGGGAATTGTTGGTGTTCTGTGAGTCTTACTCCCTCTCATCACCACCCCAATCCAATCTAGGAAATAGGACTTAAATAGTAGTTGATATTGACATATGATCCCTGGAGCACAGACACGTTTAAATCTCACCTGAGTAATACAAAGAATGAGAAAATGAACTGCAAGCTATTTATATAAGCACTGAAATTCAAGTGGTTTCACTGGGAGAAATGCAATTCCAATATTTGTTAAAATAAAAGATAGTTATGCTTCTCATAAATCAGAAGTGAGCCACGTGAAAGGGAAATGCCTAGAGTTGCCTCAGGACCAGTTCAAGAGAAAAAGTGGTGAACAAGTCTCAAGAGAAATTCCTTATGTCTAGAGATAGAGCAAAGAGAAAGTTATGATCCAGAGAATGATACATCACCGCATTAGAGAAATTGCTCTGACATGTCTCATAATTGAGAGCTCTAGAGAATTCACAAAGGTTCTCTCAGTAGAATGTTTAAATACATATCTGGGTTAAAGAACATGCCCCACACTAAAAACAATAGCAGTCAAATAAGAACCCTAAGGTCCTCTTCCATCTTTTCTCTTGCCAAATGATGTATCTGAACAAGCCAGATGAGAAGAGAAGGAAAAGAAAAATTGTTAGATATTGCAGTTTTCTGGGTATCCTAGCTAGCTCATCCATTTAGGTTATTCTCATTTTTTTGTTCAACTTTAACTACGCTATTTTTTTTTTGAACTCTGTAGAGTTAAAAGTTGTAGAAAATTTATAGTGAAGGAAGTAATTTTTGTCAACAAAAATGCACAATGTAATTGGTATTGATACTGGCCTTTGACAAGTCTTGCCAGTTTTTCATTGGGTTGTAAGTTTATTGCAACATTTCCACAAGAATCTAAGCAGTTATTTCTTTTATTGCAGAGGCATATTAATATAGAAATCACTGAAATTTCCATCTTAGGCCATTGTTTCTAATTTTAAATACACTGGGCTTTTCTCTTTCCCTGTCTTTCTCTCTGTTCTGTCATCCCTGCTCCCTGTATCACATTCCAAATAAGTTACCTGCACCCAAGTCCCTATGCTTTGCTCTGCTTCCGGAGAAACACTCTCTAACATACTGACTCAAGTAAACACCACCTTTGGATTTCGGTTGCACAGAGGCAGCACTAGGAGACACAAAAAAACAAAACAAACGAACAAACCCCGGAACATGTTATCCTTATATAAATATAGAAATCAGAATGAGGCAGCAATGATAATTCCCCTCAGTGGTTTTGATGTGAGAAAGAAACTAAAAAACTAGAGAGAAATGAAGCCAACTTCAAGCTTTGTTTCTGAAAGGCCTCATTTAATATTTGTTTTGTTCGCAGCTGTAATGCATTTGGATAATATATGGACAGCAAATAAAAACATTATCCTTTTTGTTTATGAATGCTTTCTCGTACCCATAATGTACTTAAAGAGCAAAACAATTAGCAAAATTATAATTTACTTATTTTCAGAAATGGCAGCTCAATATGAGTGGTCTGCAATTAATATTCTGTCATTTTATCAGATACTTCAGGTGAACCCTTTCTAACTCCTTAATAGATTGATATATACCAAGCTCATTTTAGTATAAGCATTAATTATCACCAGTATAATCCTTCTCAAAAACCTTTTAGAACATAATTGAAGTCAGATCATTAAAAACTCCCATCTTTAATATAGGTAAGCCAAGGTAATCTGCCAGTATTTCATTGTGATGGAAGAGACACCTGTGGCTTCAATCAATTCTTTCTCAAAATTTTCTTCCTGGGAAATCTTTTTAACTTGCTTGTTAAAAGCTTGTTATTATAGCAGTTCTTTATAAACAGGTCCTTGCAAGGATGAAGTTATAATCAGATTTTTACATTTATGTCAAGGATACCTCTAGCCAGCTGGTATCAAAAGATGCATTCAGTTAATTCTAGAATATCTAGAATTCTAGCATTAAACAGTAACTTCAGGTTCAAATTATCCAGTTCCTGCAAAAACTCATGTAAAACAATGGTTTCTTATGAAATTGGCCTGGGGATTAGGCTAACAAGTCTCCTTCTCTTCCTTCCTGTTACTCATGTAAACTCTATAAACCTGTATCACATCCAAAAGCCCCAAATCAGTTTGTGTTAACTGAGAAACACTTAGTGTCTGGTTCTGCCCATAAGAAGCTTGGAAGTTACCACTCCATCCTAACCACAGGTAAAAAGCTGAACAGACTTAAAAAACAACTCTCGTTGGACCCATAAGAAAGGCAAGCACACAGAGCAAAATGTTGTTCTGGACACTGGAGAGACCACCACGGGGAGACGCAGCTTACCAGAGCAGAGCAGCAAGTCAAGGAAACTGCCCGGCAGCCAGCGCCAGGGTAGGAAAGCCTGAAAGGGAACTGATGAATTGCCGGAGGCCCTGTGAAAACGACCCAGAGTTAAAAACTACAGGGGTACCCAATAAAAGGGGGAAAAAGGAAGTAGTGTAAGACTTACCTGGAGTTTAACAACATTTCTACAGAAAATACTGGAGAAAAATCCTCTCCTGCTTCCAGCACGGGTAGGGGAAAGGAACCATTTTGAAATACTATAGTGCGCTCCATCCTCCTTAAATAGGCCTGCCCTCAGGGGAACCTAATTAAGCAGAGTTCAACCAACTGGGGTATTAGCAGAGCCAAACTGACCAGGGGAAGAGAAATGCCCAATTCCAGCCAGCTCTAGCCTTCCTCAAGGAAAATACTGAACTCCAGTCCAGTCTAGCCATTCTGTCCCACATAACGAGGTGAGAAAAACACCCAGAAACACTTGTGGAGTTCACAGTTTAGAGGCACAAGTTCACTAAGAAACAGAGACCTAATCATAGACGATGCTTCCCCTCCCCCCACATCTCACATTGACATTACTGAAGACCTATTTACCGTAGTTTCTTTTATCTGGTACATTATGTCCAGCTATGAAGAAAACATTACAAAGAACACCAAAAGGCCAAAAACACAATTAGAAGGGCCAGAGCAAGCATCAGAAACAGACATGGTAGGGATGCTGGAATGATCAGACAGAAATTTTTTTTTAAATGCTAAGAGCTCTAATAATTTAAACAAACATGCAAGAACAGATGGACAATATAAGAAGAGAAATGAAAATCCTAAGGGGGGAAAAACAAAAAGAAGAAATGCTAGAGATAAAAAAACTCTGTACATAAATAATGCCATTGATGGGCTATGAATAGAGTGGACACAGCTGAGAAAGAATCTTTGTGTTAGAAGATATATCATTAGGATCCTCAAAAAGCAAAAAGAATAAAGATTGGGGGGAAAAAAAAAACCCTGAATATCCAAGGTCTAAGAGACAACTATAAAAGGTATAACATGGGCATAACTGGAAAATTGGAAGAAGAGGGAAAGAAACAGAGGAAACATTTGAAACTATAATGACAGAATTCTCCCAAATTAATATCAAACACCGAACTGAGTTTCTGGAAGCTCAGAATACACCAAGAAATATGTATGCCAAAGAAAACTACACCTAGGCATATCATCTTCAAACTATAGAAAATCAAAGATAAAATGAAAAATTCTGAAAGAAGCCAGACAAAAAAAACTATCTTACATACAAAGGAACAAAGATAAGAATTACCTTAATTGATAAGCTGGATTTCATTAATATTAAAAACTTCAGGTCTGCAAAAGACAACACCACCAAGAGAATTAGAAGACAAGCCACAGACTGAGAGAAAATATTTGCAAAAGATATATCTGATAAAGGACTGTTATCCAAAAAAAAAAAAATAAAGAACTCTTAAAACTCAACAATAAGAAAAACAAACCAATTAGAAGTTAGACCAATTACTTTATGACACCTCACCAAAGATATACAGTTGGCAAATAATCATATAAAAAGATATTCCATTTATCATCAAGACAGTGCAAATTTAGAAAAAAAATGAAATACTACTACACAGATATTAGAATGGCCCAAATCCAGAACATTGACAACACTAAATGCTAGCTAACAAGGATGTGGAGCAACAGGAATTTTCATACATTGCTGGTGAGAATGTGAAATTATACAGCCACGTTGGAAGACAGTTTGGTGGTTTCTAACAAAACTAAACACTTTCTTACTATATGATCAGCAAGCTTAATGTCTTTACTTCTTAGTATTTTCCTGAAGGTGTTGTAAACATGTCTGCAGGAAAACCTGCACATGGATTTTTAAACAGCTTTATTCATAATTGCACACACTTGAAAACAACAAAGATATTCTTCAGTAGGTGAATGGATAAATAAATTACAGTACATCTTGGCAATTAAATATTATTCAGTGCTAAAAAGGAAGCATGCTATCAAACTAAAAGATGTGGAGACACTTAAATGCATATTACTAAGTAAACAAGGCCAATCTAAGGGCTTTATACTGCTGGGGCCAGCCAGCCAAGATCTAACAGTTCCCGAGAGGGGGAGTGAGGATTGAGAAAAAAAGAGAGACAAAGAGAGAGAGAGAGAGACAAAGAGATAGAGTCGGGAGGGCTAACAGTGAATACTGCTCCCCGAGTTTATTTAGCACAGCCTATTTATACCCTAGGATGTGCATGAGAAGCAACACCCACAGATATGCAAACAATTTCAGTAAGAAGCTTACCCATTAAGCCTATCTTCCTCCTTCAGTAACGACCTTACCTGCCCTGCAAACTTCTAGCTTGCAGGCAACTTTAACCCTGTCTATAGGACATTCAGCAAGAATGGCTCCCGACATTATATTCTATGATTTCAACTGCATGGCATTCTGGAAAGGATAGAACTATGGAGTCAGTGCAATGATCAGTGGTTTCCAGGAGATGAAGGAGGATAAATAGGAAAGTACAGGTTTTTAGGGCCGTGAAAACACTCTGTATTATATTATAGTGATAGATAAATGTCATAAATTTGTCCATTTTCAAAAAATGTGTAACATCAAGATTGAACGCCATGGTAAACGATGGGCTTTGTGTGATTACGATGTGTCTTTGTAGCTTCATCGGTTGTAACAAATGCTACACTCTGGTGGGGTGTTGATAACAGGGAGGCTGTGTGTGCATGGGGGAAGGTGGAATATGGGAAATCTCTATGTCTTCCTGTCAACTTTACTGTAAACTAAAATGCTAAAAAATTAATTTTTTTTATAAAAGAAAATATATTACAAAACTACAATTTATTCCTTTTCTTTTGATATAAATTAATGATTAAGTGTCTGAGAAGTTTTGTCCCATCTTTTGTGGCACTGCTATTTAGCATGTATTTTTCAGGCTATGTAAATATTCTATAAAAAGGACACAGCTAAATTTATTTTAGCAATAAAGGATATATATTTTGATATATCTAAATATAGATGCATTATTTTTATCATGTAAAACATTTTACATGATAAAAATAATTTTCAATAAGTTAAAAATATATTCTCTTTTTTTATTACCAGATTTTTCAATGCAAATTCCTATTATTGCCTCTCTTGCATTCTTTACTTTTGCTTTAAAGTAGTTCATAATGAGAAAATTTTATCTCAGTAGAAGAAAGAGCTCTCTAACAACTATATATGTTTGAATTTGGAAATAGACTGCCACACACACACAAAGAATAATGAGTATTTAGACTTTGAAAGGATAGAAGCAAAAACCAAGTAAGATTTATCATGATTTAAGAGATTCTTACAGTTGGATAAAGAAGAAAGAGTACCCTAATTTTTAAAATATCTGTCATGAAGAATGCACTTTGCTAGATAGATATTTGACTTGAATTATCCCAGCATAATGTCATAGTAATCCTGTGAGAGAGGCATCATTATTTTCGTTCACACATAAAATAACGAGGATCAAGTATTTCAAATGATTTTCTCATGGTTGCATAGAAAGTATGTTGCAGAGTTGGAACCCCAAAGTCTGTGCTTATTTGACTCTCTTTTACTTGTAAGAGTGCTGTAAGAAATATTAGAAAATATATGCAAAAGTTCAAGCATAGTTCTTAGCACCCACCTAATTGAATTTTCATCCCAAAATACTTCTCTTCTAATTCCACTTTTTATTCAGTGGAGGATCCGGCCTCTCTTTAATCACTGAAATCCCTCCAAGTTTACACCATAATACTAACCAGAATGCTAGAGTATTTTTGGATACATCCTTGAGCATTGGAAGTTAGTTAATCAAAGAATCTATGCCTTCTTGTAAAGCGATCGTTTTTGCGTCCATCAGATAGAAAATATTGGCCCTGATGAATTATTAACCAGTTATGCAGTCTTCATATCCTTTTTATTCAGTATATTCTACACTTTAATTTCTTTTTAAAATACATTGATTTTTAAAGTAGTAACTTTTAACATAATTTTATAACAATTATGCAACACATACATTTCATTTTCCCTTCTAAAGCTTTAGACTGTAATTGTTTCTGCACAAGGAGTGTTTTAGTTTAATAAGATATTTCTGGAAAGCATAAAGGTTTCTGACTCAAAATAAAATGTGTTGCTCATGGGGAAGCTGATATGTTTAGAGTAAGATAAATTTAAAAAATAAAGGAGAATTGTTATGTTTTCATATATATTTGGGGGAATAAGTAGCATAATATTAATTTATGTATACATATGTTATACACTTTTAAGTTATTTTTATTTTAGTTTTGAGTAGGTTGGCCTCAAAATAACTTTAGAACTTCTAATTAGAAAAGTTTGTACTAAATTACTTTAAAATACTCTATTTTTTTTCATCAGCTTACAATTGTGTATAGTCTGGCTACATCTAAATGGCTATGGTGAGACTTAAAATGACACTAACCAACCAGAAAAATTATGATATTTCAGTGGCCAGGGATATATTTCTAGTGTCACACTGTCTCATTTATTGAAAAAAGGTTTGAGCGTTTACTATGTACCAGTCCATGTACTAGACTGATGCAATCCTGCCTTTCTTATATATATGAACAATCATGCCCATATGTGATTATAGAGCTATGGATTGTTAAAGAAATAGTGGGTTCTAGAAAGACACATTAAGAAAGTTATCACTTAATCTTGGTGAACAGGTGAGGTCAAACAAAGAAAGTGGTATAAGATAAATCAAATTGAAATAGGTGTGGCTGACTCAGGTGTCTAACTGCCTAAGGATGAGCTGTGCCAGACTTTGAAAAACCTCAGTAAACTGTGTCTTTTTTTTTTTTATAAAGCTGAAGGGAAGCATTTTTTTTAAATACCATTATTGTTAAATTAGTATTTTCTTGTGACTATTTAAAAATTTCAATATTTTAGCTCTCTTCTCTGAAACAGATTCTATTTTCTTTTTTCCTGTAACTATTTTTTAGAGTTAGGTTTTCAGCAAAAAAAAAAAAAACAACACTTCTTTTAAATTTTTTCTTATTTGTTATGTATTTATTTTTAATCAATTAATTTATTTTTATGGTGACATTGGTTAATTAAATACAATAAGTTTCAGCTATACATATTAACAGTAAGGCGTATATATATTTACACTGTGTGTTCCCCTCCCATAGTTAAATTTCTTTTGTCACCACATATTTGACCCCATTTACTCCATCTACCTCCCACCTCTCCCTCACTCCCTCCCCTCTGGTAACCACTAGTCTATAGTCCCTGTCCATGAGTCTGTTTGTCCTGTTCATTTATTGCTTTTAGGCTTATATTCCACATATAAGTGATATCATATGATTTTAAATTTTTTCTGTCTGGATTATTTTGCTTAGCCTGATTATCTTGAGGTCTATTCATGTTGTTGCAAATGGCAGTATTTCATCTCTTCTTATGGCTGAGTAATATTCCATTGGTATATGTATCACAGTTCCTTTATCCAATCATCTATCGTAGGATGCTTGATTGCTTCCATGTCCTGGCCACCGTGAATAATGCTGCTATGAACATCGGTGTGCAAATATCTTTTCAGATATGGGTTTTCAAGTCTTTGGGGTAAATACCCAGTAAAGGAATTGTTGGATCATATGGTAGAACAATTTTTAGTTTTGTGAGGACCCTCCATACTGTTTTCCTTAATGGCTGTACCAATTTGCAATCCCACCTGCAGTGTATGAGGGTTCCTTTTTCTCCATATCTTCTCCAACATTTGTTATTTCTTGTCCTGTTGATAATAGCTGTTCTAACAGGTGCGAGATGGTATTTCATTGTGGTTTTGATTTGCATTTCCCTAATAGCTAGCAATGTTGAGCATCTTTTCAAATATTTGTTGTCCACTTGCATTTCCTTTAGGCAGAAGTGTCTGTTCAGGTCCTCTGCCCATTTTTGGATTGAATTGTTTTGTTACCGAGTTGTATGAGTTCTCTGTATATTTTGGATATTAGGCCCTTATTAGAGATATTGCTTGCAAATATATTTTCCCTTTTAAATGGTTGTCTCTTTATCTTGTTGATGGTTTTTTTTTTCTAGAAATGCAGACACTTTTTAGTTTGATGTAGCCCATTCATTAATTTTTGCTTTTACTTCCCTTGCCTTTGAGGTCATATTCATAACATCCTCTTTAAGTCCAAGGTCCTTGAGTTTAGTTTATGTGGTTTTTTTTCTATGCATTTTATTTTTTCAGGTCTTATATTCAGGTCCTTAATCCAATTTGAGTTAATTTTGGTGTATGGTGATAGACAACAGTCTAGTTTTATTCTTTTGCAGGTGACTTTTCAGTTTTCCCAGCACCACTTGTTGAAGAGGCTTTCTTTTCTCCACTGTATGGTTTTGGCTTTTTTTTTTTTGCCAAAAATCATTTGCCCATATAAATATGGGTTTATTTCTGGACTCTCAATTCTGTTCTACTGGTCCATGTGTCTGTTTTGCTGCCGTCACCATGCCGTTTTGATTACTGTCGTTTTGTAGTATAATTTAAAGTCGGGCAGAGTGATACCTCAAGCTTCATTCTGTTTTCTCAGGCTGGCTTTGGCAATTAGGGGTCTTTTGTGCTTCCATACAAATCTGATGACTTTTTTTGTTCTATTTCTTTAAACAAAAGCTGGTAGGATTTTGATTGAGACTGCATTAAATCTGTATAATTCTTTAGGTAATAAGGTTATTTTAACTATGTTGATTCTTCCAATCCAAGAACATAAAATATCTTCCCATTTCTTTGTATCTTCTTCGATTCTTTTTAATAGGATCTTATAGTTTTCATTATATATGTACTTCACATGTTTCGTTAGATTTATTCCCAAGTATTTTATTCTTTTTGTTGCAATTGCAAAAGGAATTATTTTTTCTACTTCTTTTTCTGACACTTCATTTTTAGAGTATAAGAACGCTATGGATTTTCAAACATTGATTTTGTATCCTGAGACTTTACTATATTTGCTTATTTAAATGTTTTTCTAAGAACATAAATGTGAACATTTTCTTATAGTTAGGAAGTAAGTGAGAAATTTATTTTGCATAACTCTTTATACAAGTTCTATATATCATGTCTTATTCTTAAAATAATTTAGAGGTAAGTTAAAACAGTTAAAATTCAGTATATTTCTTTAGGTCAGTTCTCTCATCTGCCTGAACAGAGGTGAACTATCGATTTTTACCTCGTCACTGGCTGAATTAGTTTTTGTATATGAGAGTCAGAAACTTCTCTATAATGTTCCTACATCTTTCACTTCAAGTTTCTCTCTGAGGCCCTGCTTCCTTGTTAGAATCTAGCTCTAGATAAATCCCTATCTACCCGTCAGTGACTCTCCAGATTTTTCACTCACAAATTCTAGACTAGTAAAGGCAGGAACTTATTTCATAACTTCATGCTGAATCTCAAATGCACCTTAAATCTGATTTTTTTTTCTGGCAGACTTGTTCTCCTGTTGCTTATCTTAGTGAATAAAGGCCTCAGCATCTTCCAGTCTTTATCATATAAATTCTACCACCAAATCCTGTTAATATTTCACCACTTGTCTCTTATATCTTTCTGTATGTCATCATTTTTACTGTCTCCATCATAGTCCAAGCGACCATCATTTCTTATCAGTAGACAATTAACTGTTTTCTCTAAACCCTCTCTTACTCCTCTCCGATCTGTTCTCCAAATTGAAACCAGAGTGATCATTGAAGGCTGAAATCTGATTATTTTCATGAATACCTACATTTAACACCATTTAATGCTTCCTATTTCTCTTAGGATGAAAATTCGAATCTTAACCATGGGTTACGAGCCTGGAGGTGAGCAGTTTCTCTTTGCCTCTCTCACGGCACTGCAGCCACAGGGACCCTCTTCCCATTCCTCCCCTTTTAGGAATCCGTCCATGCAGGCCGCTCCCACTACCTGGAGTCCTACTTTCCTCCACGCCCATCTCCCAGATCAGCCCTAATTGTCTTCGGGTCCCACTGCAGCCTCATGTCCATAGAGCTAACTATCCCTGAGCTCAGTTGGGATCCGTGTCCTCTGATATACTCTCATGCAACACTGTATGTATTTTCTTTAAAACACGTAGCTCAGTTTGTATTTATACATCCAACACCGTAATTGTTTCATTGGCCCATCTCCCCCTTACACCCATGAAGACTCCGTTAATTAGAAATGAGACCTGTTGCCAACCACAAGTATCTCCCTAAAGCCTCCCACAGTATTTGGCTCATAGTGTGAGCTCAATAAATATTTGTTAATATATTTATTAGTCAGATTTCTTTTCCTCAAAGGCATCTCAGTGACCAATCATTGCTCACATTTGTTCTGTATTTGCACCCAAGTAATCAATATTAACAGAGTAATTCCAGAAGCCCCGGCTACAGGGGATGGGGAGGCTGGGCAGGAGAGCGGGGAGGGGATGAAAAGCCTCATCAGTTCCACTGAGAACCAGCACTTGCTGACCTGTGTTCCACATTGAGAGATAAACTTAGTGTCATCAAGATGCTTAAAAGGCAAGCAGAGACTTCTCCTTCTTTGCTGTTGTTCGTAAATCTAGACAATAATAATAATATATAAGAGAGTAATAGTTATTATAATGTCTTTCTATTATCTTCACTTTATTTGCCAAGTAAGACATACTAGTTAAGATTCCACTTACAATATACCAATATTGTTGTTGTAATTGTAACAAATCAGTTTCAGAGAAATAAATTTCTAAAATTGTTTCAAAAGAAAGAGAAAATAAAGCTCTTAAAAGAAAAAGAAACAAATAGAAATAGCAGCTATTTCTATTGTTGAAAGGCCACTGACCTAAATCATATTGTTAAGTTTATCTAAACTTAAATTACACAGAACATAGAAAGATAAATACAAATATGTATAAATACAAGCAATGTAAAAAATCAATATGGTAAAAAGGAATAGTAAAAGAATCATATAATTAAATTGAGATAAACTCAGAAAAGATAAACCATAAAATGAGTTGCAACCTAGAGGATGTATTTAAGATAAAAAAAAATTTTAATTATGCAATATGGAAATGATAAATAGTACTGTGTTTTCTGAAGTGTATGGAAACTGATGACAGATTATGATTAAAGGCAGAAGATGTTATTCTTTTCTGGCTTTGTCTTCAAATTCAACAGTAATCAATTAATTAGAACAAGTGTTTCTTCAGATAAGAAGAAAAAAGAAAACTCAATATGAAAGAGGCACAAAAGAAAGCACAAAATCTTTAAGGAAATAGTGAATTCTTTTATGTAGCCCTTTTCTACAAAGAAAGATTTTAGTTACATGTAGAATATAAAAGTAACCGAATTACTGGCATTAAGGAAAATATAGTAACTTCATTAAAAACAAACAAACAACAAAATCTTCATAGTATGAAACAATCTCTGTCATTCTATATTTCAGAATACTGTGGTCCAAATAAAAGATGTAACTCTCCCAAGGTCCTATTTTATTCCTGTCAATTTAACTTTGATAAGTAAAGATCCCTGTTTTCTGATCCTTCAGAGAAAAGTCAGATTCAATTTTTCTTGTGGTAAATATAGAGCTGGACTGTCTGTGCATATAAGCAATTAAACATGAGGCCAACTGTAGAATTCATGTATTGGATGGGTTTCACTCATTTTTCAGAGTCACCTCATAATCAGCATACCCAGATGACAGAAGTCATGAATCTTCTATAATTGCATTTTGACCCTAGCTTTAATTTTCAAGTCAGTCACTGACCACTTTCCTAATGATTTAATTCTGTGTAATTTTATTTATGCAACATATTTTAATAAGTTCCAACTATGTGCTGAGCATCAGGCCAGATTCTTGTGCAAGTAGATTCCAATAAAGACAAGTCAGTATTTTAAGCAGTCTGTTATGGGTCTAGTAATTATATAAAATCACTGCTTGCATTTAGAATGACAATGATTTAATTAAAGTTTACAAATAACACAAGTTTGTAATACATATTATTGGTTTTCATGTATAATTGTCCTCCAATAATATGGAAAAATTAGATGATCACTGAGGTCTCAATATGATGATATTTCCTGATTTAAAAAATTTTATTCAAGATATCCTGCATTTCCAGACCCACCATAAGAAGAAAATCTGTTCATCAATACTTCTCATTTCTGAGAGCTGAATTCAAATCCACATCATCTGGGAGTCTTCTCTAACTGGACTTTCCCTTCCATGCTGAAACATCACTTACACTTTAGTTCTGCATCCCTTGCTGTGTATTTATATTTCTATGACATTGTTGAAGTACATGACTAGGCTATGCCCTCTTAGTTCAGCATTTCTGTATTAGAATTGTATGAAATGACATCTATGATTCTTACTAAATTAATTTTTTTAAAAGGTATACATTTATTTTTATATTTTGCCTCAGACTTTAACTGTAGTCTAACATTTCTAAATTTACTTTTAAATTATAATATAATATAGTTTCTTTTGGTTACTTCCACTGGCATCTATAACTTATTTTATGAAATCAATATTCAGACATTCTCATAAATAAAAATTCTGTCAAATATTAACTTAGATTTTTTTTGTTCTTTAGTTTTACTCAAATCTTTTCTGACAAAATATAAACATCAATTTACTCAATTTATCTGTTTAATAATTTATCTTCTTAATCTCTGAAAAGAGGTGGAATTGACTGTCCTTTGAACAATTGCAGCTCTCTATGAACAGAGTATCAGGCCTATATCATCAGATCAGGAATTGTATATGGATATATTCTTTGAAAAATTTTTTTGATAAATATCTTTGTCTATATTAAAGTCTTTGTCTGCTAATTCCATTATCTGGATCATTCCTGATTTTCTTTATATTGCCTGATTTTAATTTTCTCATTGTTATAGTCACATTTTCTTGCTTTGATTGTCTAGTAATATTTGATTAGATACTGAACATTTGGAATATTATGATTTTGAGCAATTTGCTATTTGCCTACATGAAAGAGTGTTGAAATTTGTTCTTACAGAGAGGTTAATTGGAAGTTAGCTTTAATTTTTAGGCTTCTTTTTAAGGTTTGGTAGAATGGATCAAGAGAAGACTCTATTCTGAGAATATCTTAGCCCCACTACCAAAGGGAAGCCATTTGGGTCTTTACTGCATGTATTCTCATTTATTAGATTTCAAGGTATTCCCCACACTGAGTTCTAGGAATTATCCAGTTGACAGCTCCCTGGTACTTGTTCTCTGCTCAGCTCCATGGATTTTCACCCTGTTTGCAAAGCTTAGTATCCTTTACTATAGAGATTTTTTGTTCTCTTTCACTGAGTAGCTCCTTTCTTCTCTGGTATCCTATCTGGTTAACTCCTTAGCCTCAACTCTCTTAAATTCTGATCACTGCCTTTCAAACTCAGCACAACTTTCATACTCTGCTTGGGTTTTCTTTGTCACTAAAACACAGCAGAATGTGTCCCCAGACAGAAAGTGGGGCCGAATCCAGAGTTCACCTCATTGCTTGACCTTGTCTCAGGGATCACAATTATGCTAAATAGTTGTTTGGCACAATTATGCCAAAAAGCCTATAAACAGTTACTTCATATAGTTTGTTCAGTTTGCTAGTTGTCTATGCTACAAAGCAACTATCATATAAGTTAACCAGTCATAGCTGGAAGCAGAAGTATGCCTTATATTTGTAATTATAAATTAGTTAGTAGCCTAAACATCAAATAATAGTTATAAAATCACAAATATAAAATTAAAGGAATATGAGAAAAAATTAAATATGAATATTTGTTCAATTATTTGTTAGTTCCTTGACAGATTTACTGTTTAACTCCTTATGAAATACTTTTTATGGGGAGGTCAATAAATAGTTATTAAAAGAATATAAAAATATTAGGTATTATTTACATAAAATAAAAAATACTGCTATTTTATATGCAATAAAATTTTATTTGTAATTGGCTAAAATATGTCCATTTATATGAGAGTAAATATCTTATATTGGGCTTCATCCTCATTGACTATTGACATGTGAATGACTTTGCTTTTATAACAGACATAAAATTTTTGGACTTGGGTAAGGAGAGACTTTATTTAAATGTAGACTGCTTTATTTACTTCATTTGGAGGCTTAGTTGTTTCTTACAAAGATCTCTGTCAATTATACAAAAGCATAGTTGTATTTTATAAAAAATAGTGTTTGCTGCAACTTATTGATGATTTTATGACACAAACCCAGTAGAAATTTAGTTTCAATTTAGTTTGTAGTTGGTGATCAGGAATCATTGCAACTCACTCATATTAGAGAAAAATCTTTTTTAAAACTAACCAAGCTTTAAAGCAAAAAGCATTGCCTTTTCATTTTTAGATATTTGAAAAGTAAACATTAGATTGGACATTTTTGATGTAAAGATAATTTTGTCCTGCAAACCAGCATCATGAAACAAAGACACTAGGCTTGATTAAACCAAAAGGCCAAGGAGCCATGAATGAAACAAAAGACATGCTTTGATAGCACAGTTTAAAGACCGGAAATGCTGACCCAGCACTCTGAAGTGTCCTTTTTTTCCATGGGTGTAAATTATGATTTGTTAGAAGTGACAAAAGAATTAAGAAAAATTTACCTGATAAATAATAAAATGCTCAGTTGCTGAAAATGCTATATTATTTAAATGTCAAGATTTGTTATTGAATGTAGTATCCTTATGTTGCTTTGTATTTCACTGCAATAGAATTGTGTCTGCTAAGATAATCTTCAGATCTGTGGAAAACATCAAAAAATCAAATTATTTAAATACATCCAATTTTGAATTCCCAGAATAGTGTCCAGCAATGCAAATATTTCAACTTAGAACTAAGCATGAACTTTTCTCATCTAATGAAAGGCCTTATTTTACTTTTAGAAGCTCAGTTCATAGATGCTATGTTTTAATTAAAATTTTTTTACTTATATAACTAATTAAGAAATAGTGCATAAGGGTCGATCTTTGTCTTATAGTTCCAAAACTCGCTTATTTATCTCAGTGCTACTAACAACTGGCTTAAAATTCTGTAAGTATTAAAACAGTTTCTTGATAGTCCAGGAACATTAGCATTACATATTTAATAATTCTGTACAAACATAAAATGTCCAGAGTCTGTATTTTAGATTTTATAACAACTCATTCAGTGAGAGGGCATACACTTTAAGTCTTACAAAATTCAAAATTTATTCCCAAATGTAAAAATTTGTAGAACAAAGTGACTGCAAAAGAATTCCAGACTGTGACTAATTTTACATAACAGCAGTTTTCTAATGAAAAAATATTCAACTTTAAAAAATAATTCATACAAAGGAAAGTTTCTGGGCTAATAGTTCGTGCTATAAAGCAAAAAACTTATAGTGAGAAATGTAAATATTTAACAAGTTTCTGATTATAAAAAATGTCTCTATTGAATTGTCTATTATCTTCTCTCTCAACTTTTGTCCTTTTACTATATAAGGACACAGTATGAAAACGTCTATCTGTAAAACAGGAAAGAGTTCTCAAGAGGCACCAAATCTATTGGTGCCTTGATCTTGTTCTTCACAGACTTCAAAACTTAAAAAAAAAAAAAAATCTGTCATTTAAAAGCCACGCAGTTTATGGTACTTTGCTACAGCAGCCCAAGTAGAGTGAGACAGCAGAACTCTTAATACAACTGGGCTAGGCAGGCTGAAATATAAGGCCCAAGGATGTGGCCTAGTTAAAAGGAGGGTTCAGAGGAGCCTGCTGAAAATTTGGTCAAGGTCACTATTTATGTTATTCTGACATTTACTTAAGTACTTTATTTAACTATCAGATACTCCAAACCCTTACTATCCCTGCTATCCCAATCACAGAAAATGATAATTGCACAATATTGTGCCCATGGTGGGTAGGCGAAGCATGGTCATAAAATTAAATTGTCCAAAAATCAAGACTAAGCCAGGCAGAATACACAGAGAGTGACTATTAGCCTGAGGGTTGAATGGCTTCCTTAATGATTATCACATTGTTTGGAGAAAAACCTGCCACCAAGTGATCTATAGTCAGCCTACCCAATAAGACACACTGCGGTATCATATATGTATATCATATCAATTTGAAACTACTTATTCATAGAAGTCATATATAGAGATGTGTGCTGAGATTTGATTTTTCAGCAAATAACTTAGGATCTAAAGTATTATAATTTGATAAAAATAGTTTAATAGAAATAGATAACTAATGAAACTAATGATGACAATAAGATTTCTGAAATATTACCTTGGTATAGAAAAACAGCACTCCCTTTTTTATGTGAGCCATTAAAGGTCTCAATAGCTCTGATACTAAGGACATTGACACATTACCCAGTCAGCATGGGAAGAAAAAGGACTATTACTCTTGTGTGCCAAGTATCATGATGAACATTTATGCACTTTAACTTATTTGTCTCAACAGACGTTAGAGATAAACACTATCCCACTTACAGGTGAGAGAACTGAAAGACAAATTTGCTAATTTTTCAAATGCTATATAATATTGAGTAGCAGAGACAAATTAAAGCCAGGTTTGATTTAACGTAAGCTGTTTCTCACTGTAGATAATATCCAAATAATTGTATTCATTTACTCATTCTTATGGATAAGACAAGCTTGGACCTTGTCCTCATGGAGCTCATTTAAAATAAATACATAATTTATTTTTATATTTTCCAACCAACCATACACTTGAAATTATGATAAGTACTTAAAAATAGGGGAATTATCAAAGCATACAAACCAGTGCATTGAGGAGGTCTCTAAATTTGATATGGGGATGATGAATTAGAGCTAACAAAGTGAAGTTAGATGGTTAGAAAGGATACGGGGAGAGCATTCCTGATAGAGAGAAAATGTGTGTGATAGTCCAGAAATATAAAGGATATATTGATATGTTCTTTGAATGTAGGACTGGGCATGCTAGAGAATAGAGAGAAGCAAACAATCCTTGAGTCTCAGTAAAATGGTAAATATTTATCACATTTCATATCTCCTTTTATGCTCTATTGTCTAGCTCACTAGTGATAAGAAAATGATAAATTTTATGTTGCTTTTAAAAGAATGTTGCCTTAAAGTAACAAGAATTGCTTGCAATTACATTTCATAGTTCAAAGAAAGTAATGTGACCAAGTCTAACTCCACGGGAACAAGGAAGTACAATCTTCATGTGAACCCAGAAGGAAAACTTAACATAGTTGATAACCAGGACTAATGACTATGGCAGAAGGAAAGAAAAACACGAGGCGAATCTAGTTAGAGTGTTAGCCAGGGTGCAGACTACACTGTTCAGTGTACGCATTGTTCTAGGGACATCTAACAAATTTTCGCTTTAGAAGATGAATGTGGTTGTTGTGGTGTGAATAGACTGGAGAGCAGTAAGAACAGAATCAGAAAGGTCAGTGAGGAAAGGTACAGTGACAATAATTTGGAAAGATGATATTGGATAACAATGGAAATGACCAAAGTGAGAACATTAGCATTCTCCTCAGAGGTGAAGCAGGGTAATGTGACTGACCGAGTGTGTACAGGGACTGACAGACAGCAACGCTCATCTAAGTCTCTAACATGAACTGTGAATCGATTGGTCACATTACTTACTCAGATGGACAATATGAATGTAGGTAAAAGTATTAAGATTTTAGAATCAGACCCTTCCATGTGCTTTTCCTAGGAGACATCCAAGCTGAGTTATCAAACTGGCAGGCAGATCTAGCTGTCTAAAATAGAAGTCAGAAGAGAAATACAGAACGAATATGTAGATTTAGAGTTTTTTGCATATAGATGGTATTTTAAGTCAGAAATAAATTTATATTTAGACAAAATAATGTAAAAGAAGGCAAATGCCCCAAATACCTTTGGAAATCCAATAATAACAAGAAGAAGTAATAAGAGAAGGAGGAGTTAAAACTGAAAAAAAATTGTTACCTAATCCTCCACCTAGTCATCAAACTTTGGAAGTCTCATGCTAACTCATAAATTAAAATCTGCAGACTTTTTTGCAGAAAGATGAATACCATCTCTTTGGTATTCTACTTGAGGTACTTATAAAAATAGGCATATTGTACGGGGGGTGGGATGGGGAGTGCAGAACATGCTAGGCAGAGTGGAAAATTAGAATGTCTACTCTAGTCACACACTCACACACACTTACATGAAGATTTAGATGATTATTTTGATAACCTTTTGCATGCAGTAACTGCAATGGAAGTTAAATGTATTCGAAACGCTGCATGTTGCTCTTAGGGCTTACATATAGCACCACTTACAAAATTTAGTTGAAAAGGAGAAAGGAAGGTATGAAAATGTTAAATCCTCTAGCAGTTCTCTTTCTAAAGCTTTGATGGTGTGGTTGGCAAGATAACCAAAAAAGGAAAAAAAAAAAGAAGAATGGTAGTCAAAAGCTATATTTGAAATTCTATAATAATGTCCATGATATGCTATTAAAAAATGCTTATCATTGGATTTATTGTGATCTAAAGCTAAAACTATGCCAAGAAGAGGGTTGATGTTACGTATTATTCTCTTTCCAGACTCAGAATGAGGTAAGCTGAAATTTAATTTACTGTCACCAAGAGAACTGGCTGTGGATCGATATCTGGTGACAGCTTTGTGTTCCCCATACTTTATTATTTATACCATAAAAAAACATAGCAATGAGTTGTGCATTCAGAGTAAGAGCAGTACAGTTAGGGTTATAATGTGCAATGGGTCCCACACTGGCGCTCACTGAGTGAGGAAGGTTAATCACTGGCATGATAAATTACTGTGCACCCCAGGTTAATTCCCAGCTTTTACTGTAAAGGAAAGTTGCACTGTTAGTTCCCACGCAATTGCCAGTAACAAGTAGTATCTACAATTTTCCACTAAGGTATATGCCAAATTTTTAAAACGTGTTTGGGAGTGGTAGATTAGCTTGCTAGTTTTTTGTTTGCTTTGAGTTATCAGCAATTAAGTTGCTCCTCTGTTCACAGTCTTACACAGCAGGTGCTAAAATAAAATCGTTTATGTAACATCTTTTTGTTATAACGTTGATGACAGGAAAAAAAAAAAAAAGCTTCCCATCCGGGACCACAGTCTGTGTGATGATTGCAGCTTTTCCCCATAGACTTCAGTTACCCCACATGCAAAGATGTATACGTTGGGTGACTGATGTGTCTAAACTGTCTCAGTCTGCAGAAATGTGGGTGTGGATGTGGTGTCCTGTACAGGGTGGGTTCCCACCTTGTACCCTGAGCTGTCAGGAGAGGCCCTGGCCACCCGACACCCTGGACT